>BLBF01000078.1:1101251-1124959 GCA_015471245.1 Laticauda colubrina | reverse complement strand
CCTCCTCCTCCTCCTCCTCCTCCTCCTCCTCCTCCTCCTCCTCCTCCCTATTCAATATCCAAATACTTTGCAAACTTTTCTCTGGATTATGGTTTGAGTAGGGCTCTGCATACAGTAAGACTGAGTTTTACATGCCTTCTTCCTTATGTTCAAAATTAAAATTTGCTTTTAAAAAATGGTGACCTTTCATGAGCTGCCTAGGACAACAGACAGGAAATCCCTAGAAGCCCAAACGCTCTTTGGGGATGCCCTAATAAAGAGCATTTGCTGCCCACTACTGTCAATGTGGTTCACCGCAAGGAAAGTGGTGGCTGCATCACACACATAAAGGGCTGCTCTCCAGGCTGGTGAAAAGCTGGCGGGGGCCGAGGGCATCTTGCTGTTGGAAGATTTTCTGGCATTAAAGCACTCCTCCTTTCTAGGGCAACTCCAGGCTGTCCAGCATCTGTGTCATTTCCACAGCATGGTTGTTCCAGATCCAGCTCAGTGTGTCTTCTACAATGAATATCAGCTCACCCTGGTGAAGAAAATGTCTGACAAGGTCATGGAAGGGCAGGTGCTAGAGACCCTCAGCCAGCTCTATCTGTCTCTAGGGACAGAAAGGTAGGCACTGCAATGCATGAGCTTCCAGCAAAGAGGGTTTTGTCCCTCAGCCGCTTGGTTACAAAAATGGCCCTCTGCAAGCAGGAGAGGCTCTCTTCCCCGTGACAAAAGGCTACTTTGCCCCAAGAACAGGCCTCCTCCTGATGCCTGGGATTAAAATTTCCATTGCTGTGAGCCAGTTGGTCTTGTCCTGTCCTGAGCTCTGCTGGACATGCAGCCTTGTTCAGCCCTCAACTGCTGCAGGATGCTTGCACTCTCTCCAAAGGTAGTGACCCACAGAACAGGCTCCTGACTGAGAGCCAGGCTTAGAAGACCCAGATTCTGGTACTGCAGGGAAAGCCCCGGAGGATCTCGGCCTGCCACCCCCTTTCTGACATCATGAGCTTCATGACGAGCAGAATTTCATCTGGTGGAACTTTTCTAACTTCTTTCATCCCAAGAGCTCTGAGGGCTCCATTTTTATCCCATGCCAGGAAAAAAAACCCGAACAACCCAACAGCTGGGAGAGATTGGTTGGCTGCAGTTCTGCCTGAGGGCCTCTAGGGCTGGTGTGGATGATGCCACTATACATCTCGTCATTTCTGTCCAAGTGTTGTTAGTCTGATCACAGCCTCCAAAAAAATTCTAACCAGAATGGTTTCCGCAGCTGATAAATAGATATCAATGGTGTATCTGAATAAAATATCAGATAATAGGGAGAATATCCCACAGTAGATACACCAACTGGCTCAGGGTGGAGGAGCCTCCATAAATTAGCAGGCTCGAATGGTGATAGTGGGAGATTTGTACTTTCAGACTTGCAAGATTGATGTATGCCTTCCAGGTAGACCAGACAGGAAACACAGCTGGATCAGCTAATTCTGCTTTATTGTAAAGCTACATCAACAGGATCGTTCAATTCTAAGTGTACAATTCCCCCCTGTCACTCCCAAAGGTGCTCCCCCCACCAAAAAAAAGGGACCTGGATTTTCCTAGTGTTTTTCTTGGCAACGTTTCGCTTCCCATCTAAGAAGCATCTTCCATTCTGAACTGATTGGGAAGCTTCTCAACCATGATTTTGGTTTCATGGATTTTCTGCAGATGGCAGAAGGATCCAGAGTGGATCGAAATATAATCTGCTGGCTGGTCCTCGGAGGTTTTGAGAACAATACAAGATCAGCCAGATCGTGTTTCTCCTTCTCCTTCTCCAGGGCGTGCCGGTCTGCTCTGGACTACCTCAAGAGAAGCCTGGGGATATTCATTGATCTTCAGGCCAAAAATAAGGAGGCTCAGGCCTGGCTCCAGGCAGGAAGGATCTATTACGCCCTGCGGGAGAATGAACTGGTTGATGTTTATATACAGGTAAGAGGAATGAATCTAGGGAGGGTTAGGGTTCCTCAATTGTTTTAACTCAGAAAAAGAAGAAAAGATGTTAGTTTGGTTGTTTTTAAAATTACCCATCTGACAATTAGGAGGTGGACCTTTCAGCCATATCTTGATGCCCTCTGAAACTTACTCAGTTTGCTTTTCTCAGGTAAATGTGCTTACAACTAATTTTCCCATATACCACAATATATGAGAAAAGTAAACTTAGTAAATTCTTTTCTAATGAACAGAAATATACACTATCTAGCTATATCTCCCTTTCACAATTTGTAATAGAGTGTTCCAGTGGTGGGATTCATTTTTTTTTTTTTACTACTGGTTATGTGCTCATGGCTTGGTGGGCATAGCAGGGGAAGGATACTGGAAAATCTCCAGTCAGAATTGGTATTTGCCAGTTATCTGGACTATTCAAAATTTCCACTTCCAGTTCTCCAGAACTGGCCAGAACCTGCTGAATATCACCTCTGGACTGTTCCTCTCAGAAGCGTCTATTGCTCCTTTAAATTCTATCCCTTCCAGTTGAAAAATGGCATGTAAGTGTGCTTTTCTCCAGGCAGCCAGTTCGAGGTAGGAATCGAATTGGAGATCAGGTCCCACAAACTCCAACTGAATCAGCCCTCCCACAGATTCTTCCGGATGCTCTTACCTAGACCACCTTCTCTGGGGTGCCTTTAGCATTTTTGAGATGCCACCAAGCCTTGGCTGAAAGGATGGAAAGTTTTGTGGCTGTGATTTGGGGTGATTCAAGAAGATCTTCTACATTTTCAGCAAAGGGGAAATGACCCAGTTCTTTTTCAAATGTAAAATGTGGCATCAGAAGAGGTGGCTAGCGGCAGTTCTAATTCCATAGGGCCTCTTTATGGAACACTGGAAAAAGAAGAAAGTGGTTTGAAGCAGCTTTTGGTTGCGTGGTGCTTCTGTTTGAACTGTGCCTTTTGGTGTTGCTCCGTCTGCTAGAACCCTCCTTTCCTCCTAGGTGGCTCACAACGCTGCTCTGAGCTCTCAGGACCCCAATTTAGAAATGGAAATGCTCGAAGCCTCGGGAGACATATTCTTCAACGGAGACTGGGAAAAGGAAAGAGCAGCGCCCTTCTACAGGGTGGGTATCCTCCTCCCACCCTTCACCCAGGTCGTCCTTGAGGCGTTGGGCAGATAAGGCTGGGTGATGCCTTTATGATGATGTTGCACTCCGCAAGATGGCCCTTTGTGCCCCGCTCTTATTTTAGGACAAGGCTCTGCCACTTGCCATGAAGGCCAAAAATGGCAGCGCTGAACTTCGCCTCTTCAACAAGTTGGTTGGATTGTTCTTGACCTTACAGAAGTATGAGGAATGTCTTGGATACGCCCAGACGTCACTAATGCTCAGTGTCGATTTAGGTAAACCTGTCCAGGGCATTTCCAAAAACCACTTCGGGAAGTCAATGGAGACTCTTGGTCATCCAGCAAAGGCCTCCGAAGAATGAACCATGGCAACTGGACTGAATTTTTTGTTGATGTTTTATCAACAAAAATGATGTTTTATTGCTCATCCAAGCAACTTCATCAGTCAGAGCAAATCATAAGGCAGAGTCTCGTTGGAATGTACCAACTCCTGCCACACCAACCTCTAAGGGCCTTTCTCCCCAAAATGCATTGCAATATGCCAATTAAGTAATTCAGACAAAGGTGTTTGAAGGTTGAATCATGACTTCCAATGACTCTCTGTCTACCTGACTTGCTCTGGCCAACGAAGCTGCTTGGATGAGCAGTGAAACGTCTCCCGCGAATAAAAAAACCAGTCCAGTTGCCAGGATTGAACCTTCAGGGCCTTGGGGATGGTGATTCAAAATTGTAGAGAAAGAGACGTATCATTGGCCTTGTGTCACTGCAGATCCCACAAATGCTTCCTAGGTGCACAGGATGGGAAAAGGAGGGCTGAGTCTAGTGACTGACAGCCTTGTCCAAGGAGTTTTCAGGGTGTGACCAGCAAGGCCGATTTCATGGCCACTGGGGTCCCATCACAGCAGGCATCTCAGCACAAACACAGGGCCACATCCTACATTAAAGGGACATTAAGGTTCTCCTGGTGGCATATTTTGGGTCTGCTGTTCACTACCAAACCTGGTGAATCAGGACCATCCCTGATTAGCTGCCTGCTGTCTTCCTCTCCTTCATGGGCGGTTTTCTCTTGGCTTCTTGGATAGGAGACCAGCTAAGTGAGCGAGTGGCCTACCACCGCCTGGCGGTCATCCACCATCACTTGGGGCAGTGTGAATTGGCCGAGCACTTCTTCCTCAAAGCCGTTTCCCTCTGCCCCTCCCCGCTGGAGTTTGATGAGGAAGCCCTCTATTACGTCAAAGTGTACCTTCTACTGGGAGACATCACCTTCTACGACCTGAAGGTAAGACAGGAATGAGCACCTGAAGATGGGAAATTCCTTTTGCTTCAGCTGGTTGTGGAGTCTTTCCTTCAGGAGACACAGGGGAACAGAACAGAACAGGAGGAACAGCTGGGAGGGTTTCAAATAATCTGTGCTAAGTGTGGCTTTTGTCCTGTTTCCCCTGAAATAAATTGGATTATCTTACCAGAAAGGCAGCCCACCAGAGGCCGGTCTACACCTCCCAAGATCCATAACTTCTTAATGGCAGTTTCCCTGTGTCTCTCTCCTTAATTTGATGAGGAGGTCTTGCTGATTTAGAGGACTTGGACCGTGATTGTTTTTTTCGATGACATTTTCCCCGAGAGACGGCTGCCTCTGACTTCCCCTGTGCATCGACCCCTTTTTGAAGAATTTGTGTAAAAAAAAAAAAGTGAGGCAACCAAGTTGCAGCTTTCAGGCCACAGCCTCTTGCACTCAAAGGTACATAATGTTTTTGTAGAAAGAAAAGGCTCCTAATTTGGGAATGTCCCATCCTCATTAAACTGATGCTTGTTCTTGCACATCTATACAACCTCAAACACCTCCTCCCCCACCTTCCTGCCTTCTTTGCAGGTTCAGGAAACTTCTCCTCTCCCTGCCCCCTGCTTGGGAAGCCAGGAGAGAAGCCCTGCTTGTTATCACTCCCGTGACGCTCCAAACAGAAGTGAATTGTGGAAATTAGACTTGGGAAGAAACCACAGGAGAGAAGGAAGAAAGAGGGGGGCAGTCCTGAGAGGCTGGGATGGTTGGAGTGACCCCACGGCAGCAGATGAGGGGCAAGGCCAGGGGAACTATGGGGAGGGTCAGAGCATGGAGGGAAGCAGCTGTAGGCGGCAGCACAGAACCCACCCAACCATCGCCTGCCCCCTTCCTGGCAGAGGGAGCTAGGGAGGGCAGGGGGACCACGAAAGGCACTCTGGCTTTTCCAGAATGAACTTTGCCACCGTTGCCAAATCTCAGTGGCAGATATGGATTTCTCTCTCTCTCTCTCTCTCTCTCTCTCTCTCTCTCTCTCTCTCTCTCTCTCTCTCTCTCTCTCTCTCTCTCTCTCTCTCTCTCTCTCTCTCTCTAAGGCTGTGTCTTTTTGTTCAAGCAAAAAATTGCAATGTTGAATTGGGAGGTAGGTTACTGTTGCGTTACTTTTGCAGGCGTCAACCTTGGCAAGGGCGTCCCTAAAGAAAGCCTTTTCTGCCATGACGGTGTATCTTTACTTGCCCTCGGGTTTTAGAGTTGGGGGAGCAGAGCCACTAGTGGGAATAGCAAAGAGGGAGGCAGAACAGTTAGTGTCGATTAGTTAGAGAGCACTGGCTCCCCTGCATGAGGCAATCTGCACTGTGATTGGTGGCTCTGGGTGTGGAGGGGGAGTTTCCCCTTTTTCCCGCCTTTTTTCTTCCGAGTGCTCTGTGTGCTTTGGGATTTACCTCAGGATACTCCTCTTGGCCAGACTACTTTGTTGGCTACATAAGTATATATAGATGTAAAATATATATTTATTTATATAAAACTACAAGTTTGTGTCAGTGTCTCTGACTTCTACAGCTGCCATTGCAAGGGTGCAATTCCTTGACATCCTTGTTGTTGTCCTAGACTTGACTTACCAACTGGCCTGTTTCCATTAAAAAACAAAAACCCTAATCATAGCCCCTCTATCGCTTAATGTTTCAGGATCCTTTTGATGCTGCAGGATACTACAATCTGGCACTGGCTGCCGCCATGGACTTGGGAAACAAGAAAGCACAACTGAAGATTTACACTAGACTTGCCATAATTTACCACAATTTTCTTATCGACCGAGAGATGTCTCTCTTCTTCTACCAGAAAGCCAGAGCCTTCGCCATGGAGCTAAATATTTGCAGAATCAACCTCTCTCCAGACCAGCCTCCCAGGAGGAAGGTCCTATGAGGCCTCTCCTCTGGACACCAGCTGGGGGGCTTGAGACAGATAGAGAGAACCCCCCCCCTTTCCCCCCTGGCACCTGGGTTTCACAAGTTTCAGTCCCTGCAGCCCTCAGCATCTCCTCCTCCGTCCCACCCATTCCCCACAAAATAAGGACAGTAAGGAAAAGGGCACCAGGGATGATCTCGGAAGGAGCTGGCTATGAAACCATACAACAGTTGATGTCAGTGAATGTTGATCCATGTTCAGATGAAAAGCATTTAACTGAAAATAATAAACATGCTAAAATAATATACAAACTGAAGCTTAACATTTTATCATGCTCCAACTTTAACATAGTTCCAGGTGTGTTTGGGAAATGGTTTTTGGAGTATGGATATGTTTCCTGAGGCAGCAACTGATGGGCCTACATAGGAAAAAGAGCAAAGTAATAATGTTCAGTGTGGTACCCAGTTACAATCTGAGGATTTCACTGTCTCATCAAAGTCTGTTCAACATCCTTTTCAGCCGCTTGCATCCATGAAGGACTGCAGGGCGACTGTGGCCCCCACGAGGTGTTCTGAAGGAAGGATCAAAGGAGCTGGGCCTTGGCCTAATCTTCAAGGTGGATGAGAAAGAAAAGTTCAGATGTGTCTGAGCCATTCAAGAGAACCTGACGAGGCGTGAACAAGGAAGTTGGGTGCCTTCCAGAACATTCCCTTTAGAGCAACTGTCACTGTCTGTTTCAGGATTGTCCCTAGATGCTCTTCCCTGTAACTGAGCCAGTTACAACAGATTCCTTCTCTTGGAGCAGAACATGTATGCTCTCATCCTGGAATAAATCTGACAGGAATGTCCTCAACCCAAGAGCAAGAAGGAACTCCTCCTCCTTCCTCAAATCAACACACAGTACAGAGTGACAAATTTGTGGAATGGTTGAACTCTATCCTACCATGAATATTGCCATGTTCTTGTTGCAGATGCCTTTTCTTTCAGATCTCACTGGCATTTACATGCTTATCAGACAATTTAGTTGTGTTTCTCAGCTGTTGTGAATTTGAATGGACAAATGAAAACAAACATCATTAAGTATCTTTTTATTACTGTACAGGCATACATCTCTCTGGGAAACTGAGTCAACCAGACCCAGGTTACCTTATAGGTGGTGGGAGCCGGAATCAAAAGGATGCAGCAGCCAGCCCATAATAGATCTCAGCTGAGTAAATGTTACTTCCTTAGGATCTCCTTCTGGTTGGATTCCAGCCCTGAGATTCGACCATGTTAAAAACAGAAATGGGCCCCTTCCCTGATTCAGAGCAGAGTCTGAATCTGGATTGAGGATCCCAGCTAGGAAGAACCAGTCCTCAGGACTGGCTGGAAGAAGGAGGTGAAAAGTTTCCTCATCCTAATGGAGAGGGAGGGAGGGAGGGAGGGAGGGGACGTGCCAAGTCCATGGCCAGGATCTCTCCAGATCTCCTTCCCCTCCCTTTGGAGACAGGCTGCTCTTCCCTAGCAGAGCCTTCCAGGCCTCCGGCAGCTGGAAGGCCAGAGAGGCATTCAGAGCTTTCTCTCCAGCTGTGATTATCATAAAACCTTAAAAACAGGTGGGGAATTAAAAAAAAAAAAAAAGGAAATAAAAGCCTTCCAGAATGACGCCTCAGAGAACTGAAATATGCCTTTCCTGTTTGCTACAGGATTGGGCTGCTGCTTATTTTTCCTTCCGTGATGAGACAGAACACTGACCTCAGATGCAAAATAATAACACTACTTAATTCAAACTTAAAGCCTTTCCTAAAGAATAGGATGATATTGATCTCATGGACCAAATGCAAATATTTAAAGGGACATCTACAAAAAAAAAAGCTGCTGGCTTTCAACATGGTCATTAATTTATGGACAGAAAGCTATTTTAACAGATGATTGTCCGAGAAGCAACTGGACCTTCAGTGTCAGAATGCTGAACTGGCCGAGAAGGGATTTTCTATCATTTGGAAAGCAGACAAGGAGCCAGTCCAGGGAAGCTTCCACGGGGAGGCCCTGTGTTGCTCGGCTGTGTCTCCTAAGCTCGGTATCTTCTTTCATTTCCTTTAACATGATCCTTTCCCTCCTGTGATGAAGGTTCACTAGCAGCTCTTGATGGGCTTTCTTGTTTACATTCTGGATCTCAACTTGCCCACGACAGGTTTATTGTTACAAAATTCTGACCACCAGGAAGGTCTTTCTAGGCTCTTTGGGCTCTGAAGAACCGCACCCCACAGATTTTTATATAGCTGGAGAAATGTAACAAAAAAAAAGGTTTCGGTCAAAGCAGCAGGTTTTGAGGGAAGGAAAAGGAAACTGGCATCAGAGACTGGGATGCATTTCTGCAATGCAATTCAGAAAGCAAGAAGATGGGCTAGAAGACGGATCCACAAAGGGGGGCGAGCCCCGCTTACCTCTCCATCGGCCTTGGCAATCGGGGAACTGAGGATAAAGTCAGGAGGGGCAATGACATCCACCAGAGCCACTGCTTCGTCCTTCAGCTAGGAGAGAGGGGGTCATTGAGAAAGGGAAGAGGAGAGAAACCGCCCATCACGTTAGAGGAGTTCACGGCCACACAACTGTCGAAGGCCAGCATAACTGGCCAGGCAAAGACCTGGTCTAGAGAGGACCCGGTTTTGAAGCTGTGTCCCTTTTTGCTTTGTTTTAGAGAACTTGGCACACACATTTTCATGAATGACACCAGGGAAATAACCCCAGACAGGGATTGCCAAGGACTCCCTTTAGAGTGGACCAAGGAAACTTGAATTTGGGAAATGCAGCTCTGGGAGGCAGATGGGAAGTGGCCCCTCTTGTTTCTCTCAATCCAAATTTCCCCCTCACTGCAGGGATCTGAACTGGCTGCAACTTGCTGGGAAGGGCAAGCAGATTACCTGCTTGGTCTGGAAAGTGAGGATATCGCTTGGGGCCAAGCACCAAAGCTAAACACGGGGAGGTTCAGGATAGGAAAGAGCTCCCTGCATCTTCTCTTACATTGCAGGTGGGGATCCTCATGCTTTGCACACTTAAACACCCCCTGAAATCTGATGGGATCGGCACACTTCCAAGATCTCAACAGTCCCTCCTGAAACGCACCTTTGAACAAAGTTCCAGAATTGAATCCTGTATCAGTTTACCGGCATTTTCTCCTGAAAGGTAGCCACCTGAAACGTAGTTAGAGCAACAACATGATCAGAATGAAACACTTCAAGTTCCTCTTGGGTGCACAATACGCAGAAATAATCCCCCAAATAAAGCAAAAGGTGCTGAACTGAGGATCAACAAAGCTCCAGGCTTTCCTGACCACAAGACAGGGAAACGGCACGACTGGGAAAGGGTCCCACATCTCACTAGGAAGGAAGGAAGGAAGGAAGGAAGGAAGGAAGGAAGGAAGGAAGGAAAGAAAAGGGGTAGGATTCAGGAGGGAGCTGCTCTTCCTGGGTGGAGGGCAGGACTTCTCCTGTGCATGGAGGAGGGCAAAAAGGAGTCCCACTGAAAAGGAGTGGGGAGGAAATACTCCTGCCCAGAGACAGGCAGCACCTGGGGATTTGCAAAGGGAGCCTCCGAGTGTGGAAGGGCCTGGACAGGCAGATCCAAGAGACACCAGCTCCTCTTCCCACAACTACCTTGGGGGGCAGGAGGGGATACTGAATCCAAAGTGCTGCATGGCCTTTCTTAGTAGCCTGCTGAGGTAGGGGTGTGTGTGTGTGTGTGTGTGTGTGTCCCTGTGGAGGAGCAGTGTCTCTTTAACAAGGGAATCCGGACATTTGGCAGCAACCAAGCCAGGCTTGCAAGTAACAAGTTAGTCTGCCGATTTTACTTAAGACTCCGCCTGGCCCTGATTCTTTAAAGTTACTCAAGAGAAACATACCACCCCTCTCTAGAAAAAGAGGCATGACTCAAAATCTAAAATGCAAAAGCACAGAGGCTGAAACGGTAAACCTGAAGTGTATTTCGCCCTGATAGTAAATGGTACAATTTGGGCACTTTAATTCTCAGCGGGTTAGCAGATAAGGTGAATTGTAAGTGTTTTGCAAGAAAGGTATTCATGGGTCATGGAGCGCATGAGAAGACCTAAGGCCAACCTCACCTTGGTAGAGTATTGCTGTGTGCTTATTCAAAGACCAGAGTCCATAGAGCGAACAAATATGCTTTAGTACCGGCTGGAGATTAACTGGTGTGCTGGGACTGTGCACGTGTTTGTGGTACTTTTCCAACACCGTGTACTCAATAAAAGCTATAGCTAAAGAACGGCAATAATACACCTGTGGAAAAAAGGGAAAGGGTACTTCAGGAGGAAGAGCAGATGCAAATCTAACAAGTTGCCTCTTCGCCTCCCCAAGGGTCTCCGTGGGGCTAAAGTGAGCGGAGGCTGCTCCCCTGCCTTGAAGGAAAACCAAGAAACTCTCTGGAATAGGAAGCGGGAGTTACCTGGCTGTTGTTCTTGGCCTCAAACTCAGCACAGCCGCTTTCCTCCTGCTTCCTCAGTTTCTGGATGCTTCCTCGGAGCAAGTAACACACCAGCCACTTGTAGGCCCTCAAGGACGCTGGAGGAGGAAGGAATGGCAGCTGTTTTATGCGTTTGGTCAGGCAATTCAAGGGGGGTAACGGGGACAGAGCGAGCAGCAATACGTGTAATGGACATCCCCGGAGGCCTCACGAGCATCACCAGAAGCCAGGGCCATAATATCTGCCAAGTGGAATCTTTCTCCTTGCGTGCAGGTTGTAAAGACCAACAGATCCCAGGGAGAGGAGCCCATTTTCACAAACATTGAGAGGTTCATGCGAGGCACCAAGATGGAGGCTCTTCCTTTCAGGAGCCAGATTGCGAATGACTTCAAGCTGCCCTTCTGATGACTCCCCTCGGGCCCCCCTCTAGCCCTCCCACTGGCCCCCTGGCTCAGGAGGGCCAGGCCGCCCAGGCTGTTTCCAGCCCTAACAGCTGAGGAGATGCCTGCCAGCACAAGAACCACAGAGCTGGCGGGTCTCCTCTGGAACATTCCGTGACCCCGGAAGAAAGTCCCTGCGGCCCACCCCAGAAGGGGAAAGAGAGCCACCTGAGGAGTCCATGAGGTCCTGGGCATCCGGAAGGACGAAGGTCTGATGGAGAATAGCGTCGTAATCGTTTAAAAAATCAACCGATCCCATAGGTGATGAAACAGGGTGGCCTGTCAGCGAAGCGCCAGAGACACATCAGACCCAAAGCCAGGTCCTCGCGGCCTCTCTGTCTCTTCTCTGCGCCTGCAAAGCTCCGAGCAGGGCAATCCCCCAGTCCTCCCTCCCCACCCCACCTTGCAATCTCTCGCTCATCCAGCGCAGCAGGTAGTTGCTTGTTTGCTGCAGTAAAACGTTGTTGTCTCCTTCGTAGGTGCAGTTGGGGTCGTTGTCGTTACGGATGTCGCCCAGGCGATTCACTTGGGGACGAAACGCACACAAGGGACATTATGAAGGAGCTGCCACCTCTTTAAAAGCCCCCAGAGCCCCTGTGCAGGTCGAGGGAGTTCTAAACGTGGACCCACAGGGTGTGCACAACTCTCTGGTGCTGAGGGGAGAGCATCCCAGGAGAGCCCCGGGGCCCCTTTCCCTGGGAAGACTGGAGGGGTCCCCTCTGCCTGCCTCTGGCCCTTTCCAAGCCTCCCAGGAGCCTGGATCCCAAAGGGCAGGGGGCTCAGTCGAAGGCAGGCAGCTGCCCAGAGGGAGCGAGCGACAGGAGGTCTCCCCTCACTACGGTCCACTTGCAGGCCCTTCAAAGCTGCCACATCACTGAACAACAAGGGGCTTATGGCCGTTTCCCCCACTTGACGAGCGTTGCAGCCCCCCCTCCTGTGAACAAAGCTCAGGCGCTTGGCAACCATCTCATAGTTACGACGGTCACCGTGTCCCTGGGATGACGTGATCCCCCTTTGAGCCCTCCTGACAGGCAACGTCCCAATGGGGAGGCCGGATTTCCTCAAGTCGGTGTGACTCGCTAGACCCTGGCACCCATTCCCCAAAGCACCGTGGCAAGGAAGGCCGCAAAATGGGGCAAAACTCACTGAACAAGGAGCTCCCTGAACAACTGGGATGTTGGGCTCAAAGGGGGCTGAAGATTTTACCTGCATTTCACCTGCTCCTCTTCTGGGAATTAAGCCCCCCCGACTGCTGGCAGGGGGCTTGGGGGAGAGTGGCCCCACTTACTGGCAAGGTAGCCGTGTCCCCCGCAGGCTTCCCGGCATTCCTGGATGGCTTGCTGGGCGAGCCAGGAGGCAAGGGGCTTGCCCGAGCTGGACAAGGCGTGGATCTCGCGGCCCAGCTCGGCCTGAGAGGAGAGGGAGGGAGGGAGGGAGGGAGGGAGGGAGGGAGGGAGGGAGGGAGGGAGGAGAGAGTGGTCACCACCCCAGATCCCCTCCCCTCCAGCAGGCACCCCTCCCTCCCTCGCTGGGGCAAGGCAAGCCGGAAGGCAGAACTGGGTGAGAGGGAAACCGTCTCAGTAGCGTCTGGCCTCTCTCAGGGGCCCACTGACTCTCTCTGCCTGCTTATTCAAAAAGAGAAAAACTGTTGCAACACCCCCACCCCTATTCCGTAATCCTGAGAAGTTCCATTATAAATGTACAGGCAGTCCTCAACTTACAACCACAACAGAGTCCAACATTTTTGTCACTAAGTGAGACATTTTGTCAAGGGGATTGCATTCCGTTTTACCACCTTTCTTGCCACCGTTGTTGAGGGATTGACACTTTGTAGGGGATGAAGTTTGCCCCTCAGCGGTTCAGGGAATCCAGCCTGCCCCCCTGGGAGGTTGCCTGTCAAGACAGTCGCAAGAAAGGGACCCCAGGACATGGCGACCGTTGTAAGTACGGGTCAGTTGCCAAGCGCCGGAGTTTTGATTGGGCGGCCGTAGGGAATCCGCAATGGCTGTCAAGTGTGGAAAACAGTCATAAGTCCCTTTTTTCTCACTGCCATGATAACTTAGGAACAGTCACTAAATGAACCGCTGTAAGTGGAGGACTGCCTGTATTCATCCAATGGTTTCCACCCAAGATTGCCCCTTCACAGTGGAGAGGGAGGCATTTCATCCAGTGGACAGGAGGATCCCCGCAGTCCTGGAGGAACCCAAGGCCACTCCCACCGGAGCCACGTCAAAGGAAGTGGGGCCCGCCAGGTTCATGGCGCAGCCCTCCTGCCCAGGGGCCCGACCCCAGAGCCTGGGCCTCACCTGCTGGGCACCCTTGTCTTTCATGAGCAGCCCAATGTGGAACTCCACGAACCGCAGGAAGAGCCCCCGGGAGAAGGAGTCCAGGGCGTAGGTGGCCGCCAGGTAAGGCAGCAGGCGCCACTGCTGCAACAGGAGGGAGATGGGCGCTGGGGGGAGAGGGGCATGCCCTCGCACACCGGACGCCCCTCGCCCGGGACTCTTGGGGGAAGCCCAATTCCAGAAACCCTCATCCAGGCTCCCCCGATACCCCCCCACCTTCTGCTCCTCCTGCCTCCCCCCAAAGGCTGCCTGGGACCCTTCCGAGTCTGAACTTGCGTCCTCTTTCAAATGAGTCTTTTTCGATTAAACGTGGAGGGCGCAGCCACAGAGGGAACCAGCAGGGAAGAAGAGAACTCGGTCCACTCTGCTCCCAAAGCAGAACGGGATATCCTGGAGGGCCAGGCCGGGAGCTTTGCAAAGCCCCAGGCAAGACTGCTGGCCAGAAGGGTGCCGTAAGCATCCTTGCTTAATGACAGGCTCTGCTTTACCACCATTCAATGTTACCACAGCTACTGAAAGGGGACGGCACATAAGGCAGCCCATTCCTGGCTCTCCTAAGAGGTTGTGCTGCCTCCCAATGAGGCCGCTTTCTGCCAAGGGCCACTCCCGCGTGAGCTGGTTTCAGCGGAGGCCGGAGTGGCAGGGGACAGGGGGACTGTCTCCCTCAGGAAGGGTTGTTTGCCTTTGGCATGGCCTCCACTGGCCTTGGAAAAACTCCACCTTGCTTGACGCGTGCCTCTGCCTCCTGCCTCTGTTGCTGGCTGGCTTGTGCTGGTGGGGGTGGCTGCCTTCAGGGAACTCTTGGGTGGAGTCTTACCGGCCACCGTAGGGCTGTTTCTTGCGGAATTTCACCCGGCAATCAGGGACTCCATGGAGGGCTGCCACTGCCCAGGACACCTGGGTGACGGCATCCCGAGTGATAGGAGACAGAGGCTACCTGCACCACGAGACCCGTCGCACCTGGTGAGAACTAGTCTTCCCTTTGAGCTGGGCCTTTACCTGCATTTGGTACTCCAGGACGGGAATCTCCTCGGTGTTGCTTGGGCCGAACTGGCGCCGGGTGGCGGAGAAACGAATGGCGATGGAGACAGCCAGCTTCAGATTGGCCACGGACATAGCAATGATCATCACTCTCCCATTGGACAAAGTGCCCAGCGAAGCCCCCAAGCGCTGCTTGTGATCCTGGGAAAACACAACCGTCCCGTGAGGAAGAGCTGAACATGGTGAGATCCAGTCCCCACTCGGCCAAAAAACAGCCCATGAGGAAGCAGCAGGGAGAGCGGAAGGCAGCGTCCACATGGTCAAGGGCCTCCATCCAGCCCAGTGTGGACGGCACCAGGCTGGAAACCAGGAGACACAGAGTTCTAGTCCCACATTAGCCCGTACTGGTGACTCTGGGCCAGTCCCACCCCCCCCCCCCCCCCCCCCCCCGGTCAGCCCATCCCACTCCCAACCCCAGCAACGGGGTTGTTGCTGTGGGGAAAAGAGGGGAGATGGGGTTAGGCCTGCCTTGAACTGTTTTGGGGAAAAGGAATGGAGGTGGGGTTAAAGGAACACAAACCCTCCCAAAAGGCAGAGCTCCTACCTTGAAGGCGCTGGTGTATTTCCCCTCAGCATTGACGTCCCCCGTGTGGCTTAGCAGGCTCCCTCTGGGGATCCTCACTTGGTGGAACAGGGCAAACCTGGCGGTTTCAGGAGAGGGCTAAAGTGGGGGGGCTCCCGGGCTCAGCACAGAACAGCCCCTCGCCATGGAGCACACTTGGACCCCAAGGCGGCTTCCCTTCTTCCAGCCAAAGCAAGGAGATCTGGTAGCCCCCGCTGCGCCTTGGCATAGGACACCCCCTCCCTCCCTCCCCCAGAGGCAGATGTCCTGGGAGCAGCTGGCCTGGCTGCCCTTCCTGCGGGGAGGATTTTAAGCGGCAGCCTCGCCCAGCGCCTCAAGGTCCCTGCAGGTCTCCCACCCAGGGATTGGCCGGACACTTTCCCCATCCAGACAGGGGCAGAGGAGAGGAATCAGGCGAAGTAAAGTCCAGGCATGGGAATGAGAAAGCAGACGTGCAAACCTGGAGTGAACCAGCCGCCAAGGAGCAAATCGCTTGGGAACTGGACAAAACACTACATCGAGAGGTGCCAAGTATCCAAGCCGTTCCCAAAACATCAGAAAGGCATCCTATTGGACACCGTTGGCTTGATCAAAGCGGGAAGGCAGGGAAGGGGAAAAGGTGTAACCTTTGCACAGGACTGCTCAGATCCAGCTTTGCTTTCTCTGTAACAATTTGACTTTATCAAAAGAACCTCTCCCTTCAATCAATCATCAATGGAGTCGAGGGTCTTTCTTTTCCTAAATCTCTAAGCTGTGGCAGGCAATGGGAGAGGAAAATCTAACGGGCTTTTTAAAACTATCCTTCTATTTATTTAGACATTTAGAAGTATCCTGGAATGCTGTTGACACCAGAAGGCCTTGGACCCTGACATTTCTGAAGATATTCATTTCTGGGGTGCCTTTGAGTCAGTCTTGACTGACTGGAGAAACCCTTCCTATTTTCTTGGCAAGATTTTGAAAGTGGCCTGCCCTGAAAAGGAGGGACTGGCCCAAGATCACCCAGGTGGCTCAGTGCCCACCATGGGACTAGAACGCCAACCCTCCCAGTTCCTAACCTGGTGCCTTAGCCTTAACCATCACCCTGGGTGGAAATACAGATTGCATGTGGCTGAAAGATACTGTCAGCCCAGCGTCATCCATGGGCTGCCATTTGGGGGCAGGAGGAGGGTGGGGCAGCTGTGGACATTGCTTCAAAACCCTGTGACTCCTGATCATTTAGCTGCCGTGAACCTGCAGGCGTAACTCGAGTGACGGCAGAAGAGCTGAGAGGGAAATCGCATAGGACCGACCGCTGTGGGGTGAGGAAGAGACTATGTGAGCTTGTGCCTGCCGGTCGCGGTGTGCGGGATAATAGGTTGGGCCGTGCTGGGGGTAATTGGGGCAGGGCATAAAGGTGGTGAGGAGAGCTAAGTGATTAGCCCTGGCTGTGATCTCTGTTTGATTGCATGGTCTGGCAGCTGGTCAGTTAAATGTCGGCACGCACTCCAGAGGAAGAGGAACTGCTTATTACAGCAGACCCTGTTGTGGCTGTTGGGCCTCCTTTCGGTCGTGTGACGGAACCTGACAGACAATTACCCATTATCCAAGCCATTCTGTCCAAGTTTCCTGCCTATGTCACCAACCATCACACCTGGCATTGGAAGCAGTGTCTTTGGGTCTCGGATCTGTAAGCACAGAAGAATGGGAAATTGAAACCAAGAGACCGGTTCCTCTTGCTTAGACTATGGGAATGCAGGGTTACGTTTCGCTGCTATCGTTATCATCACAAAGGTGCTTTTTTCCAAGAGGCAACTGCATTTTCTTTTTGATCTTTGGAAACCTTTCACTGTTTCTCATCCAAAAAGCTTCCTCAGTTCTGGGAAAAGCACCTTTGGGACAACCAGGAGCTGGATGACTGAGAATCTCCCTGAGCATCTTCTGTTGAGGTTTGCCTCCAAGTCAGGCAATCAGCCAAGAAAGGTTGCCCAGGTAAGTCGGCTGAGCGCAGACACTGCCTGGCTCTGCAGAGGGATTGAGGCAGTTCCCCAGGGCTTTGAACCAAGGAAAGGAAGATATTGGGAAGGGGCCCTGGGACTCTGGCTCCCCAGGGGGGACAGGGACACTTCCAGCAGGGCTACGCGGTATCCCTGCTGACACTAGTCCCCCAGTTCACTTTCTTGGTCGAGGGTGAACGTGAGCCTGGGGGAATCCGAGCTGCCTGGAATCCTGCACCAGTGAGTGGCCATAAGACCTATAATTATCGGTGGACCACCGAGCACGCTTGGGTCTCCCTGGGCCTAGGACAACACCTCACCATCCTGGCTCTCCTTGGCTTCAGGGATGACTGAAGCTGGCTTAGACCACAAGCAATGAAAAATGTTTTGCATGGTCTAATCACAGAAGAGAACCGAGTGGGCAGGGACCTTGGAGGTCTTCTAGACCAGTGGTCGCCAACCGGTGGGCCCACTGCTGGGCCGTGAGAAAATTTTGGTGGGTCACAGAGAAATCTCACCCCCAGAGCACCTCCCTCCCAAATCAATTAATCCAGGCTGTGCAGAAATACAAGGCAGCGCTGGCCACATGGCCAGCGGGAACCTTCCCCTCCCACTCACTCCTTACCTGGCAAAGTTGCCTGCTAAATTTCTATTTTTCCGACCATCGGCTGCTTTGCTGTGCCGGGAGATTTAGATTAGCTAGGAAGCAGGAAATGGTTGGATTTCTAGCTTTCTAGCTAGTCTTTAGATCTTCAGCTCTGCTTTTAAGCACAGCCAAACTTCCCTTAGGACTGAAAGTTTTAGTTGTTCAGTGCAGATTCATGGCAAGCAAATTTGAGAGACTGAGCTAGCCGATGGCAGATAGATCACTGAATGATTCTGGGAGCAGCTCAATCTGCCTTTGCCTGATTTTGGGTAAAAGTTGATATATTTTTTTTCATAAAAAATTCAATATATACATACATGGTGCGTTTTGAGTTAATTTTGTGAGTTTGCTTGCAAGCAAATGACAGACTGAGCTAGCCATCGGCAGATAGATAGATCTCTGAATGAATCTGTGATTATGTGAGCAACTCAATCTGCCTCTCTGCTTTGGGGTAAAAGCTGCTTTTTTTACATAAAAAATTCAATGTTTATATAAATATTTATCATATTTACATACAAACCATGCCCAGTCATGTGACCACCAAGTCATATCCACAAATTAGGCCATGCCCACAGAACCAGTTAGTGGTCCCTGGGATTTAAAATGATGAGTTTGGTGGTCCAAAAGATTGGTGACCCCTGTTCTAGACCAACCCCTGCTCAGGCAAGGAATCTTATACCATTCCAGATAAATGGCTGTCCAATCTCTCCTTCAAAGCCTCCCGGGCCGCAGCACCCACAATTTCTGGAGTGAAGACTTTCCTCTGCTCAACTGCTCTCCCTGTCGGGAAATTCCTCCTTATTTCCAGGGTGGATCTCTCCTTGATCAATTTCTATCCATCGCTTCTCGTTTGGCTCCTTCAGGAGCTTTAGAAAATAGCTTGACCCCCTCCTCCTCTCTGTGGCAGCTCCTCAAATATTTGAAGACTGCTCTCCTGTCTTCCCCGGTCCTTCTCTTCCCTAGACTAGCCAGGCCTAGTTCCTGCAAACATTGATTGTAATGTTTGAGCCTCCAGTCCCCTACAATCATCCTGGTTGCTCTTCTCTGCCCTCTTTCTAGAGCCTCAACTCCTTTTTTACATTGTGTAGACCAAAACTGGACGTGGCATTCCAAGAGTGGCCTCAAGGGAGCCAGTCATAGTTTAGCACCAGGCTAGAGAGATCTATGAGTTTTAGTCCTGCTTTAGGCATGAAAGGCACGCTTGGCAACCTTGGGCCAGTGACCCCCACCTCCTCAGCCCTTGGAGGGAGGAGAAGGCAGCAGTGGCAAACCCACCTCCAGACTCTCTCCACCTGGCTGAAAGCCCAAAGAAACCCTCCACACCTCAGACCTTGCCTCTCCCCATCAAGGTGCCTGAAAACCGGACCCAATGGCTGTGCTGACAGCATCGTCCATCACAGCCCTGCTTGTGCCAAGCCCCGGGAAGCCAGGCCATGCCCCTCACCTGCACCACGAAGGAATGCAGTCCGTGACGCTGGCCGTCTGGCGTGTGCAACTGGGCGTAGACCACCGCGTGCGTGGCGCTCTTCCCCATGTTGCCAACCCAGAACTTGGCAGCCTCGAAGTCAGGCGAGTGTAGAACGAACTCCTGCAACAGCCGGGAAGAGAGGTTCCACATCACGTGGGGGTTCCACATCACCTGGCTCTCCCTGCACTCCTTCCTGGCCCACCAGAGGCTGTGCAGGGACCGATGCCTTGTCCCTAGGAAAGGAGACTCCCATCTGGTTGTCACGCTTCAGGCCGCTGCCCCAGGTCACAGGAGGAACCCTCAGGCACTTGGCAACTGACTCCTAGTTATGACGATCGCAGTATCCGGGGGTCACGTGAATAGGGAAGCTGGATTCACTTAAGAACCGTCTGACTAACTTAACATCTCCAGTGATTCACTTAGCAACTGTGGCAAGAATAGTCATAAAATAGGTTAAAGTCCAACTGTCTCACTTAGCAAGAAAAATTTTGGCCTCAACTGTAGTCGTAAGTCAAAGACTACCTGCATTTGATCCTAGGATGTTTAGGCAGAACCGGGAGCTATTTCTACAGGAAACCTCACAACCAGCAACCTTGTGAGCCAGCAAAGCCTGGCTCTAAATCCTTCCAGCGCAGTGAAGTCACCTCCATGAGTTAAATGGAGCAATCTGAGTTGCTTGCAAGGCCCCAGTTATACTCCTTGACAGATTCTGGTGGAAAAACTGGCCCCCTGTTAGCCAACGAGTCCATTTAAACATAGTTTCCACATCCAATGCTATCATTTTAATGGAACTGAAGGCTGCGGACTCGAAGCAGTGGTGGTATGCTACTAGTTTGGCCCGGTTCACCTGAACCGATAGCAAACATTCTTACTGGTTTGGCCAAACTGGTAGGAAAAAAAGCCTCAGAAAATCAGCTGAGAGAAAAAAGAAGAGAAAAGCGCAGGACTGGCCCTTTCTCCCACTGGGCCCTGAGCTTTTCTCCTCTCAGCTGATTGGCGCGGCAGGGCCTCAGCTGGTGTGGGTAAAGCTGCGCGTGCGTGATCATTGAAGCGATAGTGAAACAGGTGGGATCCCACTGTGGACTAGAAGCTGCTGTTGCTGCCCGTTGTCTGCCTGACCTGCGTCTCCAGGTCGTATCTGGCAACTGTCCGGATGTTCTTGGTGTTGCTGCCGTGGCTGAGTTCGGTGAGTGCAAAGCATCCAAATATCTGTGGCCAAGAGAGATACAAAAAAGAGACCTTGAGAGTGGGAAGGCAACCCCACCAAAGCACTGTTGCCCCCTGGTCCCCCTCCGCGCTGGGCCTGAGCCTCGGGGCTAAGACCAGGGGTCCAAGGCCCAGCAGATCCCTTCCCGGTGAGGCCTCTGCGGGGTGGGGGGGAGGGCAAGGAAGGGCTCCCAAGGCACAAGGACTGGGAGAGCTTGGGAGGCAGGGTTGCAAATGAGATCTTCTCTGCCCTTTGGGTAATTCCTGGGCAACTTAAAAAGCTATAGCACACACAGGATCAAAGTTGAAAAAGGGAGTGGCTGCCTATTTGGGAGAAGATCCCTATTATTATTATTTCTCATGAAGTTTTATAGGAGCAAAGTCAGCAACTTCAAGGTTCAAACAATAGAGAAGCAGTACCTCCATGCTTTCAACTTGTTCAATGAATTTTGCATGTCTTTCAGATCCGGAACTCTCAATGTTATCCTTGAACACCTATGGCATTAACAGAAGCCGGTGAACTAAAAACAAACCAATTAAGAACCATCAAATGTTCAGCAAAGTTTACGTGTAATGAAGTTTCACTATTCGCTGCTCAAGTGGAAAATGCTTAAGCTATTCTTCGAGGCAAGATAGCTTTTTTTCATTTTATCACAATTGTATACAATACCATTTTATTAAGAAACTTACAAGGTCTATCCACAAAATAGATTACATTTTGTGATAGAAAAAAAACAAAGTGTAGGAATTTTTTTTTATTATGTACACTTGAAAGTGACACTTAAATACTACTTTTCAACATATTCGCCAAACAAATTGAGGCACTTATCACAGCGGTGAACAAGCTTTGTAATTCCGTTGTCATAAAATTCAGCCGCCTGAGATTTGGGCCAGTCAGTCATGCCCGCCTGCAGTTCCGCATCGTCGTCAAAGCGCTGTGTTCCAAGCCAGGTCTTCATCTTCGGAAACAAGTGGGAGTCGCTTGGTGCAAGATCAGGGCTGTAGGGCGGATGAGGAAAAATCTCCCACTTGAAAGCATTCAGGACTTCTCGAGTGCGATTTGCTGTGTGTGTCATGCAAAAACAAAATTTTTGAGCTTAACTTTCCTCTACGCTTGTTCTGAATTGCTTTTCTTAGTTTTTGCAACGTTTCACAATACCTCAGAGTTTATTGTTGTACCATGTTCCAGAAAATCGATAAGAAGCACACCTTGCCTATCCCCCAAAAAACAGTTGCCATAATCTTCCTTGCAGAAAATGTTTGCAAACATTTTCTTGATTTTGGGGGGGGGAATTTGTGTGCCCCCACTCCATAGACTGCAATTTGGTCTCGCTGTTCACATGTTTGACCCAAGTCTCATCTCCAGTTACGATTCGATCAAGAAATGAATCTCCATCTTTGTCGTAAGAGTACAGAAATGTCAATGATGCGGCCATACGCTGACTCTTGTGGTTTTCTGTCAGGATTTTTGGCACCCATCTTGCACAAAATTTGTGGTAGCCTAGCTTTTGTGTAACAATTTCATGCAACAAACTGTGTGAAATTTGTGGAAAACTAAGCGAAAGTTCCGTTACTGTGAAACGGCGGTTTTCACGAATCTTGCCATCGACTTTCGCGACCAGTTCATCAGTCACAATGCTCGAATGTCCACTCCGCTGTTCATCATGAACGTTAGTTCGTCCATTTTTAAACTTAATGCACCATTGGCGCACTCCACCTTCAGTGATGTTGTCCCCGTACACTTCACACAGTTGCCGAAAAATTTCAATCGGTTTATGTTTTTTTTGCCAACAAAAACCTTATCACTGATCGCGCCTCACAACTCGCGGGATTTTCAATTGAAGCACACATTTCAAACGTTTGCTGTGAAATAACGGGCAACGATACAAACCTCCCACTAGCACGACTAGATGCAGACTAAGCGGCGGATGCACAGACCAAAGATGGCCGTGCTAGCTCCACCCCTTCTTGCTACAGACGAAAACATAATCTATTTTGTGGATAGCCCTTGTATTAAACAGATAAAACAAACAGTACAACTGTACATTAAAAGGGGGGGAAATATTAGGACCAAATAGCTTTTCACAGCAAAGGTAAGGAGGGAATGAAATGAACTCTTGGCTCCTGATCATGCAGCTTCGGCGTGTCGATGCAGGGAGAGCAATGGCACTTACCTGGTAGTTGAGCAAGTATTTGGTTCCCAGGGACCAGTCATACATCCCCAGGCAGCTGATCAGAACAATCACTTTCAGGGGGTTTGCAAGAATCTCCTCCAAGATGAGAAAATCGTATTCAAAAAGCTTCCGACAGCGCAGGAAGGTCAGCTCCCGGTACCTCTCAAGCGACAACTCTTCTCCGGGGACACGAGCAAAGAGAGAGTCGTTTTCAAGGGCTGAGAATATTTTGTGCTTCATGAACAACAAAAAAATTCAGTCAAGGCTTCAGTCAGTTCCAAGCTGTCAGCAATACATACGTTCTTAAGGCCGTTTCTGGCAGTAAGACAATGTAAGAGAATATGAACCGAAAGAGCCAGAATGCATTTTTCTCCTTCTCCTTCCACCTGCTTGCATATCATGTCTTTGGGACTGTAAAACTAAAGGTTTGGGAGCTCTTAGGGCTAAAAAGAAGGATGAGGATACTTTGAATGCTCCTCTAAGGAAGAATTCATGTCACAGCAATTTCCGGGCCCTTCAAAAGTTGTATTTGGTAACAAAATATTGCATGCGTTTCCCTTTTTTAGTCCCGCCCTTCCTCCCCCCCCCCGCCCTCCCTCCCGTGTGTGTGTGTGTGTGTGTGTGTGTGTGTGTGTGTGTGAGAGAGAGAGAGAGAGAGAGAGAGAGAGAGAATATCTGTATGAAGTCTTCTCATCACCAATGTTTCTGGAAAGGCAGCTTTCTTGGGGCACTCTGAGCCAAGTGGTTTCCTTGCAGACGTTTTTGTGACCCAACCCAAGAAAAGAGGCAGCAAAGACCACAACCACTTGTGCCAATGATATTATTTTGCTGGGCAGCAAAAAATCTGCAAGCAAACAACTAAGTTGTTTTCAACTCAATTCAATTCAACAATTCAATCCTGCACCACAAACATTCTCTTCGGTTTTTGGGAAACACAACGACTGGAGCTGAAATTCTTGCAATGAGCAACTCTGGATATACTCCTGCTCAGATGCAGGGGGAAAATTTATTTCAGCAAAATAAACCTCCAAAATAAAATAAATGTTAAATTCAGAACTTTTATTAGCTGATCAGTATGGCTTTATACTTTTGTGTAACTCTTTCTTTCTTTCTTTCTTTCTTTCTTTCTTTCTTTCTTTCTTTCT
>BLBF01000078.1:1077150-1101241 GCA_015471245.1 Laticauda colubrina | reverse complement strand
TCTTTCTTTCTTTCTTTCTTTCTTTCTTTCTTTCTTTCTTTCTTTCTTTCTTTCTTTCTTTTTTTCCCTTTTTGCGCTTTTATCATTCTTATTTGATTTCTTATTTTTTTTTTCTGACATTAGTTTCCATCTCCTTTTTGAAACTCTCGATAAAAAAACCCAGCCCTTGGGACTACAAGCAGAATCGCACTGGAAGGGACGTGGAGTCCAAGCGGGAGACCCAAAGGGCTGCCCCAAAACGACCCCCTGGATCAAGGCGAAGAAGAAAACCGACACAGCCAAACTGAATCCGTAATTACGGGGCGTAAAGAGCTCCCGGAAGAAACGGCCCCATACATCGAGGAGCCCAAAGAGCAGGACGGACGGAACTCCTGGCCCGCGTCTCCTGGCCTCCTCGGTGCGGGGGGACGGGACGGACGGGCCTGGGGTGGCCGCCCAGGGGAGCCTCACCTTGAAGCGGACCAGCTCCTCCTCCTCCACGAAGAGGGCCATCTCCTTCCAGGCGAAGGACGCCTTCTTCCGGTAGGCGTCCAGGGGGCCCTGGGGCAGGTTCGGGAGCAGCAGGGGCTCCGGGGGGCTGCTGGGCGCTGCCGCTTCCCCACCCGAGGCAGCCATCCTGAGGCGGAAGGCTGGGAAGCGACCTGAGAGGGAGGAGGAAGAGGAGGGGGCGTCACAGGGCGGCCGGGGCTCTTCTCTGCAGATGCCCAGAACCCCGGGACACTCCTGATCTCTCCCCCCAGGCCCAAGAAGCCCCCCCCGCTGCACCTACGGAAAGGCAACCGCGGGTCGAGGCCTCCACGGACAGCCTCTGGGGGCTCGGCCAGACGACCTCGAGGGGCCCCTGACTCTCTCGGCTGCGCAGAGGCGGCCTTGGAGAAGCGTCTAGGAGCGTCCCTGCCCGGCTGACGTCCCTTCCGGCCGCCCCCCCCGGCAAGCGCCACTGCGCAGGCGTCGGCGGGACGATCCCGGAAGCGGAGGGGGTTCATGGAGACGGTGGGCGAGGCGGCGCTGCGGGATCCTGCGGGGCGGCTGCCCGACGGCTTCTGGGCGGCGGCGGCCGTGTGGCTGGAGCGGCCGCAGGTGGCCAACAAGCGGCTCAGCGGGGCCTGCGCGGAGCCCTCCCTGCGCGTCCCCCGAGCGGGCGGCGGGGCGGCGGGCGCGGCGGAGCGGGCCTGGGGGGCCTTCTGCGCAAGCGCGGAGGGCGAGGCGCTGGCCCTGCGGGGGCCGGTGGAGCTGATCCTGCGCCGCCTGCTGCCCCGCCGCCCCCCGCCGCCGCCGCCCCCCGCCCCGGAGCTGGTGGCGCGAGGTGGGCCTCCCCTGCCCGTCCCTTTCCCCCTTCCCTTGCCTTGCCTGGCATGGCTGGGGTGTGGGCGATTCCCAGCGCGGAAGGGAGGCCGCCCGCCCGGGTTTATGATGCCCCCTCCGGGCGGGGGGGCCGGGAGGGAGCAGGCCCATCCCCCGGGGGCGTCGGCTCCATGGCTGGGAGGCCGCCCCCTCTCCCCGGGGGCGGCCCCGAGGGCCCCCTCTCCAATGCCCGGAGGGGGAGGGAGGGCTGTGAGGCCCCGGCTGCTCCCCGAGCTTGGCGCCGCCTTCCTGGCAGACGGTTCAGGGCCCAGCTGCAGGCAGGTAGGCGGCCCTCCCGTTACAACGCTTCGCTTAGGGACCGAAGTTACAACGGATCTGGAAAAAGTGACAGGAGAGCCCCCTTTTCACGCTTTAATGACCGTCGTCGCAGCAGCAGCAGCTCCACCCCCCCCCCCACGGGATGCATTTTGGGGTGCTGTCCCCCGTTTGTGAGGGCTTGTATCCCTGGAGAGGCCAAGTGGGGGGGGGAGGGAAATGCTTAGCAACCGGGTTACTCACTTAATGGCTGAGGGAGGTTCACTTAACAACGGTGGCAAGAAAGGTGGTGAAATGGGGCAAAACTCGCTTAGCCAATTTCTCACTTCGCAACATGAACCTCCGGGCTGTAAGTGGAGGGCCAGGCCTGTAGATATAAACCCAGGGGTGCTAGAAGGAAGAGGGGGGCTGGGGGGGCCCTGGGGGCTGCTTTCCTGGCCTTTCATTACCCAAGTGGAGAAGGTCACGGGTGCCAGAAGGGAGGCACTGTGTGTGTGTGTGTGTGTGTGTGTCTGTAACCCAGCACTGATGTTGGGTCTTGAAACATCTGCAGGGAAACAAGCTGAGAGAGAGATGAGGATCCACCAGCCCTCCCCCTTCCCTCCTAGTGGGGAGGGGGTTTTATATTCTCCACTCCTAAGTCAGGTCTGCTCTCCCCCCCCCTCCCTCATGATTCCATCCTGCCAGGCCATTTGCTCAGTAGATTCGAATCCTGAGCTTCCATGCAACGTCCTTTTGGTCCTTTCCTAAAAAAAAAAAAAAGTGTGGCCTACAGAGAATGGGACTGAACCATTTGCCCCTCTTTACAGATGTCCTTAATGGGTGGATGACCTTTCTGCCTTTGGAAGAGACCTGCCAAGGCCAATACAAGGTGAAGGTTGGCAACATTTATCAAATTCGGCTCCGGCACATGCAAGATGATGAATGGTGGGTGCTCGGAAGACGCTGCTGCCTTTGAATCCTTTCGTTGCGTTCAAGGGAATGGTGGTTCTCTGTTTCTGTTTGTGTTGTTCAGTCTTGTCAGATCTTTATTTTATATGGCAGGGATGTCAAACTCACGGCCTGTGGGCCGGATGCATCACACACTGCCCACACCTGGTTTAGCGAAGGGGAAAGTGGCGATACGTCACATGATGCCGCGAGCCCCCCCCCCCCCCCCAGAAGTCATCTTTTTCATGAAGGTCTAAATTTAGCACATTGCATCTGGCTTGAGAGTCACTGGCCTCAAGTTTGATATGATTTGGATTTTGGCCATACAGTCTGTGTGAGCTGGACTCGGATGTAATCTGCTCCTAATGCAGTTTGCAGAGCAGAGTTGTTGCATGTGCTGTTCTAAGAGCGCAAGGAACTGCCTGCACCCTCTGCCTTCTGTCCTGCTGAATCTTCTGGATAGTTTTCAAGGGGCAGCCCTATATACAGCCCATTGCAGTAGTTCAGTCTGGAGGTGACTGTGGGCAGGCAGAAGGGGCTCAGCTGGCACACAAAGCAGCTATGCAAAAGGCCCTCTTAGCCATAACTGCCCATTCAACAGGAGTCATGAATGTCTAGGAGGAGGAGCCCAAGATTGCACACCAGGTCTGTCTGGGAGAAAGTAACTCCATCCAGCGGCAGGAATGGGATAGCCCTGGAACTGGTGGGCCCCCCAAAATCTGAGATGCTCAGGTTCAGCTGAAGCCTGTTGTTCACCTCCCAGATCCTCATTCCAGATGCCAAGATAAGCTGTTCATGGCTTAATTGGTCAATTTGCCAGGGTGGAGTTATGTAATTGAGTGTTGTCAGCATACTGCTGATCCATTACCCCATGGTGATGAACAAGTTTCCTGATTTTTCTTGAGCAAGAAAATCTTGCAATTGATAGTGCTACTTTCTAAGAATGCTGCAGGTGAGGGAGGCCATGGGCTGCATACCTCTGCCTCCAATTCCTCTATTTGAGAAAGAAAATATTGTCCCTTTTTGCTACGTGCTGGTGTCCAATAAAAGTGGAATCTTGCTCGTTTGGCCAGAGGCAGAATTAAATTAAAGTGGTCTCCTACTGATTGAGACTGATCCTTATTTTTTTTTTGTCTGTTTGTAGGACTGTGTCAGTGCTCCTGAATCCAGAAAAATATGTTCCTGATGGAATTGTATATCCCAAAGCAGAGTGGCTAGGGAACGAATTGATTTCTAAGCTGGTTAAATGGTCCACAGAGATCACGAAAAATGAGTTTAAGAGTACGCTTTCTCTGATTTCTGTGGCTAGATACAGCCAGGTTTATCAAGATTTAAAGGAAAAGTACAAAGAGATGGTCAAAGTAAGTAGAGCTGGATGCTTTTCGCTTTGCCATTTTTGAACTTAACATTCATGCAGAAGAGTGTTTGTTGGTCTCTTTCTTAACTTGGAAGCATGAGTTTTGTTCTTAATTGAACAAGGAAATCAAATGACGGAGGATGCTTGGGCCTTGGGAACAGAAGAGGTTGGGCTGAGTGCAGCCTCCATCCAACGTCAAGGGCAGAATGTGTGGAGGATTCAGGCCTTTTAAAACTCCAGTGGGAGGAAAGCGGGGCAGCCGAAATCCAGTTCTGTCTGAGGAAAGCAAGAATTATGATGGAAAAGCTTCAGGTCTGCAGATCTGTGTGAGAATCCATCACTGCCAGATGGAGAGGATGCTCGCCTATGTTGGCCGTTAATCTGCTTGCAATGCAGTCTGGCCTAAAGTTGTTTCACGATTCCCAGGACCACGCCTGGGTTTGTGAAATCTCGGGGAATCTGGTTGCAATTTTTCGGATTAGCAAATGTTATTAAGCATTCATGAGCCACATCTTACTTCATCAGGTCTGCAGAATGTCTAGATCGATGGAGGAGTGGAATTACGCAGATGCGAGTTAAACACGAGCCAGATTCCAATAATTTCGTCAATTAACAATTGTAATGTGTTAAAAACCTGTTGGGTTTGTTGACATCTACAGAGATTGCCTGAAATTTTTAAATTGTGTAAGTTCAGCAGTCTCAGTTGGGCTGGGGAAGTTTGATCCCCCCCTCCCCCCCCCCAGTAGCTGCCTTTAGTTCTGTTAAAGTAGCAAGGCTGAAATGCTTTGCTACTACTTTACTTCATCAGTGTTTGAGTCCTGATGCCAAACTTGTGTCCTGTTGTACAACATTTCCCCATTTGTACTGCGACGTGTAAAATCTGGAGGGGCATTGCTGGTAGATACGTCACGTTAGAAGAAAAGTATGCGAAAAAGACCCTAATCTTGAGTATGGAGCTGTTGGTGTGAATGTGGGAGGAAAATAGGCCTTTGGGTTTGTCACAGGATCCGGTTCCCAATTTAACATTTTGCTGCTTTTGTAAGAATCGGCTTAAAGTTGGGTGGTGTGCTTGTTTACTTATTTAGTAAATTTACTTATTTGGTAAATTATATATTTAAATAATATGCGTGACTCTGGACACGCATTCCTTCTTTTTGAAGGAAACAAATAATGAAAGAACATAAGAAAAAGCAGTCAAACAATAAAACATAAGTTTCTGTGATGATGATGATGATGATGATGATGATGATGATAATAATAATAATAATAATAATAATAATAATAATAATAATAATAATGCTTTATGTAGTTCTACCCCAGGCCTGAAGGCAAAGTCCCATTTTCAGGGCCTTCCTGGAGACCAGCAGGGTTGGGAGCAGTCTGACCTTGGGAGAAGGGTGTGCCAAAGAGCGGCTGCCTCAGCAGGAAAGCCTCTCCCCTGGCCCCCATCCAATGACTTGAGGGGTCATTGCCAGCGCTTTGAATTGAAGCCAGAAGCCAGCTGGCAACCGGAGTGACTCCCGGAGCAGAGGTGATCTAGGGGTGGGTATAGCTGACCATGCCCCCCTGCACTTTGCCAGTTAAAGCAGAGGCCTCAGAATGGCCATGGACAACGTCGCCCACTTTCGGAGGGCGAGGAAGGAAAAGACATTCGACAGAGAAAATGGTTCATGGTATTTATCCCCAGCCTGGTGTTGCCTGCTGAAGTAACATTGGCTGTGCGCTACTGTGACAGGGCAGAAAACAGCACCCTCCGTGGTTGGGTTTTCATGCCTCCGAAGCCTCGGCGGAACCTGCTTAGCCATGGCAGTGACAGGGTACGGAGGGAGGCTGGCCTGGTGCTGGGAATGGGTTCTGTGGGGGTCGCGTTGGCAGGGAGAGCTCAGCCTCTTTCCAGAGCGCCCCACCCCCCCACACAAACTGGCTGCGGTGTCAATTTGGTGGGCCCTGAATATGCCTTTAGGTGCAGGCATCTGCTGGGCATTTGAAAGAACCTTTTGTGTTGAACAACCTCTATGGCTAATCATTTCAACCTGCGTCTTATTCGTCTACAGGTTTGGCCTGAGGTAACGGATCCCGAAAAGTTTGTCTATGAGGATGTTGCTATAGCTACTTATCTGCTGGTAGGTGGTGTTTAAAAGTAAATTAAAAGTTTACTCTGAAAGTATAAATTACTCTAAAATAATAAACTTCCTAAAATGGAACTATAAAGAATAGTTTTTTTTTCTGAATGTGAACGTTTGACGCTTTAAATTGTGTATACAAAATACATTTTGAGCACAAAATATCTGTTAATAACTTCAGTGAGGAGATTATATATTTGTTTCCAAGGAGTGGCCAAGTGTTGCGTTTGAGGGATTGTTTGATTATTCTTCATGGAAAAGGGGTAGGGTGCCAACTGTAGGGTGGAGAGCGCTGGGAAAGAACGTTCCAAGCCGGGTCGTTTTCTTGATCTCGTCCCCCTTGTCGAACTGGCTGTTGGGGAGGCAGCACCAGTGCATTCCCAGGTCTCTCTCTTTCAAGGCACCAGGGAGATGTAGCTGCTTAAAGTCCAACTGGGTGTGGCCCCAGGATGACCTGAATATCCAGGCCACAAATGCCAAAATGGAGGCTCAGTGTGGGGCCATTTGATTAGATGGGGAGATGAGTTGGTTACAATCAATTATTTCAGAAAATGTGCTGGTTCGTTAATGTGATTTTGCATGTTGCATCCAAACAATAATGCAGGCTCAGCTGGAGAACTAGATTGCGCGCGCATGCACGCACGCATACACACACATATACATCTCAGCTCTATTCTTTTTAATAAAATAGTTTGGCTGGAAAAGGTGCTGCCACATTCATGTTTTTTTTCCCCACCCTAAGATTAGCAGCAGCCTCTTCCTACAATGTTTTAAATCACATTAAGACAGAATTATTTTAGGTATGAAAGAGCTGTGCAACAATCTGCCAAAGTTTAAAAAGACAGAATCCAAAAGTTCCTGCTTTGATTTGTGTGTCATTAAATCATAAATCTTTGGATGTCTCCCACATTCGGGTTGCAAAAGCACAGAGGACCACTAGAGGCAGTAAAGAGACAGGGTCGCTTGCTCTCCAGCGGCCTCTAGGGGTTTTGCTGGCTGAGTAGGACAGTGTTGCCCTTTGACTCCTCAGAACACACCAGATGGTAGCAATTAATACATCTGGTTCAGAAACTGGACCAGAAGGCAAGCGGAAGGTACAATTTGTTTGGTCCAGTGGTTAAGGGACGAGGCTAGAACCCAGGATCCTGGGAGTTCTAGTCCCTCCTTAGGCAGGAAAGATGGCTGGGTGTCTTTGGACCACTTACACTTTCTCAGCCAAACACACCTCACAGAATTCTGGTTGGGAAAATAGGAGGAGGGTTTGTTCTGTTTGTTGCCTTCTGCTATTTATAGAAATAATAAAATTGGGGGGGGGGGCGTGTTGCTAATGGTTGGCAGGGGCTTAAAGGGAGTTTTGTGTTAGTGGCTGGCTGACATCTGGGAATGCAGCTTGCCCTTCCACAATTCTCCAGAGCTCCTGGCTGCAGGTGGTTTGGCTTTTCTGACTGGCGGCTGTGTCTTGTTAGATCCTGTGGGAGGACGAGAGAGCTCGGAGGGGCCTGTCCGAGAAGCAGTCCTTTCTGGACCTGGGTTGTGGGAATGGGCTCCTGGTCCACATTCTAGGCAACGAAGGGGTAAGTTGGCTGTTGTACCGTGTTGGCCAAAGCCCCTTTGTCCTCTGCCTCTCCCCCTAGTACGTTGGTCCCCCTGCCAGACATGCCTCCCAGTTGGAAGGGGGTGACTGGGGCAATAGCGTTTCTCAAGCTCGGCAGCAAATTCTGGGAGTTGGAAGTCCAGACCTCTTCCATGTTGCCGAGGTTGGGAAAGGCTGGGCTAGCTCTGATGGGGAACTACTGGGTCCCTGTTGCAGCTTAAGGGGCTGATCCTCCCCCCTTTCCCTCCTCCTCGGCTTCTGCCGGCCCAGCAAGGCTGCGTTCCCTGGCAGCTCATCCCCCTTGGAGGTTGGCAGCCTTCTCTGTGGCAGCCACCATGTGACCAGACTGAGCCAAGAGAACCTGGGGGAGATCTAGGGTCACTCCTTAGACCCTCCCCTGTGACGCCCACCTGTGATGCCAGGTTTTGTCCTCGGCAGTTTAGCCTCTTCCTTAAGTGTTTTGTTGTGGCTGTTTTGTATCACTCATTCCCTTTATTTCACTGCTGTTACATTAACCCTTTCAGGACAGGAGGGAAAAGAGGCTTGTGCGGGTCCTGTCGGAGTGAGTTGGGTGGCCATATAAACTTCTAAATGAATAAATAAGGCCCAACAAGCCAGCCATTCACTGCTCAGGCCACTTGGCTCCATTCAGCTTTGGCTCTCCCAAGGAGAAACCATTTTTTATTTTGAGGAGATAAAACAAGGATTTTAACCACCTACAGAAAAATAGCAACACCCCCAACAGCATGGTAGCCACTGCCGCTTCTCAACCCACTGACAGTAACACACTGAAACTCTCCCCTTCCAAACGTTTGGCTTCTCACTCTGCTCTTTCCCTTTGAACCAAAGTCCTGAGGACTAACCTCTTATGTTGAAATGACGAGGCAGTCGAGATGTTTGATCATGATCAACTGAATCATCATGATGAATTTTATTGGAGTATAGTCTTACATTTATACACATTTTTAGTTATCCTCCATTGGTTAACTTTGGTTACTGCTTAACTTTCGTTACTGTTTAGCATAATAGTAATTAACACAATTAATTCTCTCTAGCTAAAGTCTAACATATGTTTACTTCCCCTCTCTAATCTTCCTTTAGATTAGTGACTTTGTTTGCCTGAGTTGTATTTGCTTGTAAACATTCTTTATCTTGAGGTTTGCCATCCGAGATAAGAACATTCCTGCAATTACAACTCTACACTCTTGGGTGACTGGGCCACCTCCGCTCCAGTCCCCAGCCCCCCCCCCCCAATTCCCAGAATGGCTTGCCCCCTTCCCTTTTTTTTTAAATCAGGGGTGAGAAGCAGAGGCTGCTTCCTAACAAGGCTCCCTGTGTGGATTCTTCCAGCACCCAGGGAAAGGAATCGACGTCAGAAGGAGGAAAATATGGGACATGTACGGCCCCCAGACCTGCTTGGAGGTAGGCAGAGGACAGGGCTTCTTCTGCCACCAGGCCCCTCTGCAGAAGGGCTGTGAGCTGAAACGCAAGCCGTCCTCGCTTTAGGGAGTGTTCAAAGTCACAAAGTAGCAACAGAAACTGGCTGATGGCTGTTGCCCACACTGGGGACTGTCAGGGCATCCCCAGGGCCAGGCGGTGGAAAACTTAGGCGCCTGGCAAAGGACTCGTACTTCGGACGGTCGCAGTGCCCCTGGGCCACGTGATCTGTTTCGTGACCTCAAGACAAGTCAAGTCAAGGGAGAATCCAGACTAACTTAACCGAGCGACTGATTTAACAACTGCAGCGATTCACTTAACGGTGACCAGGGAGGTCCTAAAAGAGGCCAAAATTCACTTAATGATTGTTATGCTTAGCAACAGAAATTTTGGGTTCAAGTTGGGGATTATTGGCACTGATAGATTTCAGTGGAAAAATACTGGCGGCCCTTTGCGCGTTTTGTACTACGCTGCCTTGTTCTCTCTCACATTAGGAAAGTGCAATCAATCCAGACCACCTTTATCCAGAGGCTGACTGGTTAATTGGAAACCATTCGGACGAGCTGACGCCTTGGATCCCCGTAATAGCAGCCAGGTACCCACCAGGGCCTTTCTAGCACCCTGAGCCTCAGCCGTCTCTCGGGAGCGGCCGCGTTAAGCAGCTCAGAACAGGATGCCTCCAAACCGTTCACGTTAAATGGGAGCGTGATTTCAGTTGCTCCAGAAAAATGCATTTAGTGAAAGTGAACCAAAGAATTTCAGGAAAAATGGAAAGAGGAAAGGAGCTGTGGAGCAACAGGTTCAGGAAGTTTTGATTCAGAAGATATTAACTGGAGGCCAGTTAATATCTGAGCTCTTGCAAAGAGTGGGTAGGAAATGGACTGGCCAAACTTCCACAAAGGGGAAATTGGTGAAGGCAGCATGAATTCTAAACTAATTCTAAAGCAGAGTTTCCTGAATTTTTGAATTCACAGCACTGTGAGAGTCTCTCTGATTTTTTTCACTACAGGAGTTTGCAAAGTGCACAGCAGCCAATGCAGAAATGGTTCCACTTATTAAGTCAGAGCACCCCAACCTTTCTGGCTTTGGGCACCTGTGTGTGTGTGTGTGTGTGTGTGTGTGTGTGTGTGTGTGTGTGTAAGGGGATGGTTCCATGTGAATGGCAGGCCAATGTATGGAGCCAGGCCTGCCACTCATACAAATGGAGCTGCAGGTGCAGGCTTAGCCGTTACTTCTGTGGCCCAGTGGTTGGGGATCCCTCTATTCAGTAGTAAAATTCCCCCCCCCCCCACTTCCCCAGTTTGGGAATCTGAGTCACAGTATTTAGCAGTTGTGTTGAGCAGTCAGGATTTGGGAGCCTCAGCCAGGTCTATCCAAGTGCATATGTACATTTGGAGCAGAGAAGGTGAAATCAGGTTATTTAGCAAGCTGTTAAACATGGTCCACCACCCCTCCAAAGTAGACCTAATCAGCTGCTCCTCCCCCCCCCCCCAAGTCTCCCTCCCCCACCCACCCCAGCAAATCTAAATTCTGGGCTTCCGGCAGCTGGGTTGAGCCGTCTCCTCCAGGCCCCGGGAGCATTTTGGCGCCTTCCTCAGGACCTGACTTTACTCTGCCTCCCTCCCTGCTGCAGGTCTTCCTCCTCTTGTCGCTATTTTCTGCTGCCTTGCTGCTTCTTTGACTTCTACGGAAAATACAACCGGAGGCAGAGCCAGAAGAGCCAGTACAGAGAATACCTGGATTTTGTTGCAGAAGTTGGGACGGTGTGCGGCTTCCAGGTGGAGGAAGACTGTCTCAGAATCCCTTCCACCAAAAGGGTAACTCCTCTTCCTGCCTGTTAGCAGCCGCCTTGTGGATCCTCGGCTGCCCCCGGAGGTCCATTCAGGCTGTTGAATGGATCTCCGCTCAGCTGGGTGGGCATCTCTCAAATAGCCCAGTTGCCCCCAAAGCCTGAAGCTGCTGCCCCACTAGCCAGGTTTAGGCTGGCTGGAGAAGGCTGCTTTGGTTGGTTTTTATCCCTCCTGTGCCCAGCCCCCCCCCCCCCCCCCGGAGCCCTTGCTGTGGAGGGTTGCCCTTTGCCGGAGCCAAAAGGGTTCCTACCCTCTTGCAGGAGGTTGGAGCCCTTGCTCCTCCTTCCCTCTCTCTTGAAGGTACAGAGTGGAGGCTACTAGCGCTCTTTGAAAGGGGCTTCTCTGTTCCCAGCCATGGATTCTGTGCCCCACGATCAGCACATAGATGTCTTATATGACCCATAGGTAGTGGGGATCCCTTTAATGGTTTAACTGGGGATTAGACCAGGAGGGAGGAGGGGCAGCCGGTCTGGATAGCCGGGGGGGGGGGGGGGGGGCTCCAGAGCCAAACCTGGAAGGCCGGTGGCTGTGGAGCTGCCATGGAAGAGGGCAGTTGCCTTCGTGTACAGCTAGTCCTTGGCTTACGACCACAATTGAGCCCAGGGCTCGTGTTAAGTGAGACTTTGATTAAGTGAAGTCCCCCCCCCATTTTCCGAACTTTTTTGCCACCCGGCTTCCCCATTGACTTTGTGGATCAGAAGGGGACCCTGGGACCCCCCCCAGGGATGCTGCGACCGTCGTAAGTGCGAGTCAGGTGCCAAGCATCCGAATTCTGATTGCGTCACCAGGAGGCTGCAAATGCCGTGATTGTGAAAAAAATGGTCATAAGCCACATGTAACTTTGTGCCATTCAGTCACTAAATGAACTGTCCTAAACCGGGGACCCCCCATGTGTTGCCCGTGGGCTTTCTGAAGCCATTGGGGCCCCAAGAGGCCTTGCCTGTGGATCCCAGAAGATCCTTTTGCTGAGGATCTTGACAGCAGGATCCCTCTTTGCTTTAGGTCTGTTTGATTGGGGTGTCCAGGACAGTGGCAGAAGGTCCAGTGCTGGAGGACAAGAGGAGGGAGTTCGTCAGGAAGCGGCAGCCCGGCGGCCCCGTCACTCTGGCCCCAGGTGGGAGCTGCCCCCGGCCGCGTCAGGAGCAGAGCTTCTCAGCTGCTGGGCAGCGGCTGTGCACAGAGGAGGCCCTCCCCCGGGGGAGAAAGGGGCGGCCCTCCGGGTTTCTGCCCCGGGGCAAAGAGCAAGTAAGGAACTGCACCACCCTCCCACACGCCTTGGTGGACCAGGTGGCTTCGAAGGTGGCCCACCTGTTGCTCAGCGAGACGGAAGGGAGCCTCCTCCATGGACCCTCCAGCCCTTGGAACAGCGGAGGTGAGAGCCGGCCTTCCGCTCACACATAATGAAAAAGGAACCTTTTGGGTACGGCCCTTTTTTTTGTTTTTGTTTTAAAAAGCATCTCTCGGGAAAGGAAGGGGGGGTTATTACACACACACGCACACACGGTGTAGGAGGGAGGGAAGGAGAAGCAAATGTTCCCAAGGGGACACAAGTTCCCAGGAGCCCCCAAAGAATCAAAGAGTTTTATACAAACTCTGTTTTCTATAGGGAGCCTCCCCTTGAGTGAAATTGCTGGGCATTTAGACAAGGAGATTCTGAAGACTCTGAAGAAGGAACACGGAGGCCTGCAGACCTTGCTCAGAAATAACCACCAGGTGTTTAAAGGTAAGGAGGCTGCTCCGCTCCTGTCCCTTCCTGGGCTCAGTTTTAGAGGCCTTTGGGGTGAAGAGCGGCTCTTTCAGCATTTGCTTGGGCCGTGGTTGTCCTGGAAAGATCTCTTGGCCGTGTTTCCTGCAAGCCCAGAGCAGTGAGGGTCTGGAAGAAAGGAGCCGCCTCCTCCTCCTCCTCCTCCTCCTCCTCCTCCTCCTCCTCTGTTGTGGAATTTCCTCAAGTCCAGGGGGATTTCCTCCATTGAGGCTTCTGCGTTGCACCAGGTGGAGACTTATTTGCTAGTCATCCCATCCTTTTCACAGATTTTGATGTCAAGAGTCTGCCTTGGGATTTGTAACATATTTTCATTCAGTGTATTGGTTGTACCATTTACCCTATAGTATTTTTCTGTTTTTAATATTGTAAGCAACTTCATAGTCTTCTCAAAGGACGCTTGTTACTTGGAGTAGCAATGCTAATCACCACAAAAGTTTCAAAATTCAGGCCAAATTTTATCTGCAACTTTATTATTTTTAATATAATTAAAACAACAGAATCACTCAACCAATTCCGTATCTCACTAGTTCTCAAATTTTAGGATCTCCTAAAATGACTTAAATAATTCCCTGTAATCTTATTGGTCTGTTAGTTGGGCTGCAGACAAAAAAATCACCACTTCGGGTTTTAATCTGTCCATTGCCTGGATTCTCAAGATGCCCTGGCGATTCCTCCGGGACAGGAATCCTCTTTCCAGCCTCACGAAATGCCAGCTGCTCAATCTGGCCCACCAGCGAAGCTTCCTGCCCCACTCTGGACATTGGTATCCCCCAAAGCACTGAGGAGTGCAAACATCCCCAGCACTGAGGAGGTGGTTCAGATCCGTGGGGAAATCTGGATTTCTGTGGGAGAAAGGACCGCACTCTTCGGTTGCTGCCCGGGGCACATGCACACTTCAGTGAGGCTGGGGGAGGGGCATGTGGGCCTCTTCACCTGTTGGCACTAATTGGTTTGTCACTATGCTTCCTCCCCTCAGTCCAACATGGGAAAGTTCGCATCCGCGACTGGAGGGAAGAGGAGAGGCCCAGGAAGCAGCTACGGGCGAGGCCGAACAGAGCCCGGCTCCCTTCTGAAGCCACGAAAACTCGGCTCTGCTGGTTTGACCAGCATCACCCTCAAGGCTGCCCTCTGCCCTCGGCCTCCTGCCCTTATGCCCATGGAAGCGCTGAGCTGAACCAGAGACGAATCGTGCCAGGCGATAAAGAGCTGCTGGTTCAACTTTGCTAACTAAAAAGCCTCCATGTCAGCCTGGCAGCCTCTGTGTCCATTTATTCTGCTTCCAAGGGCAAAAGGAGCAACCCAGCCAAGACATCCACCAGCCTTCGGGGGTTGCTTAACTGAGTCATCTTCTGAACAGCGGATATCCATTGGTGCATTGAAATGTCAGCCTGACAAATGGGAGTGAATAGATTCCCCCTTTTACTAAGGAGGAAATGGTTAAGGGACCAGTGATTGCCTGGGCGAAAAATGTGGATCATAATATAAATTTGGATGAATGGGAAAAGACTTGGACTGAGAACTACTTTGTCGACGGCATTCAAAGAAAATCAATATAAAATGTTTTGTAGATGGCACTTGAAATAGAATTAGGGTACAAGAGTTACAGTTTATGCGTCAAATGACATCCAAAGTCAATTCTATAAAGATTTACATGAGAGAATCGTTGAGATGAGACAAGGTAATGTATGCATTGTGGGAGATCTTAATGCAGTAGTAGATATAAGGAAGGATTATTTTAGTAATGCAAAGAACAAAAAGAAAAGGGAAATTTTGCCCAGATCCTTTTTCAATATGACACAGAAACTAAATTTGATAGATCAATGGAGGAGAATAAATTTGGGGAAAAAATAATTCACGTTCTACTCTAACCCACACAAATTGTGGTCTAGATTATATATGGCGTGGATGAACACAAAACTAGGAAACCAACTAGATACAATAGAGATTGTGACAAATGTATGGGCTAATCATCACTCATTAAAAATAATTTGGAAAGGAAGGAAAAAGAAGAGTAGAAGGTGGCTACTTAATCCCCAAATCTTAAAGGAGAAAGATTTTGTAGAGAAAATTAAGAAAGAAATTGAACTTTTTTAAAAGGAAAATATAGTGGAGCAAACATCATTACAGAATATATGGGACACAGCAAAGGCAGTCTTGAGGGGGCTGGTAACATCATTTAAAGTGAAAAGGAATGAGGAAAGATGGCAAAATCAGAATAAATTACAGGAGGAGATTAAAGACCTAGAAAGTAGATTACACAAAAAAAACCCTACAATTTCCATCCTATTTCCATCGACATTTGATAAAGGACTCACTTTTACAAACATGGGAGAAAATTTTTAAAAAGCATTATTTGAAAAGACCAAACTGGATCTCACGTGTGGAAGCTATATTATATCCAAATACAAGGGACATTAAAAAATGATTAGATATAAAGAATTGGTAGACGAACAGGGGGAATTAAAAAAAAACTGGATAAAAGAACAAGGGATAATGTTAGACTGGTGGGTATATTTGCAAATTCAAACTAAATTTAAAAAAGATGTAAAGGAGCTAGGGATAGATAAAGATTTACAAAAATTGGACCAAATCTTGACAGGCAAAGATATAAAATTTATAACTCAAACGTATAATTATTTACTGAAGGTAGAACTAGAGGAGGAAATGGTTAAGGGACCAATGATTGCCTGGGTGAAAAATGTGGGTCATAATATAAATTTGGATGAATGGGAAAAGACTTGGACTGAGAATTGGAAGCTGACTTTGTCGAAGGCATTCAAAGAAAATCAATATAAAATGTTTTGTGGATGGCACTTAGCACCAGCACAACTGGCAAAAATGTAACCTTGAAACCAGAATGCTGGAAGTGCAAACAAAAGAAAGGAACATTTTTCCATATGTGGTGGCAATGTATAGAGGTCAAAAAATACTGGAAGAAAATACAAAGATGGCTTTTTGAGATTACAAACTATAAATTGAAATTGGAACCCGAAACATTTTTATTCGATATGATTAAAAGGAATTTGAGTAAAGATAAAACATACCTTATTGTACACATCTTAATTGCAGCAAGAATCACATTAGCACAAAATTGGAAGAGTGATAAAATGCTACCAGATGAAGTTTTGATTCTAAAAATAATCTGAACTAGATAAATTCACTATGGAACTGAAAGGCAAAGAGGATAGAGAATACTATGCAACATGGGAGAGGTGGTACAAATGGGTGAAGGATAAGGATAAAAATAATGTATAGTCACAAAACAAGAAACATGTATATACAATGACACCATAACTGTTAATGGAAATGAGATTTTTACATTTTTTTTGCTTTTAAAGATTAAAAAATTAAAATAAATAAATCACCACTGCAGCTTGCCTTTGGAAGGGGTTTTTCCTATCAGGGAGTGACTTGCAGCTCCCCTCCACCCTCCAGGCAATTCCCTCTTTCTTCAGCACCCCTCCAGGGTGGTTCTGGTTCTAATTGGGACCCTCCAGCAAGTCAGCTCGGGGCAAGACCATGCACGATTGCGGATTCCGTGATGACAAACCGGAAGTCACCTCCATCCCTCTTTTCAATATCACTCCTTTGTAATGGTTTAGCCACACAGGTATAAGATGATCGGAGGAGCTTTCAGTTGTCAGGCTAAGACTAAGGACGGACAAGAGCAATTCAGCCAGAGCTCAGTTATATATATTTATTTTTATTGTTTATTTCTTTATTTATTTGGTTTGTCAATTGCTTACAAGATAATAGGTGTAAGTAAAAACATAAGTATGACTACATGGATACATATAAGAAAAATAAAATAAACAATAGGACAGGGACGGTAGGCACGTTGGTGTGCTTATGCACACTTATGCATTTGTAGACACACAATACAGAGGATCCTGCCAGACTGAAACCTTCCTTCCCTCCTCCTAGTGAATATATTCTGGGAGATTCCAGGGAGTGGTTATCCCAACTCTCTTCTTCTGTCTCATATTCTCTGAGCTGTGATGCCTCTTGTCTCTACACACAGATAGACACACACTCACACAAAGACATACAAACAACGAATGACTACATAATTTTTTAAAAATATGTTTTATTAATACATTTTATAGGACACTAGCTGGATACCCGTGCTGTGCAACAAAACTTATGTGATCAGGCTATGCAGGAGAAATTTGGTTCACAATCTGTTGGCTCAGTGGTGGTTGGTGATTGAAACACATAAGGGTTTCCTTTCCTTTCCATTCCTTTTCTTTCCTCATTTCCTTTCCTCATTTCCTCGTTTCCTTTCCTCCTTTCCCTTTCTTCTTTCCTCCTTGACTTTCCTCATTTCCCTTCCCTTCCTCCTTTCCTTTCCTCCTTTCTCTTCCCTTCTCTTCCTCTTTTCCTTTCCAACTGTCCATTATCTATCTATGTATCTGTCTGTTTATTTGTCTGTCTACCAATACAATACAATACAATACAATATCTTCATTAACGACTTAGATGTGGGAATAGAAGGGGAACTTACCAAATTTGCAGATGATACTAAACTGGTAGGAATAGCTATCACCCAAGAAGATAGACTCAGATGGATCTTGACAGACTAGAACACTGGGCCATATCTAACAAAATGAAATTCAATGTAGAGAAAAGTGAAATCCTGCACTTAGGCAAGAAAAACCAAAACTACACATATAGACCGGGTGAAACAAGGCTCAATAGCAGTAACTGAGAGGGATCCTGGAGTCTTTGTGGACAACCAGCTAAATATGAGCCAGCAGTGTGGAGCAGCAGCCAAAAACAATGCAATCCTAAATTGCATTAACAGGGATACAATCAAGATCATAATACCACTCTATAAAGTAAGATCATACCTACAGTATTGCATCAAGTTTTGGTCTCCACACTATAAAAAAGATGTTGAGACTCTAGACAAAGTACAGAGAAGAACAACCAGGATGATGAGGGGATTGGAGACAAACATATGAAGACCGATTACAGGAACTGCGCCTGGCTAGTCTAGGGAAGAGAAGGACCGGGGAAGACAGGAGAGCAGTCTTCCAATATTTGAGGGGCTGTGACAGAGAAGAGGAAGGGATCAAGCTATTTTCTAAAGTGCCTGTAGGCCAGACAAGGAACAATGGATGGAAACTGAACAAGGAGAGATTTAACCTGGAAGTAAGGAGAAACTTTCTGACAGAACAATCAACCAATGGAACAGAAGTTGCCCTCGGAAGTTGTGGGAGCGCCATCGGTTGAGACTTTCAAGAAGAGATTGGACTGCCATTTGTCAGAAATGGTGCAGGGTCTCCCACATGGGCGGAGGATTGGACTAGATGACCTACAAGGTCCCTTCCAACTCTGGTTATCTGTTATCTACAATACAATACAAATACAATACAACACAACACAATCCATTACAATCCTCCAACTGTGGTCCCAAAGATGCTTTTCTTCAGGAGGCAACTGGAGTTTCTGGTTTTTTGGTTTTTTTAAAAAGATGTTTTGGTTCTCATCCAAGGAACTTCTTCAGCTCTGACTGGACGGTAGGTAATAAAAATACTAAAACCTTTGGTGCCAAAGTAGCTTCCTGTTCAGAAGTGTAGTTTGCATCTATTTAGAGAGTCACTGAGGAAACTTGTAGGTTTGTCTGTGTCCTCGGGTCACCTGAGTGGTGCAAATGGCTGTGGTGTTACTAAGGTAACGGAATATGAGGTAACGGAATGTGAGGCAACTGGCAGTTAAAACAGTTCTTTTCAGGTAGGGAGGGGGAGTGGAACTCCTTAGCATCAGAGCGTGTTAATTACTGTATTAAGAAATACGAATGATCTGAAGGTCATTTTGAAAAATGACCTCTTAGTGAAGTTTGTAGGCTTTACGGTTCTGGAGATTTCATGATGATGTGTGAGTGGTATTTTGCTTTGAGATAGATAGATAAATAGATAAAAAATTCCATATCAATCTGAACAGCATGTTTGGACATAATTAGTTTTAACTACAAATACAATGTTAAACAACATAAATCATAATAATAATCATAATAAACATATCAATATTAATCCCAAAGTGATAATACAATTAGTTTATCCATCTTGAAAAGTTATCAATCAGAAAATTTTTATTATTTTTTAATCTTTTTGGTTTGTAACCTCTGTTCCTGTTAGTTAGCCATTGGTAAAACAAGTCCCATGTTAAAAAGTATTCTGTTTCTTCCATGTCTTTTATTTTAAATGTTAATCTGTCCATCTGAGCACATTCTAATATTTTTTAATAACATTTTCCTCTGTAGGGACCTCTTCATTTTTCCATTCCTGTGCAAACACAATTCTGGCTCCCATTAGTACATGTAAAATTAAAGATGTTTTCCCTTTGTCACACTGATCTGGTAATATACCCACCAAAATATCTCTGGTTTGAAATCTTGTTTTATCATTTATTCTAACCAAGTATGTATTTTAGTCCAATATGTTTTTGTGGAAGGACCACATCATTGTAGTCCAGGGGTGTCAAACTCAAGCCCCCCGATGTGGTTAGATCCAAGCCATCCCAGTCTATTCGTATCGCTTCGGCCCAGTCTACCCAATGCAGAGAGGAAAGATCAAGCCAGCGAAGCTTCAGTCTGGTCTACCTGCAGTTTCAGCCCAGTTTACCCAATGCAGTGAGGAAAGATCAGGCCAGTGAAGCCCTTATGTCCAGGTATAACTGCCAAAACTTGAACCCAGGATTAAGAAAGCTTGAGAAGAGCCTGCAGAGCAATGGTGGTATTCAGCCGATTTGCACCGGATCAGGTGAATTGGTGGCAAGAATTTGGCATGGGTAGCCGAACCGGTAGTAAGTTGAGGCTGGCCATGCACCCCACTCAGTCACCCTCCCACCCAATGCTCGCTCACCCCACCCACCTGCCTGACATTCACCTAAGGTATTTTTTTCTTTTTTTTCCCTCCTGACAATCAGCTGTAGATAAGATCAGTTGTGTCGGGATTCCCCTTGCTGAGGCCCAGGAAGGCAAAACATGGAGGGAGGACCTCAGCCCCCCCCTCCATTTTTTGCCTTCCAGAGCCCCAGAGGAGCCTTGGAGAAGCAAACACCCCCCCCAGAGGCTTCTCTGAGGCTAGGAAGCTCCCAAAACACAGCTTGGAGGGGTGCTGCCTGCCCCTCCCATGCTCTGTTCCTTTTCTTCCAGAGCCCCAGAGGAGCCTTAAGCCCCTGTCACACTGCACCAACGGATGCAAAGAGAATGTAAAACGGACAAAAAAGCTTGCCATCCGTTGGTTAACGCGATGTACTCACTGCCTCCGTTTTGCTTACTCTCTATCCGTCCAGCATCCATCTATTGATGTTTCATCCACTCAAAAAGTTTTGAGCTGCCCAAAACTTTTGCGTGGAAAATGTATCCAATTCGTCCGTTCTGCATCCGCTACGCATCCGCAACACATCCGTTCTGCATCTGTTACGCATCCGCTATATCCGCTAGGCATCCGCTGCGCATCCGCACAACTCGCATCTGCTCGGACACAGGGAGGAAGCAGAATGGACACAGAACGGATGCAGAACAGATGCACAACGGGTGCAGCACAGAAACAAAGCATTTAAAATGGAAAAAACGTTCGCAGAGGGGACCTATCTCGGATATTAAGGATGTCTACAGGATGCCTAGAGGATGCAAAGGGACACCTATACTGCCTATAAGAAGGGGGAGCAACTCACCTGCATCTCACTTTCAGACCAGCAGCCTAGCTGTGTAGACCTCTGCAGCCTTCATCTGACTCTTGCTCTTCCACAGCATCCAGTCATGTCCACCGTGGATCGTAACAGTCCTTTTGGCAGCCACCATCCTTCTGCAACAGTGCGAAGCCATCTACAGGCTCTGTGAACTCTACTACAGGAAGAAAAGGAGGCGGCCAAGAAGCGTCTGGGTCCGAAGATGGATCGGGAGAAGAGCAGAGTATGGGCTGTACAACAAGCTGATGGTGGAGCTCAGTAACGAAGACACTTGGTCATTCCAGAACTTCATGAGGATGCCTCCAGCCATGTTTGACGAAGTTGTGCAGCGGCTGACACCCAGGTTGACCAAGGCAAACACCAACTTCCGGCCCAGCCTGGAACCTGGGCTCAAGGTGGCACTCACTCTGCACCACCTGGCCTCAGGGACCACCTACAGGAGCATGCAGTACGGATGGAGGGTGCCACACAACACCATCAGCATTGTGGTCAGAGAAGTGGTGCAGGCCATCATCGAAGAATACCTGCAGGAGCTCCTCCAGTGCCCCTCCACTGATGAAGGATGGAAGAAAGTTGCAGAGCAGTGGTATCAGAGGTGGAACTTCCCCCACACCGTTGGAGCCATAGATGGCAAGCACGTGGCCTGCAAAGCACCACCCAAGTCGGGCTCCACTTATTTTAACTACAAGGGCTTCTTCAGCATCGTCCTCTTTGCCATGGTCGATGCTGACTACAAGTTCATGTACATCGATGCTTCAGGCAGCGGCTCATGTTCAGATGCCCAGGTATACAACGCCAGTGACCTCAAGGAGGGGCTGGAAGGCAACCTCCTCATGGGCTTTCCAGATCCAGACCCCCTGCCCAACGACACGCAAGATGTGCCCTACTTCATCGTGGGGGATGATGCCTTCTCCCTCAGAACCTACCTCATGAAGCCCTACACTTCCAGATGCCTCACCCGTGAAGAGAGGATCTTCAACTACAGGCTGTCCAGGGCAAGGCGGGTGGTGGAGAATGCTTTTGTATCCTGGCCAACAGGTTCCAGGTACTTCTCACCAACATGCAGCATCGCCCAGAGACCGTGAGGAGGATCGTGGAAGCTTGCTGCATCCTGCACAATCTCATGCACACCCGCTACCCGGTCTTGCAGAACAGGCTCGTGGACCTCCAACAAGGCAATGGGGACATGGAGCCTGGTGAATGGAGGCAAGGGCGAAACCTGATAGACAGTCAGGATGTGCAAGGCCCCAACAGAGCCTCACGTGAAGGGAAGAAGCAGCACAACCTCCTGAGACACTGGTGCAACTCCCCAGCTGGAGCAGTGGAGTGGCAAGACAGGATGATAGATGATTAATGAGTGCTTCCTTCAGCCTATCTCATCACACGGATGAGATTGGGCCATGTATGTTGGGTGGGCCTACAATGAACAGGGCGTTTAATAAAGAGTTGTGTTTGTGTTGACATGTGTGGATGATTATTACATTATTATTGATAATAAAGGGCCACAGGTGTGGCACCAGGGAGGGTGGACCATACAGTCCCACTATGCTTGCACTGGAGGCTTATCTATCCCACTGCTATCCTTACCCATCCCACAGCTATTACCCATCCCAAAGGTATCCCTGCCCATCATCCCACAGCTATTACCCATCCACAGGTATCCCTGCCCATCCCACAGCTATTACCCATCCCACAGGTATCCCTGCCCATCCCACAGCTATTACCCATTCCACAGGTATCCCTGCCAATCCCACTGCTATCTTAACCCATCCCACAAGCATGCAAAGGCTTAAACCATTTCTAAAAGTTTCCACCAAGACTTTATTAAAAAAAAGAAATGAAGCAAGTGTGTGAATCAAAGATAAACTTTATTGAACAACAAGCTGTAAAACAAAAATGACCCAAGTCAAGTGTCCAAATAAACTCTACAGGTAGCCAGCTACCCAGTCTCTGGCATTCTTCGCGATGCTGAGAGGTCCTTCCTCCATGCCATGGAGTGTCAGCCCCAGTACTGATGAGAGATGTACTGAGGCCGGGCTTGGCTGTGGGGTGGAGGAAGGAGTAGTGTAGTGGGGCTGTCTGGTCTGCAGCTGGGTGAGGACTGGCGTGGGTGGCATCGCTGTCGGTGGCATCATTGTCATGGGTGGCATCGGTGGCATCAGTGGAACCGGTGGCAACGGTGTCGCCCGCTGAATCTGTGCCTGGGCTGGGAAGGGCTGCTGCCTGTGTTGCTGGACCTCCTGATAGCCGTAGCCCTGGTAGGTGAGGGACTGTGGGAAGCCTTGGTATGGGAGGGACATCACCTGGGGTGGAGGAGCAGACCTGGACTGGGTGGGAGCAGGTTCCTCTGGGTCTGGAGGGTTGTGAAGCAGCTCCGTGATCCGGTCCTTCACCACCTGGTACTGGGGTTCTTCAATGTTCTTGAGGGTCTGGTTGACATAGGTGAGGAAGGGCTTGCGGTTGGAGGATGAGGAGTCGGTGCTGACCAGCTGAGAGAGGAGATCTATACTGGTGCGGATGGTGTCCCTGATCTCCAGCAGGACAGTGTGGCTCTGCCCCTCCTGCTGTCTGGCTCTGCCCCTCCTGCTGTCTGGCTCTCTGCCTTTCTGTGGAGGCGGAGCTGGGGGGGTGGATGCAGCTACGACTGTGGTGGACTCGATGTCTCCTCTCTCCCACCGCACCAGGGAGTCCTCCACACGCTCTACCACGGTGACAACAGCTGTCCGCGGGTTCTCCGCCGTGGCACGCTCCACAGAAACCTGCCTGGAGACAGGGACTGACTCTCGGCCGGAAGAGGACTGGGTCGCAGCAGGCTGCCGGAGAGAGAGGGTAGACAGAGGGGCTCCTGGTGCTCCTCGGTGGCGGATCTCACCCTCCAGGAAGCTGCACCTGGCCATGACGTAGGTCTCTCTGTCCATCAGCTTTACTGTGGCCTGGCCAGATTTCTTCAGGTGCAGCTTCCCGTACCAGGTGTGCATATGTTTCCACCAGCCGAGGAGCACCTCCAAATAAAAAAAACCCCATACTCTCCGCCCTCTCCCTCCAAGCAGCCTGCTTCCTTTTGGTGTCCCTGTACAGCCGGTGTCCCTTCCGCCACAGATAGTCATTCTCTCTCAGCCATTTCAGCACCTCATCCTCATGTTCCTCCTCAATGAAGTATTGCCTCCTCTCCCATCCCCGCATACGCCTCTTCCTCCCTTTGCCAGGACCAGATGGGCCCTCATCAGAGGGGCTCCCAGGTGGTAGGGGCTGCTCCTCCACACCACCAGCAGCAGCAGCAGGAGGATCAGCAGCAGCAGCAGCAGGATCAGCAGGACCAGGATCAGCAGCAGCAGAGTAATCACCAGGAGCCCCAGCAGCATCAGCACCAGCAGCACCAGCAGGACCAGGAGCACGAGCAGGACCAGGAGCACGAGCAGGACGAACAGGACGAGCAAGATCAGGAGCACGAGCAGGACAAGCAAGTCCAGGAGCACGAGCAGGACGAGCAGGACCAGCAGCAGCTTCAGCAGAGTACACAGCAGAAGCACCACTGCCAGGAGCAGCTTCAGCAGAAGCCCCAGCAGAAGCAGAGTCAGGGACGGGGTGGGAGGGTGGCCCTGTCCCTCTTGCCAGGGATGGCGGCAGGTTGCTGAGACTTTCGCTTCTTCCCCATGGTTGTGGGGTTGCTGGCTGGCAGGAAGCCTGGCACCAAGGCTGGCAGGAAGCCTGGCACCA
>BLBF01000078.1:1039670-1077140 GCA_015471245.1 Laticauda colubrina | reverse complement strand
GGCTGGCAGGAAGCCTGGCACCAAGGCTGGCAGGAAGCCTGGCACCAAGGCTGGCAGGAAGCCTGGCACCAAGGCTGGCAGGAAGCCTGGCACCAAGGCTGGCAGGAAGCCTGGCAGGAAGGCAGGCTGGCAGGCAGCAAGGCTGGCAAGCAGGCAGGCACCAAGGCTGGCAGGCAGACTGGCTGGCAGGGAGGCTGGAAGGCAGGCTGGCAGCAAGGCTGGCAGGCAGGCAGACAGCAAGGCTGGCAGGGAAGATGGCCAGGAGGCTTGGAGGCAGGCTGGCAGGAAGGCTGGCAGCAAGGCTTGCAGGCAGGCATGCAGGCAGGGCAGGCAAGGACTCGATGTATCCTGCAGCAGGTCTTTCCTCCGAATGCTGGCCACCCTGTGGATGTGCCATCCGCTTCCATCTGCTAGGCTTCTGTTCCGCATCCGCTTTCCATCCGCCCTGCATCCTCCCCGCGTCCGTGTTATCCGCTCTGGTTATGCAAATTTTTGCCCCTTTTGAGAGCGGATAACAACGGATGGAACATTTTGCTCATCCGTTGTGTCCGTTTTGCATCCGTTGGGCAGTGTGACAGGGCCTTAAGGGGAGCAAAAACACCCCCCCCCCCAGGCTTCTCTGAGGGTAAGAAACTCCCAAAAATGGGTGGGGGCTGAAAAAAATCCACACCCAACCAGTCTCATGGACATGCCCACAGAACCGGTAGTAAAAGTTTTTGTATCCCACCACTGCTGCAAAATCAACTGTTGAATCAAGATGTTTCTTCTTTCAGGTGGGTGTGATGGAGAAGAGGCCTGCCATCCTTCACCTCAAATCCCCCTCCTCTGTTTCAAGGCATCTTCCTCTTCCCCTCAGCTTTCCCCAGAGAGAAGAAAGGGAGGCTTTGAAGTTTGAGGTTTTACTGAAGAAAGATTCAGTTGTGGGTTTCTCCTCTTTCTTTACCCTGTCTGTAATCCAATCCAAGCCATGATTCAACAGGGATTGGACCTAATCCTGCTCATCCCAGCATCCCTGCCTGCTGAAACCTGGAGAAAGATCCTCTACTTGTGGATTTCATGAAAGGGATGTTTTGAGGGGGGAATTAAAAAATCAAAATGAATTGAATGCTGAGGTTTATTTGATTCTCAAAGTACAGAACTAACCGAAGGAAACTTACAGAACAAGAGAAAAGGGAAAGATGTTGAGGTTTCAAAGACATCAGGGGAGAGGGGGATGATGGACCATCTGGTGGTAAAGGCCACAAGCATAATTTTTCAAGGATGGTCCATGATGGATGAGAGCAAAACTTAAGGAATTTAGCAACTTGTGGAGCTTTATTCACAATTTGTTGGACAATAGATTTGTGTCCCAGTGGGATTCATATCAGTGCAAGCAGTAACACATCCATGGTCAAGCATAACTGGATATTTTCCTTCGTATGGAACTTGCTCATTTCCTGGAAGCACAAAGCAGAATGATTATTTTAAAAAAAATACCAAAAAACAGACCTGTGGCTTTTGCTGAACAAAATGGTAAACCCACACTGAACACATTCATGCATCTCCTCCGATTAGGAAGGCAGACCTCTTTCCTCCTCTACTCAAAACTCAGGAGTAAATGAATGAAGAAGAGATTTCTGGGAGAGTCCCATGTTTTGACATGACTCAGGGGCAATGGCACCTTGCTCAGATGTTTCATGGCTTCATCCAATTTCCCTCTATTCCAGAACAAACCCACAGCTGTCCCAGCATTTCCCTGCCCCTTTCTCTAAGGAAGGTTTCCCTTTCCAGTCTGGGCTGTTGCTGAGAAAGAAGGGGCTAACCAGTCCAAGATCCCCCTTTCCTTGTATTCCTTAGACTGTCTGGCAACAGGCCATGACCTCAGGGGAACCCAGGCAGGGCACAGACAAGTCCTATGCGACCTCCAGCTCTCAGGTGCATTTGGGAGCTCTAGTCTGGGTTCAAGGAAGGAAAGGGTTCAAGGAGGAAAGCTGTGAGAGAAGATAGCAACTGTGCTTACCATGTTCATTAAGCCAATAAACTTTATAGCAGATGTCATGCCCTTCTGAACAACATCTGGACTCAGATTTAAAAGGAAATGGTTTAACGCATGTTGCACACAACTTGGTGTATCCTGGATGGAAGATATAATATATAGAAATATTACTTTGTTATTTATTTTTCTGATCTTGTAATTTTATTACATGTTAGATGATAGATCTTTTCATACAAGGTCACCTGAGAAAATTTTCCTAGAAAGATCAAATGGACTCTAGAAATAGGAAAACTGCATTCCAGTCCCAGCTCAGGCATGAAAGCCATTTGGATGACTGGGCCAATCACCAGGAGACAGTGAGTTCTACTCCCACTTTAGCCATGAAAAACATCTGGTGATTCTGGGCCAATCACCAAGAGACAGTCAGTTCTAGTACCACTTTAGGCATAAAAGACAACTTAGCAACTTTGGACTATTCAGCCTCTCTCTACCCATCCTACCTCACAGAGTTGTTGCTGTGGGGAAAATGGGAGGAAAAGGAGTATTAGGTTTCTTCTCTTCCTTGTGTCATTACAAATAGCTATAACACCTAGACTTTTATACTGCTTCACAGTGCTTTGCAGCCCTATCTACGCAGTTTACAGAGTCAGCTTCTTGCCCTCAATAATATGGATCCTCATTTCACCCATTTCAAAAGGCTGGAAGGCCAAGTCAACCTTGATCAGGTGAGGATTGAACTACCGAACTGCAGGCAGCCGGCAGTAGGCAGAATTAGCCTGCAACACTGCATCTTAACTACTGTGCCACAATAGCTGGCATAAAAGCTGGGGTAAAAGAATAACTTAACCTCTTCTGAAACAGTCCATGAAATGAAAGCAAATTGAAACCTAAGTTGCTAGTCTCTCTGTGGAAGCTAAGCAGAGTTGGCGTTGGTTAATCTTAGGATGGGAGATCCCCAAGGTTGTATGAAAGTTTGAGGAATCTCAGAAATCTCAGCAGCAACAATCAATCTCAGGTTGATTTTGAGGAATGTCCAGGCTTGACTTGAAGGAGGCATCACTGGTCCCCTTTGGCCATACCATCCAAAATACTGAAGGATGGCAAAACCAGAGGAGGTCAGCAGAAACATTTTCATCTCATTCCCTGGAGTAATCCCGTGGGAGAACTCACAATGCAGAGGAACCTCTACTTTCAGAGGTAGTCTACCCCAGAATGCCAGCCTGGAACAGCTCCTGTCTCAGCCCTGGGCTTCTCTCCAAACAGAGACCTCCTTTTCTCCCCCAAAGGCTCCTTCCTTATGCAGACCAGAACAGTGAGAAAGTCCCACCCAAAAAAGGGACCACATCTGCCTCAAATAACCTCCCTTTCTCTGCTGCTTTGTTTTGGCCACACAGGATCAAAGGTGGGTGGCCTTACCTAAGTCCAGGTACACGATTGCCGCCACCACCAAGGTCAGCAACAGTGTTTTCACCTTGTGATCTTCTCTGGAGCCTGCAAAGTGTAGCCCAGGATGGAAGCAGACACTTATTTATACTCCTCTGAGTGGGGTACTGGGTGGGTGGTGCTGGATATCTAGGATATCTAGAGAGAAGCATAGGAAGATTCAGGAGAAAGGGAAGGCCAGGGGGTGTGGCCTTTTTGCCCCTGACACCAAAACAGAAGCCAGATCAGACCAGGAGAAGAACAAACCATTCCCTGTCTTCAAGGAAAACACTTTATATTCTGCATACAAAACCTGGGCACCTGGACAATTGGCATCTCTTCCTGTATTTATAAAAGTTTATACAATCTTTACATAACGCAAAATTAAACAAAATATCTATCTGCAAAATTCAGCATCTTCCTATTTTTTATTTGTACATCAGTTAACCAAGTTGGCAACTTCTCTGAATCTTACAACCTCTCAGGTTGCAACTGTGCATCTGCCTTCCTTCAAGAAACATGGCCTCCTTTGAGCAGATCGGATCATGAGTAGTTCTCTCTAAAATTATCCTGTGGATTAAATGATTCACAAGATAAAAAAGTCAGAATAAACAAGGAAGACAGATCATTGATCAAACACGTCAGTAGGGTTTCTGATACAAAACTAACAACAGGAACATCAGGACAGATGATTCCTAGGGATGCCTTGAGTCGTAGTCAACAATTCCTGCAAAGAAAAGATCTTCTTACTGATGTCTTTAAAATCAGAAATTCCTCAAACTTGTGAGATTCCTGGATAGAATAGTCTTGCCACCCATAAAATCCCTTTGTCCTTGATAGGTGTTCATAAAAAAGATCTTCACAGATGAAACCTGGCTTTTGTTGTGCCCTACAGTAGCTCAAATCTTTGGTTCTGATTAATTTTCAACAATAGGTCAAGAGTATGCTGATTGTTAGAATCTTAAGCAGGAATTTTTTTTTGTCTAACATGAAAAAGGAAGTGATATGGTCAATCAGGGGCACCAGACAATCCTTCCTCAAAGGATAAAAGATTTCTTAGGGCTGTGAGAAAACCCAGAGATCCAGAGGAAAAGGAAATTTTTCCAAACAAGGATGAAAAGAGATGCAAAGGATGATCAACAAGGATGATCTTTAATAAACAATTTGGTTTCAGAAAAAAACTATCCTGTAATGTGCAACTCTTACACTGCAAAAACATATAGACTACACAACTCGATCAGGACAAAGCAATCGACGCAATCGACATAGACTTCTGTAAAACCTTTAATACAGTGGTACACAACAAACTACTAAACACAACACAACAAATTAAAGAAGAGTTCTCCGCTCCTCTACTCATTGCAGAATACCTTTTGCCACCAGACTTGAAACTCTAGATCTAGAAAATCTAGAACTATGACGCCTCTGGTCTGATCTAAATATAGTACATAAAATCATACATTGCAATGTCCTACCTGCAAATGAATACTTCAGCTTCAATACAAGAGCACACAATAGATACAAACTAAAGGTTAACCGCACCAAACTTGACTGCAGAAAATACAACTTCAGCAACAGAGTGGTCAATGTTTGGAATATTCTACCTGACTCTGTGGTTTCTTCCCCAAACCCCAAAAACTTTAACCTTAGACTGTCTACTATTGACCTCACCCCCTTCCTAAGAGGCCTGTAGGGGGCGTGCATAAGTGCACCAATTGTGCCTATCATCCCTGTCCTATTGTTTTTTATTCTCTTATAAGTATCTATCTCATGTATTCAAAGCTATATTTATTCTTATACCTGTATCTTGGAAGCGATTGACAAATCAAATAAAATGTAAAATGTAAACGTAAATGTTCCAGGGTGGGTGGAATCAAACAGCCTCACTCAAAAGAAAACTAAGGAAGTTTCTCAGGACTGTATTCAGTCACCACCCAACAAATCCATGCTTCTGAATTTCCTCCTGTGGGTCTACAAACTTCTTAGAAGATATTCAACTGTAATTTGGTCTGAAATATCAAGAACTTCATCTACAGACTCAAGAATATTGGAAATATGGAGGAACCAGAGAGAACTATTTTTTTTTTAAGCCCAAGCAATGCAGGAGTCTACTCCTAAAATTTGCTAGGAAAACAGTGGGTCAGTGTGAGCATAAGCTAAGTGAAGTAAGTTTTATGTCACAAACACAATGCGTTGCTGCTGTTGTTGTCGGTGAGGGACATTCAAAAGGTGTAATCAAACTGATTTCCAGGACAATCTCAAGTTTCCTATTTGAGATACCTACACTAACCATTAGGTGAGGGACATTCAAAAGGTGTAATCAAACTGATTTGCAGGACAATCTCAAGTTTCCTATTTGAGATACCTACACTAACCATTAGAAACATTATCAGGTTGTTGTCTTTTGTCAGACACCAAAGGGGAGGAGGGAGAATGAAGTGGGGGTCTCAGAAATTCTTTCATCAGGGGAAAAACAACTTAATGCTGTGAGAAAACCCAGAGAACCAGGGAAGAAGGAGAATCTTCCAGGCCTGTATTATTATAAAAAATATTTTTATTATTATAGAGCCTCGGTGGCACAGTGGTTAGAGTGCAGTACTGCAAGCTACTTCTGCTGCAGCCAGCAGCCAGCAGTCACACCAGGCTCAAGGTTGACTCAGTCTTCCATCCTTACAGGTGGATAAAATGAGGAACCCTTGGGGGACCAGAGGCTGACTCTGAACCACTTAGAGAGGGCTGTAAATCACTGTAAAGCGTATAAGTGCTATAGTTATTGCCATTAGCTTGTCTGCTTTCTTGGGATTTACAGCATTTGTCTGGAACACAAAATCCCATCCTGCTTTCCTTCACACAAAACCTCTTTGTTGTGAGGTCCTGATTTTCATTTCTCTACACCTCATTGCATCGTGCAGTCTTTCCAAGATGAAAATGGAGGGAGATTGAAAAAGAATTTATGGATGCAGAATCAGTGGTCTCTTGCCCGAAGAATAGAAAGTGCACGATGGATCTAACATTAACCAAACAAACCCAAATACCCAGCCGTTTAGCATGAAAAAATACTACCTGGAATACAAATATGGTTGTGTTGCAACTGTGAACTTTTCTAACGAGGAGCCGAAGGAGAGAATGCCATATCCCTGTTCATGGCTTATTACTGGAGGCATTCTAACAGAGACAATACAAATAGTACAATAATTTTGTACGGTTTGCAATGTTTGCCTTGCATAAGCAGAGAAAGGTGCACTTCTCTCTTCAGCCCCATTGTACTTGGAGCTATACCAAGTGTTTTTAGCCAAGGGTTATTAGTGTAATCAGTCAACCCAAAGCATCAAAATATGCATAGGGAGAGTGCAAGGGGAGAAACAGTGAGGCGGGGGATATAATGGAATTTTAGCAGAGATCTTTCTTTGCTGGAAGTTGGTAAGAAGAGATTGGATAACCATTTATCTAAAATATTACAGGGCCCCATGCTTGGGCAGGGGATTGGAGTAGAAGTCCTCCAAAATTTCCTTCCAACTATGTTATTTTATTATTGTGAAACACCTTTTGTTTCCATCCCCAGATTAAATGTACAGATAGTTAAATTCCTTCTTCCCCTTTAATTTGAGGGAGTTTAAGATAAAAGCTATATCTGTTAAATCAAGGCAAAGTTTGAACATCTTGGACAGCAATTCCTTACAATTATCTTAGTGCTTCAAGTGAGGTCGAGATGCACAGAATTATATGTTCTCTCCATCAACTAAAATTTCATTAAATCCCCCAAATTCCTTGTGCACCCAATCACATTTGGCCAATAAAAAAGATTTCTAATTCTAATTCATATAAAGAATACTAATTCACATATACACTGATTGTGGGTATTTTAATACTTCAAGTTGACTGATTGAAATGTACAAATAGTTAAATTCCTTCTTCCACTTCAGGTATGATGGAGCTTAAGACCTCATCTTAAAATTAATCTTGTTGGATTTCCAAAGACAAAAGAGCTTAAGAGATGTTTACGTATCTTTGCTCATGCAAAACAAACATCGCGCACTCTTCAAAATTATATACTGTCCACATTGTCTCTCTCAATAAACCTTCAGGAATAAATGATATAGAGAACATGGCATTCATTCATTTGGCTCCTGGTTAAAAAAAAGGCACAGTTCCAGTACAACCATGATTGTGTTCCAGATAGTACCTTTTGCCACTAACCCACTGGAAATTTTTAATTTTTTTAAAGGTTGGGATATCGGATAATGCTTCACAAACTGCAAATCCCCCACTTTCCTTTTGACTCAATTTAGTCCGCTTTTGGTGGTATACCAGTTGAGTCCATCTCCAAACCAGGAGATCCTTTTGTCCTCCCTTCCAGACTATTGCAATATTTCAGCAAATCTTTTAACTCTCAGACATTGTGTCTCTCCAAGCTCAATAGAACTGCATCTATGTGGAGGGAGGAATGCAGTGGGGTATCCCAAGGCTCTTTCTTAGGCTCTGTACAATTCAACATGTTCATCAATGATTTGGGTGAGGGGATAGATGGGGAATTCATCAAATTTTCAGATGACACTAAGCTGACAGGAATAGCTAGGGCTCCAGAAGATAGGCTCAAGAGCCAGATGAAGTTCAACAGACTTGAACTCTGGGACCAATGTAACAAAATGAAATTCAGCGGTGAAAAAAAGCAAAGTTTTACAGTCAGGCGAGAAAACTCAAATGTACAGATACAGATTATTTATTTTTATGCATTTTTATTATTTTATTTGTCAATCACAAGATAATAGGTACAAGTATAAACATGAGTAAGAATACAGGAAGTAGGTACAAATAAATGGGGACAACAGGACAGAGATGATAGGCATGATGGTGCACTTATGCACGCCCCTTACAGACCTCTTAGGAATGGGGTGAGGTCAATAGTGGATAGTTTGAGGTAAAAGGAGTTGGGGTTTGAGGATGTAACAATAGAAACAATAATAATTTTTATTAACAATAATAAAAATAAGGTAGTGCATTCCAGGCATTTACCACTCTGTTGCTGAAGTCGTACTTTCTGCAATTGAGTTTAAAGCAGTTTACATTGAATGCTCTTGTATTGTTGTGCTCTTGTATTGTGCTCTTGTATTGTTGTGGTTGAAGCTGAAGTAGTCAAATTTGAGAGTATGGCTTGCTGGTCATGTGACTGGGTGGGCATGGCTTGCTGGTCATGTGACTGGGTGGGCACGGCTTGCTGGTCATGTGACTGGCTGGTGTGGCTTGATGGCTGGTCATGTTGGTGGTCACATGACTAGGTAGGTTTAATTTGGTGGTCATGTGACTTGGTGGGCATGGCCAGGTGACTGGCAAACCAAATACAAGTGGTCCTCACTTAATGGTTGGTTGTTTAGTAAGTGTTCCAATTTATGACTGGCCTCCCCAGAGCTACTTGACCTGGTTTTGGAGTTTTGACAGCCATGCACACACATACACACATACTTCCTTCTAACCCTGCTGGAACAGGTCATTGGACTAGAATTGGCAAAACATCTCTGATTAGATTCTAATAGTGAATAGAATGTAATCAGAGATGCTTTGGCGATTCTTGTTGATTTGTTTTATTTGTATTTCTTTATTTTATGTTGCTGAATTGCATTGACATGTGTGTCCCTTCTTGTGCACAATCCAGAAGCTTTTGTGATTCTTTGCAGCAAAAATTACCCACCTCTGGCTTTGCTCCCCAATTTTCAAATGTGCCGCCAGTGCCGCCTTCTAGGTGCTGGCCCCACAGATCCACCCCATTGAGCCTGCTGCAACAGATGGACCTGCCCAAGCAAGTCCAAGCGGAGTGGTGCAAGTCAATGTGGTGAGCCTGAGAGAGGGAAAGAGAGAGAAAGAAAAGAAAGAGAAAAGGGAAAGAAAGAAAAAGGGACAAAGAAAGAAGGGGGGATGGAAGGAAGGGACAGAAAGAAAGAGAAATAAGGGAGGGAGGAGAAAGATAATGAGATATCTATTCTAGTCCAATCACCTGCTCCAGCAGGGTTAGAAAGGAGTGTGTGTGTGTGTGTGTGTGTGTATGTGTGTTGTTCTTGTAATTTACCAATACATTTTGGTTTTGCCTTCTTCAGAATTGGCTCTGTAATACATTGGGAAAAGTAATTTTTAGGGTGGAGATCTGGTCCAATGGACCCTGTTTAAAGCCTCAACAAAATATGAGAGCTTCCTGATAGTCCTGACCATGTTTCATCCACAAAAACTTTAATAGAAGCCAAAGATGTTTAAATGTGCTGGCAAAGATGTTTCAATGTGGAAAAGGGCCTCAGACTAAAGGCCCTGTCCCACTGCACTTACGGATGCAAAGAGGATGTAAAACATTAAAAAAAGTTTGCCATCCGTTGGAAAACGCTATGCATCCGTTGTGTACTCACTGCATACGTGTTTCATACGCTCTATCCGTCGAGGATCCGTCCACTGCCATTTCATCCATGCAAGAAGTTTTGAGCTGCACAAAACTTTGTGAATGGATGAACTTTCCGCTGTGTACGATGTAAATCCGCGACATACGAGCAACAAACGTTCTATGACCGTTTATCATTCATTAAATGTCTGCTGTATCCTCTCTGCATCCTCTGGGCATCCTCGCAACTCACATCCGCTGCAGCTGAAAACGGAAAGAGGGAGGAAAGAAAGGGTACATGGAACGTCTATATATCGTTAGTAGCACGGAAATAGAAAGGATGCATTTGTATCCGATATACATCCTCACGGCATCCCCTTTCTTTCCTTTAGGTGTACATGATGCATCCGCTTCATCCGCTATGTGTCCGCTTCAAAATTCTCCCCCGGAACCCCTTCAGAGGTGTCATCCGCTGTCATCCACTAGGCTTCCTATGAACATCCGTTTAACATCCCCGCTACATATTACCCACGTCCGTTCTTTTCCGTTCTGTTTATGCAAATTTTCACCACTTTTTGAAGCGGATGACAATGGATGGAGCCACCCCTGAAATTTTGCTCGTCCGCTGTGTCCTTTATGCATACGTTTTGCATCCGTCGGCCAGTGGGACTTAGCCTTTAACTCGGCCTCATTTCAATCTGATGCATCAGGTCTCTCTCTCTCTCTCTCTCCCTCCCTCCTCCCTCCCAGATTGACTGTTCTACTTTCCCAACATGTCACTGCTGCCACAGTTGAGGCGCCGGAGCGGTGCAACAGTCAATGGGGTAAGCCTGCAGGGCTAGCACCTCAAATGTGGTGGCTACCTCTTAGCATCCCCCTCCAGCCCCCTTGCCTCTTAGCACCCCCAAAGGCATCCCACTGCCCCCCAGGGGGCGGTGCCACCCACTTTGGGAACCACTGGTATAGAGCTACCAGAATTGAGTTGCAAAACTTCAGAAAACCAGTAGGTGGCAGCAGGGAGATTTATTTATTTTTATTTGTCAATAGCTTACAAGATAACAGATATAAATAAAAACATAGTTATGAATACATGGATACATATAAGAAAAATTAAAAAAAATATAAAAAAAACAATAGGACAGGGATGGTAGGCACTTATGCACGCCCCCTACAGACCTCTTAGGAAAGGGGTGAGGTCAATTGTAGACAGTCAATTGTAAGGTAAAAGATTTTGGGGTTTGTGGAAGAAACCACAGAGGCAGGTAGAATGTTCCAGACATTGATCACTCTGTTGCTGAAGTCATATTTCCTGCAATCAAGTTTGGTGCAATTAACCTTGAATTTGTATTTATTGCTTGCTCTAGTGTTGTTATGGTTGAAGCTGACAGGTAGGACATTGCAAAGTATGATTTTATATACTATACTTAGATCGGACCGAAGGCGGTGTAGTTCTAGGTTTTCTAGGTCTAGAATTTAGAGTCTGGTGGCATAAGGTATTCTGCAACGAGTAGAGGAGTGGAGAACTCTTCTTGTGAAATATTTCTGGACCTTCTCAACTGTGTTAATATCAAATACATTATGTGGGTTCCAGACTGATAAGCTGCATTCAAGTATTGGTCGAGCAAAAGTTTTCTATGCTCTAGTTATTAGTGTAATATTACCAGAGAAAAAGCTACGTAAGATTAGGTTAACAACTCTTAACGCCTTTTTGGCTATGTAGTTACAGTGGGCTCTAGCACTTAGATAATTAGAGATAAGTACTCCAAGATCCTTGACCGATCATCAACAAAGTCTTGACTATTCAGCCTGTATTTTATTTTCTAATTTTTTTTTGCCAATATGTAAGACAGAGCATTTATTTGTTGAGATTTGAAGTTGCCATTTGTTTGACCATTCTGATACATAGTCGAGGTCTTTTTGAAGGGTAATAGTTATTGTCTGTGGTGTTGAATAGCTTTACATTATCAGCAAAGAGAATGCAGATGCTCTTGATATGATCACAGAGATCATTTATGTAGAGTATGAAAAGAGTTGGTCCTAGAACACTGCCTTGGGGGACACCACTGTTGACAGGTGCAGAATTTGATAGGACGCTCCCAATTTTGACCATTTGTTGTCTGTTTGACAGGAATGCTTCTATCCAGTTATGCAGGTGTCCAGATATATTGCAAGATTTTAGTTTTAGGAGTAGTTACTGAATCAAAGGCTTTACAAAAGTTTATGTGGATTGTGTCTATTGTTTTTCCCTGATCGAGTTGTGTAGTCCATATGTTTTTACAGTGTAAGAGTTGCAGATTACATGATAGTTTTTTTCCTAAAACCAATTGTTTATTGGAGAGTAGGTTGTTTGTTTCTAAGTGGAGGATGATGGATTGGTTAATAATTGGTTAATAATCCCATTACTTTACAGGTGACACAGCATAAGGAGATTGGTCTGTAATTTTCAACTCGGCTGGGGTCTCACTTTTTGAAGATGGGGATGACCGTGGCTTGTGACCAGAGTTTTGCCAAGGAGCTTGTCCTGAAAGATTTTTCAAAGATTATGCTTAGAGGTTCGGCTATGGCAATGGATAGCTTTTTCAAGAAGTAGGCACATATTCCGTCTGGTCCAACAGTTAGAGATGGTTTTAGATTGCACAGTGCTTTTTCAACATTGTCTTCTGTAAAATCGATATGTATTAGATCATTGTAGTTGTCTATGGTTCAGCTAGGAAATACTGGGCATGATCCATTGCTGTTTACAAATACTGAGCCAAAGAATGTGTTAAAGGGGTTGGCTTTAATGGTGTCATTATTGCAGTCTTTACCATTAGGTCCTTTCAGGGGTGGGATGGACCTTGAGTCTTTTAGTTTGTTGCTTTCAAAATTGTAGAAAGCGCAGGTGGAATTGGTGTGTCAAAGGTTTTCTTCTTGTTTAATGTGATAATTGGTGCATTCAGTTTTTATCTGGTGGCATAAATTTTTGTATCAGCTTTTGAAGTTGGCAACGTGACCAGATGTTTTTCTGCCAAAGTGATTTCTTTTTTGATTGAAGTTTCCTTATTGTTTTGGGTAATTTGTTTTTTCTGGTTTTGGGAGTTGTTAATGGTACATATAGTTTGATGACTCTTTTGACTTCAAGTAAAAATATGTTGTAATGGTCTTCAACAGTATTGCATCCAGAGAATAGAAATTGACAATCAAGGGATGAGAGATCATTGTTTATAAAATCATAATTGCCTTTTTTGAAGTTATAATTGGGGATTCCATCATTGTGATGATTTTTGTGTGATGCAGAGCAAACTTCTTGGCTGTCCTCTTTTGAGTCCAGATCTGGTAGCCTTTCTTTTCATTGGTGACTTTGATGCATCCTCTGCTCTTTTAGAGGTTTGAGATTTGGTTGGGATGTGGGCTGATGTGGAAACATCTGGTCCTGGAAACAGAATGACAAATCCTTAGGCTGAGTGGTGATGCTGAGAAGGTTCAGAGCTCATTTTTCCTCCCTTTTTCTTTGAGAAGACCTTTCCAATGTCAAGTTTACAAGCTGGATGCTGACAAGTGGCTAGACTTATTTTTGAGGTTGGCAAGAGGCTGAAATAGGAATTCTCCCCCCCTCCTTCTTTTGTTTCACTACCTCCTGATAGGCTCCAGATCTCAGCATGAAGTCATGACTGATCCTTTTAGCCAAGATGTGGTTAGTTGAAGTATGACTTAGAATCCTGTGCAAGTACTGAAAACTGGTTCCAAAACAACAACCACCCAGCAACAATCGTGGTTTGTCACAGTATATGAATGCAGGCACTGACTGTGGCTTCCGAGCCATCATCTACCAGGCTTCAGGACATTTCCGTGTTGCTCTGTATTAGCCAGTCTGAGATTTACTTTTGAAGACACATTTTCATTTTGTCTAAGAACTGGATGCATGAATTAGCCAGATGTTTTTCATTCCAGGGAACCTTTTAGAAATGAGATAAAACAGGCAGAGAGAAGAACCGTCTGCTCCAGACCACAGAGCATGGCCAGCTTCTGGAAAACAAAGAGGCAACTTTCCATAGATGTATTTTTGGTGGGTTCCTGAGACGGTTCCCATCATTGGTGTAAAATTAGATGATGTCATTTCAGTGGCCATTCATTAGCCACTGTTCATTAGCACAGAATCTAAATTTAGGTAGGTCTTTTATCAGCAGCATCCATGATGTCAAACATGGCAAATGTTAGAAATGCAAATCTCACTTCTTCATAGGCATGCCACATGGACACTCTTCCAAAACAGGTGGGTTTTTAGCATAGTGTTCCTTCCGATATCTCTTGGATTTAATCCACCCCTCCATCTCTTCCCAGGGTCACCATTGTCTTGTTCAATAACAAGGCAGGGGCAATCTCTGGGTTTTTTGGTTATTCTTATTTTGGCCATCAAAACTCACTGAAATAATCTTCAAAGCCAGCATATTCACGATGCATTGGAGGATTTACTCCCAAGTAAATGGTCATCCAATGGCCTTGCAAGCCAATTATATGGCTTAACAATTAAGAAACTCCCCCCTTTCTAAATAGATAAACATTAAAGCCTGAACATCCTCAACATAGACTTTGCAACTTTAACATCTGTGAAATGAATATATTCAAGAAAAGCTTTCTTCTGGCTGGAATAAGGAAGACAGGAATGGCCAAGTATGGTGATCATAAGAGATGCTTCATCCAATGGATGATCCCCAAAATTCAGCTGAGAAATCTTTGAACAATTTTCTGAAAAAGTCAGACCTCTAACCCTTCCTGATTCATCACCCATTCTAATCCTCTTCAGAATATTCCTCTGCCGTATCAGGATGTGGTACTGAGTTCTGGCAGCCAACAACCATTGATTAATTTACTTTAGGATACAGAAGCTTATAACATTTTCAGATAGAAATTGTGTTTTGCTTTGCTGAAGAACTTGTAACTGGAAATACAAGAATCAATGCCAGGAAAAGCAGTGGAGGGGAGGAAGCGGAGTGGAAAAATCGTATTTAATTCTCTGAGCGATTGCTGAGAACCTCCATGCTTAAATGAGGCGTGGGGTCTGATTTTGGAGATCCTGGGATAATTGGGGAGTGGGAAAGCTTGGCCTAAATGAGGGGGACCCCAAGAAATCCTCCTTGAATAGCTTCTTTCATTTCACAATCTGTTCTGCAATGACTCTTGTGAAGAATTGCTTAGGATTAAAAACTGTAGAGGCAAAAAGGCTCAGAAGTCAGACAAATACGATAATGGAATAAAATCTATCAGCGGCTGCAATGGGTATATGATGTTATACAACTTTATATTGTATTAAGTTCCTCTTTCTACTTTTTGTTCTAACTTAATAGAAAATATGATTGGACCATGTTGTTTCCCCTGTAAACGAAACACTGTGGAACTGAATACTTTCGAATATATATGAAATATGGTGACATAATAACACAGAAAGAAGATGGAAAGAAGATTAAAAAATGAATTTGCTAATTTTTGTGTGCTCCTTGCTCATCTCACAAGCAAAATTGAAAACTTTGGGTGAACACCAGGGATTGCTACAGATCCAGGTGATTAAGTGTGAGCTATTTTATTTATTTTTCAGAGAGACAGAAAAAGATTTTCTTTAGGATGCAAGATACACAGTACAAGGGCACTTTGCTGAAAATAGCACTGTCCTATTTTGCACAGACACCCATTTTGTCATTTTCTATTCTGAGTTCATGTTATTAGATGGGAAAGGCCAAGAAACATGTAGAGCAGGGGTGGGATTCTACCAGTTCACACCTATTCGCTAGAACCAGTTGTTAACATTCTAAGCAGTTTGGAGAACCGGTTGTTAGAAGAAATTATTGGCCTAATCCTGTAAGGAAGACAGGAAGGAAATGTTCTGGTGTTGCTTACAGAAACTGCCTCTCGCTTAACCCTTATTACATTCTTGGCAGGACTTTCTGTCTCAGGAACTTCTCTGGAGTTTTTTTCCCCTCCTTTGCTGGTACTTTGCTTGTGTGGAGTAACCATTCAAAGTTACAATGGCACTGAAAAAAGTGACTTATGACTGTTTTTCACACTTACGACTGTTGCAGCATTCCCAGAGTCATAAGAGACCAGGTGAGGAGATGCGTGCCTCGATGTGAGTGATATTGAGTTGGCCACATCCAGCCAATAACCACCAATGACCACCAAGCCATGTCCACCCAGTCACATGACCACCAAGCCATGACCACCAACTAAGCCACACCCACAGAACCGACTGTTAAACAATTTGAATCCCACCCCTGATGTAAGGGATCTCTCTTGGTATAGGACGAAGGCTTTGGAAATTCACTCTGTGACCCTGGGCCAATTATTGTCTCTCCTTCTGTTCTGCCTTGAAGAGTTGGGAATACAATGAAGGGATGCACCTATAAAGCTACCTTGAGATCTTGGAGAAAAGCAATGGCACTTGGGGTTCCATATTTGGGCTGCCAAAATTTGAGAGGCCACTGGATGGCAATCAAAATGCATACAACCCCACTCCTTGCTGCCATCTATTGCTATATTACAGTACTTTGTCTTTTTTCTAGTCATTCTTCTTCTCTTCGATTTATTTCACCCTTTTATTTATTTTTTCATGTCTAAGTTTTCCTAAGATCCACTCTCAATATTACAAAAATTCCCAAAGTACTCCTTTTCCATAAATTCTTATCATCAAATATCTTCACTAATTCTCTCAATATATCATCTTAAAAATCAGCCTCTCTCTCTTCATTCCTTTGACTTATGTACAGTAGATATTGATTTATGCAGCCCATAGAAGGGAACCTTAGTCATTCTCCAAAGACTCTTTTATTCTATTCTCATCTTTGCTTTTCCATACTGAATGAAGAAAGTCAGCTCTCTCAACTGAGATTTTTAAATTGGGAGGAACAAATAATGAATAGAGATAATGACTGCCATTGGCAAATGGAATTAACCCCCATGCCTAAAATTTTGAAAAGTTATTTTAAAAAATTACAGACTGATATTTTAGATACAACACTCGATTAATCACAGAATCCTCCAATGACCCTTGTCCATGTGGGTCGGTTGCCACTTGGGAGAAGAAATGAGTCCTTCTCTGTTGGGGTCAGCCTGGGCAGGAGGTATATGGACCCAACTCAATAGTAAGTCAGGTTGCAGAAGAGATCAAAGAGCTGAAAAGGTCTGTGGAAACCCACTCTGGGAGAGTGGAGATGGGTATAAAGCGCAATCTGAACAGGGGAAAAGTGTTGCAAGGAATTTGGTTTAGTGACCGCCTGAAGCTACAATGGCCCTGGGGTCATGTGGGGGTCAGAACTCAGGCACCTGACGGGGAAGAAGGAGGAGCCTCCTCGCTGATGGATCATAGATCGCGACTCTCTGCAGCTATGGTCCATGCTCTTTCATTGGAGAGCCCCGATCATTATGATTAGGAGCTGAAGCTGCCTTGGAGGGGCGGCGGAGTAAGGGGAAGCTGCAAGCCAGGTTGAGGGGAGCCGCATTTCCCCCCCCCCCCGGGCTTGGTCTTTTCCCCCCTGAAGATGACTGCAGCAGTGGTTTAAAATGGCCACCCCGAAGAGAGGACTTAGATGGATTAAGATTTGTGCAGGAGGGAAGAAGAGGTAGATAACATCTGAACCAGAACAACTGGGCAATACAACTAAACAAAAGTACCCCGGGATTAAGGTAATATGGAATTTTTAAGAAAACTGAGCAGCTAAATTACAAAGGGACAGGAAAAAAAATATTTTTGACAGCTAAGCGGGGCTTCAAACCGGGAAAGGAAGAAGCTGGAACTAAAGATTTAACTAAATTGGACTAAAATATTTTGGGAATAAACAGGCATAAAATAAAACTGGACTTAAGATTGTCAAAAAATAATAAGTTTACAACTTGGAGACTGGACTGTGCTGGAATATTGAGGTTGAAAAACCCTAAATAAAAAATTGGGGAAAAAGGAGAAGACTTTGTATAATGGAGAGTGCCACCTTTTGACAAAAACTTGAGCTCAAACAAAGGTGAAAGCATCCTGTTTCTGAATAAACTTGTGAGGATATAACATTAAAGAAATATTGAAACAAAGTAAGAATCTTAGAAAGTGAAAGCAGTACCACAAGGCAGAAAGACCCAGCAGAAAAGGGGAAAGGAAGATATTAAGAAAGAGAGGGATATAAACTGGAATGAGAAAAGATATGGGGAAAAGAGGGGGAGGAGAAGCAGTAAGAAACAGGTGCATGAAATAAAAAAATATGGAAATAGTAAAATGTTGAAAAGAATTTTTTTTTTCAGAGATAATGGTTGAAGAATTCAAAAAGGGGATATAAACTGGGCGACAAGGGGTAATAAGAATATTTCTGCAATTAAAAATATTTTTAAAATAGGGTGATATAGATACTGATAACTTATTAAAAATCAAGGGGGGAAAATATATTGCAGAATCCAAGTGAAAAGATGTAATGATTATTATTGTGACTCCTTAAAAATAATAGCTTATTGGGAATTAAGATGAGGGAATAAAGGTATATTTTAATCATTGAGGTGTCACACTCAAAACAGTAAAAGGGGGGAAACTTATACTTGTTTTTGTTTAGTGTTAAAATTTGTATTAATCTAGAATTTATAAAAAGAATGTGTAATGGAAAGAGAATATGACAGACTAAAGAACCAACTAAATTAATAAGTTAATATAGACTATTAAAAGCAAGGAGAGACATTGGTAACTTTTTTTTATTATTATCATTATTATTATTAGGCAAACACATATTGTTTATCTTTATTTTTAAAATAAATATTAAAGGATTATATTTGAAATAATTGAAATGAAACAAAAAGATGTTTCAATTGAGATTAATGAAAGGCTAGAATTAATGTGTTTGCTTCTCTCCTTACTAAAAATTTGGAATGGAAAAGGTAATAATAGAATTAAGTATGCATATATGAATGTATAATTGCTGTCATATTTGTATGTAAAGGTGATGATCAGGAGGGCTACGGGATCCCCTTTTGCAACCTTCTGAGAAGTCAGTGGGGGAAGCAGGATTCACTTTACAGCCGTGTTATAGTTTGAACAATTACAGTGACTCACTTAACAACAATGGCACAAAATGGGGCAAAGCTCAACACATGTCTCACTTTGCAATAGACATTTTGGGCTCAGTTGTGGCTGTAAATGAAGGAAGCTAAAGTGTTCTGGGATTTAGAATTCAAGCAGAAAACATCTGCCACATAACAGATGTGACAATTGTTGACAAGAGGACAAAAAAACTCCAGATAATGGATGTTGCAGTGCAGGGAGACTAGGCATGTGCTGTCCAGCCAGAATTTCTGCAATTAAATTGTATGGGAAAAAATGTATGGGAAGTGGATAGTTAGGTTGCAATTGTGAGCTGTCCCCTTAACGGAATGCATCATGGTAAATGTAGTTAAGGTATCCTGGGAAATGTAGTCCATATCACATGACCACATCTGTAATCCTGGTCACTAAATTGACCCTCAAGGTGTTGGGGAGGTTTTCCTCACTCTTGGCTGAACTTACAGACTTGTGGTAACTGTTCTACTTCTATCGCCACGAGATGAGAGAAAAAGGATAGAAGATAATCATCTTTTTACCTACAAGACAAATATACAAAGGATTAGTCATTAAAGAACTTCATCACAAATGTGAATTATGACGATATCTGAGTTTATCTATTTGCATCTGTATAGAAGACAAATCCACCACTGTACAGAATACAGAACAGTAAGAAGATGATTAATTTGAAGTCCTGAAGCCCATCAGTATAAAGACAGTTAATTTGGATTTGTGACAAAGCAAAGTAATGTTGAATCCAGGAGTGAATGTAGAATGCTAAACTCTGTGCCTCAGTTTGAATTGCAGGGAGGGTCAAGAATCCCCTCCTTCCCTTTTTACACAAGAGACTTTTCAAATATGCCATGCTCTGGCTTTCAAAGGCAATCAAATTTGTTGGATTCCTTTGTCTTTGTATCAAGCCAGGAAGGGGCAAATTCCCCTTCCTTTTCTCTTCAGCGAAAGAAGTGCTGTGTCTAAAATTACTAACTGGAAAAAAGCCAATTTGTAAAACAAAGGGAGGAGCCAGGTTTTACCCATCTGCCCTGTTTCTCCCCAGTTACTACCTACAAACTCTTTTTCAAATGCAGGTGAAAGAACTCAAAGTAATCGCTTCTTGTGGTCTAAGAAAATAAGAAATTGAAGCTACAATTTTCAGCAATTTGAAGAGGGTTTGTCTTTTTTTTCTATCTCTCGCTTCTTCCCTTTCTGTTCCTACATACAGCAGGAAGTGAGCAATAAAGATACCTTGCATTCCTCGTCACCATAGAAATGGCCTGCCACAAGGCAGACCCCTTTGTTTCAAACCTCTATACAAATGCAGAAAGTGTTCCTTTGGCTTGAAAAACCTACAGTGACTTCCTTTCTCCTCCCAAGCAAAGAAATCTGATCTTCTTTTTCTCTTTATCTGTACAACATAAATTTTAAAAGGCCCTTCATTGTTGGGCAAGGAATTCCCCCCCTTCTCTCTTTAGCAAAAGATGTGCTATGTCTCATGTTACCTTGCTGTTATCTAAAGGGGAGCTCATCTGCAAGCAGGGGGAAGGGCAAAGCATTCCATTTGTCTTTGAATTCCTAAAGTTACCAACTCCTTTTGTGGGCTAAAAACTAGGAGCTGAATGCATTTACAGCAACTGAAGAGAGACACATAATCTAGCAATGATTTAAACAAAGTCAGCATCTTACTTTTTGCTATCTTGCTGAAATCAATAAGGATTTTCCCTTGAACAAAATTAATAGCAATCTAAAAACAACCACGGTAAAGCATCATATCTGTTTAATAACCCTTCCTTCCAGCCTCCTCAAATGCCATTCAATTGCTAGACTCTAGCACCATCTGGTTGTCAAAAAAAATTCATATATATATATATGCTGTTTAGCTTCCTTCGGGTATTATCCCACGTCATTGTAGTTCTGTTAAAGTTGTAGCAACGTTTCAGCAGAATCTCATCTACCATCCTCAGGCTTCTGCATAGAGTTAGTTCCTGGTTTCAAATTTGTTTTTTTAAGTTTTCGTGGGTACTTAGATGTGTGCTGTTCAGCTTCCTTCAGGTATTATCCCACATAATTGTAGTGCTTTAAAAGTTGTTGCTACAACTTTAAAAGCACTACAATTACATGGGATAATACCCGAAGGAAGCTGAACAGCCCGCGCGCACACACACACACACACATATATATATTTATTTTACAAAGTTTCTCAAATTTGACCAGAGTGTTTATCCAATGACAATCCCTTTTTGCAACTATTGTGGACAATTTAATCAATTTAATTCAAGGTTCCAAGATTAACTGCAACCTAACATGGGCATAGCAACAGCATCTTCCAGGAATATTTCTGCGTTTAACCCTCAAATCTTGTGACTTCGCTACGCAACCTTGACTGCCACCTTGTGGAGCAAGCAACACAAACAGGCATATTTCTGCATTTAGCCCTCAAGTCTTCAGACTTCACTACGCAACGTCTAGTGTCCCCTTGTGTAGCAAGCACACAACGCACCCTAGAAACAGCCATACTGTGTGCTGTGCTAACATCGCCCAGACTCTGCAGTGCCACTTACGTGCTCAAGTATTAAATCTAGCAGCAATTCTACTTTCTGCTACCTGCTTGCTGCGCATCCTAGTACAAAGAAAAGGAATTGCATGGAAAGCCACTAAATTTTCCAAAGTCAGCTTTTGGCAATTTGAAACATGGCAACTGCTTCAGCTATGACAGATGTGTCTGATGTACCAGGGGACTCCAACTCTGTTGAGGTATTCCCCATTAGGAGAATGAGTGCTCTCAGGGAAGCGTAGTGAGAGTGGTATTGAATAACACAGACCAGCACACAAATACATTGAATAGTAAAATGTAGGTTTTACTTCCAGTAAATGGTTAAGAAAAGTCCAACAAGCAGTCCAAGTCATATATGGTTAAAGCAGTCAGTTTTTCAGTCCAGGGATAATCCAAATAACAAAGTCCAGTATCATAAACAGTTCAGTAAACAGACTCACAGCAATCCAAGAAGAATGACGATCAGCAACAGTCAATAGGAAAAAAATGCAAACTAACCAACATCGAACATCAGAACATCTAGCAACAACAGAACAACTCAGGTTTCTGGCCCCCATCTTATGGCCACTTGAGGAGCCACACTCAATTACAATTTTAGCATTCTGTTAAAGAGAAATATTAAATGTCTATCATGGTTTATACATTTCCATCCCAACTGTTAGGTGACTATCAATTCCTAACAAACTCTCCACCCACCCTTGACATAAATGTGGAGCCTGGTTCCCAACAACTGCCTTTAGATGTCTAACCCTCTGGAAAAGCCGCAATACCTCAGAAGGCTTACAACCTCAGATGGCATTGGAAGCTTATCTCACCCGCGGTGATACGCTTCAGAGAGGATTGGGAAAGGCAGTATCTCCATCATGCAGATGCATGGACAGAGCTGTTCAAGATCTGTGACACCCCAAAAGCCAGTTACCCCTCGAGAGCCTCTTCCGGACGCAGAAGGAGTTAGAGGAGCACCTTGCATGATGGAGAGACAGTGAAAATAAGCTTAAATATATACAGTTGAACCTGGAAGACCCAGAGTTCCAGGAACACATTAATTGCTTCGAGGAGAAGAACAAAAAATGTGAAGACAGCATTCAGGAAGGCAGAAACTCCCTCCAGACCGTGAACTTCAATGTGCTTCAAAAGGAACAAGGGGTGAGGGAGAAGTCCACATCCAGCAGAAGTCTTCAATCACAAGCAGCTTCTTCCCACCACTCAAAGGAAGCCTCCTCCCTTCATCCCAAATCAACTAGATCGGAAGCAGGTTCCAGTGTCTCACACCAATTCTCTGCTGCCAACTCTCACCATCCTTCCAGAGCATCCTCCCATTGTAGTGGTGCATCTAAGACCTCCAAAGCAGCAAGTTACGCTGAATAGGCTGCAGAAGATGAAGTAGAAGCTGCTGCAGCAGACCCAGAGCTACGCGCCACAGAGGAGCTAACACAGCAAAAGGCGGCAGTAGCAGCTCAGCAGGCCAAATTGGAGTTGGCCAAATGCCAAAGAGATGCCGCAACAAAAACGGCATGTCCCGTGGCATGGCGGAAGATGGCTGACAACATCTCCCTCCAATTCAACCTCAAAGAGTTGGGAGAAGAGAGCCCAGATACACAGGTCAAAGCCTATGTGAATGAGCAGCACTCACTTTGCAACGAGCAGGTGCAACCACCTCAGTTGCCTAACAGTATCCCACAACCAGGGAAGCACAGGGATGAATCTCAACCACAGACTCTACACATCAGTTAAATAACTGACATATGACCTAAAGTAGAAGATTCACTTTTCATCAACAGCAAACCTTCCTCAATTGATGTTGTATGTACTAAGGTCCGAGATGCTCATCTCAGCACCAGCAACCCTGCCACAATGTCTCATGTCCTGCTGGCAACGTAGCCCACCAGTGCCTACGACTTCTCCACGAGTCGACATGCCATCAAGGACAACTGCCACACTCAATCCACAGGCAGCAGCATTTCTGCCACAATCTCAATACCAATCCAGCTCCCAGGTACAAGATGACCACGCCCAGCCTACACAGCAGTGTAATGCTCGACCATTGTCCCCAGTATGGGAGGATGACATCCTCTGTAAGTACTAGGTCGCTGATTCTCAACCTGAACCCACCCTACGAGAATCCAGGGGGAGAGCCCTCCACGTCAATACCTCCCCCCAACTTAGCAAATGCTGAAGATTACTGGAGAAACTTGGCTGCACAGAGTGGAAAGCTAAATTTGCACACCAATGGTGTTCGCAAATTCTCTGATAAGCCAGGTGGCGAATATCTAGTATGGAAGAAACTTTTCCTGTGCCCCGTTCAGGAGGCATGCCTGAACCCTGATGAAATAATCAGACACTTGATAGCATGGCTAGGGCCTCAGTCTGCCAAAATACTGAGGGCACTTTTGCCATCCCAATTAGACGACACAGCTGCTGCCCTACAATTATCATGGAAAAGGCTTCATGAACTGTATGGTGCTTCCGAGGACATAGAAGTAACACTCTTGGATAGCCTCAACAGTTTTCTTAAAATTCCTGTTGACAAGCCTCACTGAATCATAGACCTCGCTAACATACTTGTCCAGCTGAGAACGGCAAAACAGGACCCCAACTTACTGGTACTCACCTGTCTCGATCACATCGACACGCAGAACAAAATTGTTTGAAAACTTCCACAGGTGGTAATTGAAAAGTGGCTCCAGTTGACTGACACCTTCATGGCCAAGGGTCGCCACTGCTTTATACCCTTCATACTCCTTGAAGAATTCGTGTTCCACCAGGCAACAGTGTGCAACACACACTGGACCCGTGCACTCAGAGCTGTTAGTCCTCCTTATGACAGAAGATACAACTGCAACCATATGTTGCCCTCAGGCCCTATGCACACTACTCGGGAAAGTCCCTTCATGGTTGTCCATAAAACTGAGATTGACTCCTTATCCACACACAGTTGGGGAGATGACTCATCAGATACAACCTAATTTAGATCTCCAAATACAAGGAGAATACAGTTTTGTCCTGTGCACCACACTCGTCACTCACTGAACAGCTGCACTGGGTTTGCAGTGAAATCACTGACCCAACGAAAAGAGTTGTTAATACTGCTCCAAGTGTAGTGAATCCAAACATCCGTCCAAGTACTACACAGCCAACGTGCAATGCGACTTATGCCATAGTGACCAGCACCTGACCGCGCTGCATCCAGACTCGAGATGGATGGCTGCCACTGCAGATATCTTGTAACCCTTCTTTGGACAAGGAGCTTCAATCCAGGGCTCCTCAGCAGTCTGACAAACTGCAACCAAAACCAAGCATGAGTATCAACTGCACAGCACTGTGTGCTGACTCACCATGCCCTTGTTTGTATCTTCCCATCTGCTTAGCCTAAGTGTATTCTAAAGGACGCCCTGAAGATGCCGTGAAAATGTATGTGTGGAAAGACACTCAAAGCACCTGCACCCTGGCTAGACCTACATTCTTTGATCTTTTTGAGATGCAACAAAACAAACTTCCCTTCACTGTATCAATGTGCCATGAACCAAGAAGCACAGCAGGGAGGAGAGCTACTGGACTCTGCATAGAGTCATTAGATGGAAGTTCCCAGTTCCCACTACCGCCTGTATTTGAATGTGATGGGGTACTGAATGACTGCAGTCAGATTGCAACACCTGAGATCATAAGTAGCATGCCTCATCTACAGTACGTGGCTCATCACTTTCCCGCTCTAGATCCGGAGGCTGAGATCCTAGTCTTGGTAGGAAATAATGCCCCATGCACCTTTCTCTTCTCCAAGTAAACGGCCCAGTGGCCATCAAATCTCCACTAGGATGGGGGATCGTAGGAATTGTCAGTGTCACTCAGACGCAGGTTCCAACCCAGGCAAATGCCTTAGCACGATCCATTCCAACAGACTTCTGATGCCCTTTAGCACCATCGAAAACAAGAATGATGTTCCAGCCTAAAAGGCTGCTGCCGATCAGTACACGTTTGCTAGGACACTCTAAATGACTGCCAACAACCACCAGACATCCACTAAGATGCTCTACATGGGCAAATGCCTACGTAACCGTTCCAATTCTAAAAGACCACCAGAGGTGACCAGCAGACTTGCACCAAGAGGCCAAACTTGAAGACTGAACCTCAAGCTTTGCATGCTTTGCTTTGATGTTTTATTAATGTTGACTGTTTATTTTAGTTATGTAGTACTGTATTCATTGCAGTCTATTTTTACAGTATTACAGTCTACTGCTTATCTAAGTTATAGTTAATTTTTTTCTCTTCTTTTAAGAGTGGAATTTACAGTTCCAGGCAGGGAGTGAGCTGTCCCAGCCAGTCTATGGGAATTAGATTGTTACTTAGGAATTATGAGTTGTCCCCTTAAGGGAATGCAGCTTGGTAAATGTAGTTAAAGGTATCCTGGGAAATGTAGTCTGTCAACGTGGCCACATCTGTAATCCTGATTGGTCACTAGTTTGACCCTCAATGGGTTGGGGGAATTTCCCTCTTTCTTTGTCTGAACTCTCTAACTCATGACAGCTTCTTTCAGGGTTGCCATCTGTTTTGTTCGGAAAACACACGAGGTAGACCGGGTTCCAACAACAAATACTTTTATTATAACCAGTCAGTAACGGAACGCCGGCTGAAGCCGGGGCCAGCCCTTTTATACAGGCTGGCTTGCCTGCTTGCAGCCAATGGCAGTTATTTGGATTTGCCGCCTTTTTGGCAGCTCTTTGGATTGGTTCCTAGTGAACCAATCCACTGTTCTTTTTCTTAGCCAATCAGAATGGTAGATTTGGAGTCATCCACTTTACATACAGACCCCTCCCCCCTTAGTTCAGTCCTACGTGGTGACGTAGTCTCGCAGGTAGGTGGGGCTTTTTCGGACTCGACTTGACCTGCGCGGTTCATTTTCAGTGAAGACTTCGACCGGTTCGGATGGGGCTGTTGTGTCGTCCGTCCTTCTCTCTGGAACTGTCTGGAAGGGTGAGTCGGCCATTTTATCGCTGCCTGAGTTTCTTAGGCCGGCGGTTCTGCCGCTCCCTCCCGTTTCCTCGGGGCAGGTCGAGCTGGCTTGGCTGGCCCCTTCCGATGGTTTCTTTCCGTGGGTCTCTTCAAACGGTGAGTCTTTTGTTGGCTCTTTTTGGTCGTATTGAATGTTAGTTTTATTTTTAAATAGTTCTTTATTCGTTTCTCGCCTTTCCCCCCCCACCTCGGTTTGCATTTCGCTGTGTTTTTTTGTGAATGTTTGTAAGTCCGTGGTTCTTTCTATAATTCGAGATCGAAGCTGGTCTATGTGCCGCTTCCATTCCCTGCCATCGTCTAATTTTACTCGGTAGGATTTGGGGCCTGTAATTTGGATAATTTGCCCGGGTAGCCATACCGGGTCCCCGGTGAAATTTTTTGCGTAAACTAAATCGTCTGTTTCGAATTGTCTGAACCGTGTTGAGGAGTCAGGGGGGTTTTCTGGGGTAAAATTTGGGTGTAACCTATCCAGGTGAGATCTTAATTTTCGCCCCATGAGTAGTTCTGCTGGTGATTTATTTGTGATAGTACTGGGTGTTATGTGCTGGAGTGTGAGCAACCGGTTTACTTTTTGTTGGATATCTCCAGCGTCCATTCGTTCCAACCCTTCTTTGGTAAACCGGACCATTCTCTCAGCCCTGCCGTTCGCAGCCGGGTGAGCCGGCGCGGTTAGTGCATGTCTTATACCTAGGGAGGCTAGGTATTGCTCAAATGGTATGCTGGTTAGCTGTGGCCCATTATCTGAGACGAGAATGTCTGGTATGCCATGGGTGGCAAACAGGCTGTCTAGTTGCTTTATTACGGCTTCTGTTGTCGTTGATGGCATGATTTTTACTTCAAGCCAATTGGAATAGGCATCAACGACAATCAGAAAGGTATGCCCCTTGGTAGGCCCCGCGAAGTCAATGTGTATTCTTGACCACGGTCCTCGAGGGGTTTCCCAGTCCTTAACAGGTGCTTTTGGTGGGGATGGTCTAATTGCCTGGCATTTGTGGCATGAGCTTACCCAATACTCTATGTCCTTATCAATACCCGGCCACCACACATAACTTCTGGCGAGACTTTTCATCTTAACCATTCCCGGGTGCCCTTCATGTAACAGCCTAAGGACCCTGGGCTGCAGTTTAGCAGGGATTACTACCCGATCACCCCACAACAAACACCCCTTTTGGATGGAAAGTTCAGTCTGTCTGGACCGGAAAGGTTTAGAATTTTCAGTTTTTTGATTCTCCGGCCAGCCTTTACCTACCCAGCTAAGAACGCGGGCAGTCAATGAGTCTTTCGCGGTGGCTCTGGCGACATCATACGCTGATATGGGTAGATCGGGGCAAGTCTCGATTTGTAGCGTTGTCATCGCTGGTGCCGGGTCTGCGTCGGTTGTTGGTAAAGGCGCTCTGCTCAAAGCGTCCGCATGGGAAATTTGTTTCCCTGGTCGGTGTGTCAGAGTGTAGGAATAAGCCGCCAGGAACTCTGACCATCTCGTCATTCTTGGTGACAGTATATTAGGTGTTGGCTTGTTTCCCGCCAAAATCCCCATTAACGGCTTGTGATCCGTTATGATTCGAAAAGTCCTCCCATATAAATATTCGTGGAAACGTTTTACTCCAGCGACAATTGCTAGAGCTTCCCTGTCCAATTGGCTATAATTCCGCTCGGTTTTTGATAGAGTCCTAGAATAATATGCGACGGGTGCTTCTCTGCCATCCGGTAGTTGGTGGCTCAGGACGGCACCTACTCCATATGGTGAAGCATCGCAGGTCACTGTTAATGGCAGAGTGTCGCTAAATTGGATGAGAACGTTTGTTGATGTTAGCAGTCTTTTAATATTTTGGAAGGCTTTTTTTTCTTTGTAACCCCAAGTCCAAGTTGCCTTTTTGTCTAGCAGGCGGTGTAGCGGTTCTGCTATAGTGGCTTTGTTTGGCAGGAACACATTATAGAAATTAATTAATCCTAAGAACGCTTGTAGTTCTGTTTTATTTCTAGGTTCAGGAGCATCATTTATCGCCTTAACTTTTTTATCTGTGGGGTGGATACCCTCTCCGTCTATTGAGTAGCCCAGAAATTCGACGTTGTTTTTAACTAGACAGCACTTCTCTCTTTTAACCTTGAGGCCAGATTCTCTAAACTTAGTCAGAACCTTTTTCAGTCTGTTCCTTAATTGTGTTTCATCTCTGGCCGAGATTAGGACGTCGTCGAAATAGGGAACGACTCCTTGTATGCCATTTAGAAGGCGTTCCATTAGACTCTGGAAGACGCCAGGGGCTACGCTTACTCCAAATTGGAGTCGGTGGCATTTGAATGCGCCCTTATGGGTGACAATAGTCTGCGCTTCTGCTGTTTCTGGGTCTACTGGGAGTTGTTGATAGGCTTGTGCCAAGTCGAGTTTGGCGAAAACTTTGCCATTTCCCAGGGAATGAAGCAAATGCTGGACTACTGGCACCGGGTATGCGCTTGGTTGTAATGCGTGGTTCAGGGTAGCCTTATAGTCACCACAGATTCTGATGGACCCGTCTGGTTTAATGGGTGTGACGATAGGCGTTTCCCACTTGGCATGGTCCACAGGTTCTAAAACCCCTTGGGCTACTAATTTGTCCAGCTGTTCCTCTATTTTTGCCTTTAGTGCAAAAGGAACTCGCCTGGCTTTTATTCTTCGTGGGGCTATTTGGGGGTTTAAATTGAAAGAAATGGGGTTTCCCCGGTACTTGCCCAGTGATCCGTCAAAAACGTCCTGGAATTCTCGGATGAGGTCGTCTTCCCAGCCGGTTGTAGTCACTCGATCGACCCCGGTCATCCCGATGCCCAATGGCGCGAACCACTCGATGCCCAGGAGGCTTGGTCTGTCTTGGTTGACTATGGTCAGTGGAAGCACCTTGATGTGATTCTTGTAGGCGACTTGGAAATGTCCCTTGCCCATCACAGGGATTTGGTTTCCCTGATAGTCTTTGAGGGTTAGGTGCTGCTTCATCAAGTCTTTGGTTTTGATACCTGGGACTAACTGTTTAATTGTGTCCCACGATACCATGGAGAGGAAGGACCCCGAGTCCACTTCCATCTTGCAATGTTTTCCCTCGATTTCTACGACGATTTTAATTTTTCTCCCACTTTCCGTCTGGGAGCTCTGGATAATGACAGTTTGGTGTGTATTGGCTCGCTTTTCTTGTTGCCATTTTCTTCCGGCTTGATTGGGCTCGGCTCGTGTTGGGGAATTTCTGCGTCTCGTCGGGCTGTAAGATTTTTTGTTTCTGCAGACCTTCTCGATGTGCCCTCTTTTTTTGCAATGTCGGCAGATGGCATCGAGGAATCTGCATTCGGCTCGTGGATGGTTTCCTCTGCAGCCAGCGCATTCCCGCCAATTTCTCCTTTCGCGCTCTTTTTTGTTCGTGAGCAAACGGTGGACCTCGTCGTCCTCTTCGCTCGATTCGTTTGTTTCGCCCGACTCTTCATAATGGGTCGTGGTGGCAGGATGCTTTCTATCTTTGGCTGGTGTTTCATCGCTGTGTGTGTTCATCTTCTTAAGGGCCACTGCAGATTTTTTCGCAGCTTCAGCGGCTGTGGCTTCCGCAATGGCTTCGGTAACGGTGATGTTGGGCTTGTTGAGCATTTTACTCTGTGCGGTTGAGTCTCTCAGGCCCAACACCACGCGATCTCTCATTGCCTCGTCTATGTTTGAGAATTCACACTCACCCCCTATTTGTCTGAGTGCAGCGACGAAGTCGGCGACGGTTTCTCCCTCTCTCTGGTCTCTTCGGTAAAATTCATGTCGCTTTATTAAATTAGACACCATCGGAGCGTAGTGTGCTTTGAGGAGTCTCTGTAATTCTGTCCACGTTAATTGTTTAACGTCCCGAGGCTTAGCGAGGGCTTTTGCCATTTTAAACACGGTTGGTCCGCAGTGCATCAGGAACACGGCTCTCTTGCGTTGTTCGGAAATGCCTTCCATTTCATTGCTCTCCAAGTACATTTGGAAGCGATCAGCATAGGAATCCCAATCCTCTTCGTTGGGATTGAAGGGTGCGGGCGGTGCGTTGTTTCCAGACATCTTGGTTGCAGTCTGGGCTTCTTATCACCGTGTGCAGGTTTGTTCCGTTCAGGACGATCCCACCCTCGTCGCCAGTGTTTTGTTCGGAAAACACACGAGGTAGACCGGGTTCCAACAACAAATACTTTTATTATAACCAGTCAGTAAGGGAACGCCGGCTGAAGCCGGGGCCAGCCCTTTTATACAGGCTGGCTTGCCTGCTTGCAGCCAATGGCAGTTATTTGGATTTGCCGCCTTTTTGGCAGCTCTTTGGATTGGTTCCTAGTGAACCAATCCACTGTTCTTTTTCTTAGCCAATCAGAATGGTAGATTTGGAGTCATCCACTTTACATACAGAACACCATCTGGCCGTTTTTCCGACCAAATTCGAAAAATCTGGCCTTATAGAAATCTGTTTGGCCGTGAAAAAAATCATGTTTGGCCGTATGAAAGTTGCTTGGACGTGAAATTGAAATTATGGCCAAATACCGGTTTTCAACACAATATATTTGCATGAAAATGACTGTCCTCTTTGTAACTCTTCCCCTTGGTTTAAAAAAAAAAAGTTTGGGGACTTTGGGGGGGGGGGGGAAAAGATCAGCCCGAAAAAGCACCGCTTTCCCCCCCCCGTTCCCCCTCCCCCCGGGGCCGGGGGGCTCCCCCAAAGGGGGTTCCCGCCCCCCCCCCCCCCCCAAAAAAAGGCCCGTCTGGCCAGCTGCTGCGGCTTAGTTTTTCCACCTTAGTGGAAAAGAACGTTTTTTTGTGAGGGGTGGGAGAAGGAAGCAAAACACAAACGCTCCTGGGCAACCCGGAGGGGCGTTTTAAACAAGATTCTCTCTGGACTCCTGGAAGAAACTTCCCGCCTCCCACATTGCCGGACGAAGCTGAAGGGGCCACGCAACTGCTCTTCTGCGGTTGTGGGTGGCTTGTGTCCTTTCCTCGTTTTTCACCGCTTCCTCCTCGGTTACCGCAGAAGCCCCGCCGTTTCTCATAAGGGGCTGGAAGACCAAACGCTTTAGGGCATAAGGTTGTGGTGGTTGTGTGTGTGTGTCAATATGCCGACTCTAAACTGCTTAGAGAAGGCTGTAAAGCACGAAGAAGCGGTATAAGTGTGACTGCTATTTTCACGTGCTAAGGGCAAAGAAATGCCACCGCCCTCCTCCCCAACGGGAGCGAAAATCCACTCAGTCCAACTCAGGGGTGGCCAGCTGTTGACTTTGCCCTCCCCCACCCCATCCTTCTTGCCCCTCGTGGCTCGCTTCCCCACCCTTCTGCGTTTCCCTTTTACTATTTCTGCGAAGAGTAACATGCCCCTTTGGGAGTGGATGAGGCTGGTAAATTGGTCCATGCACCCCTTGGAGGAACTGGACGACTCCATGGCAACGGCGGGATGCCCCTCTTTCGAAGGGGGGACAAATTTTTGTGTCGTTTTATTTGTGATTATATTTTTTTCAATCGGGGGGGGGAGGGGAATCCCCCTAAATACCCTCATGCCCTAGCTCCCCTCTCCTAGGGATTGCTGCATTTGGCCCTGAGCTTTCCAAACGGAAGTAGCGGTTATTTGAAGTGAGCTGCCTCACCTGGATGTGAGTAAAGAAACACAGAAATTCCCATGATGTCATGTCACGTTGTCGAACAAAGACTATTTTCTATGATTTGATTATTTAAAAAGTTAAAAAAACAAAAAACAATATACCCTCATGTTATATTGCATTAAAAAATTTGGCCGTGAGAGAAAATAATTTGGCCGTATTCTGACTTGAGTATGACCGCAGAGCCAAGGTGCGATCTGGCAACCCTGGCTTCTTTCTATTCTACGAGATGGGTTCGGAGATAACCATCTTTTACTACAAGACAGATATACAAAGGATTGGTCATTAAAGAAGAACTTCATCATAAATGTGAGTTATGAGGATACCTGATGAACTAATAAATGTTCTTTGTTATGGACGTCTATCTGCATCTGTACAGTTTATAAATCCACCTCTGTGCAGAAGGCAGAAAAAGCCGCCCAGAGCGCTGTGCTCGCCCAAGGGAAGGGCCAACGGTGCTTCGGCGGCTGAGGGGACGGTGTGTGTGGGGGGGTTAAAATAGACCCCTCTCTGAGGGGGCGAGAGAGGGAAGAGAAGGATGAAAGAGCCGCCACGGAGGGCACCAGCCGGGCGCTGCTTCCACCCGAGCGGCTCCAAGCGCCGTGCGCGGCCGGGCTCCGGAGAGCAGCAGCAGCCCCTTCCTCGCCCGCCCGCCTGCCCGGCCCCCTCAGGGAAGGTGAGCGGAGGGCGCGTCGGCCCGGACCCTTCCCTCCTCTCCCGGAGCCACTTAACAGCTGCTCGGCGTGGCGAGGCAGGTTCCGGGGGACGCTGCTCACCGCCAGCCCGTGGCAGTCCAAGCTGGGGCCGGAGCAGGCGCAGGGCGGCGGGCAGGGCTGGGCGCCCCGCCTCGCCCAGCCGAGCAGCAGCAGCAGTAGCAACTTCATGGCGTCCCCCCGGCACCCCTCAGACCGAAGCCGCCGCCTTCTGAGCGGCCAAGCCCAACGGTGCTGGCGGGGAGTCCGAGGCCCTTCCCGGGGATTCAAGGGATGCGGCGGCAGTACCGCCCGAGAAGAGTCGCCGCGCTCTTCGCTCGTACCCTCAGCGCTGTCGCCGGTCCGCAGCCTCCCGGCTAGTTGCCGCCGCGGCCAGAGCCCCGCCGTAACGCCACTCGCAGCAACCCCCTCTGCCCGCCGCCCGCCCCGCCCCGCCCCGCCCCGGCCTGGCCTGGCCTGCATTGCGACCCTCCGAGCAGCGGCGCGGCTCTCGGGCGTAGCAGCTTCTCCCGCCTCCTCACGCGGCCGGCGCAGGCAGGAACCGCATCGTGGCGCGGGCTGGGGAACAGGACGGCACCAGCGCCGGCAGAGCGAGCGAGTTAGCGAGCGCCCCGTCCGTGCCCGTCCGGCCGCCCGGCGCAGCCCCCGCGCCGGTCCCACTAGATAAGGCCCCGCCCCGCCCCCACGGCTTTTCCAGCAGGCGGGGGAGGGCCGAGGGGAGGGCAGGCCCCGCCCACCCGCCGGCGCCTCAGGTGAGCGAAGAGCGAGCGAGGGGCGGTTGGGCAGGCAGGTGCAGCGCTCCCTCCAAGCGGCTCCTGGACGGCGGCGACGGCGCCGCCTGGCATTCGCCCTCCCGTCCGCTGGGCTCGGGGCCAGGAGAGCCCGCGCTGCTCGGGCAGCCCGTCTTCTCCGGCCGGGAGACGCGCGGCGGGGGCGGCTGCCTTGGCCTGACGCGAAAGAGGACCTTCCGGAAGGCCGAGCCTGTCGAGAACCTCCGTCCTTCCTGGTGGCGGCCGAGCAGGGAAGCTCAGCCCGGAGGAGCCCAAGTCCTTTGGGGCCGTCCAGCGGGGCTCCCAGGGAAAGCCGAGGCGTCTCGAGCCCGGAGACCCGACTGCTGCCAAGCTGAGAGCTGCTCCTGGGTCCCCATCCGGAGAGCTGAACCCCCCTTGGGAGGCCTGGATTCCCTCCACCCTGGACGAAGACGCCACCTGAGGGGAGCGGGGAGGACGAGTCCTGCTTCTTGGGGGGGGGGTGTCCCACCATCCACCATCACCCCAGTGAACCCCCCCCTCCTTCTGCTTAACCAGCATTGATTTTGTGACAGGTGGCAAAATCCCTCGATGAAGGGACCCTCTGAAAATGCGAAGAGCCTCTTAAGAAAACAGCGGATTTCTAATTAGATCTGGATTTAAACCATTGGATTTACTTTGGGCGCTTTTTGCACCTCTTTTCACCTTTTCTCATAAATGTGTCATTTTTGCTGTGACTTCCGCAACCTCTTTTTCCTTCCCTCCTCTTCGGAAGATCTACGGCTGCTTTCAAAAACATTTTGCCAGGATACAAAAGTCGCCAGGATACAAAAGACATGTGTCAAATCACAAAGAACTACCACACACAATTTCTATGTTTTAATTAGTAAAACATGAGGTCCCAACAAAGCCCCTATTCAGTCATGGGAAAAAACCCGATACCTGCAACAATTTGTATATCATTATAAAATTAGTTCATTATACTGGCATCTCTTAATTCATCTCTAGATTCCTCTGATCCATAACCATCTCATTACACAGGTAGCAATTATTTTAAAACCGCCATCTCTAAATTATGCTTTTGGACAATAAACACAGTTAAGCCTACCGTTCTATCCAGAAGATTCGGAATTACAGCTTTTGGCTTGTTGAGGTTGATTGGTTGTGGCTCTCTGACTGTTGCAACTTTTTATGGATTATCGTTTGAAAATTCTGTAACTTTTTTTAGACGTTGTGCCATAAAATGCACAATGCCTATGTCCTTGTAACAACCTTTTTTTTTAATCTGCAAATCTTCGATATGGAACTAAGAATATTACGAGGGTAGTTTCAATCTGTGTTTCTTCATTGGATTTTGAATTTTAAATGAAGACGGGATTGTAATGTTTATCTTACACTCGTTTACTTTGTAATATTTCTGCCATTCTGATCAGAATCACAAATGCCCTCTTTCAGGACTTCATGCACATGCTACACTTTCCAGCATAAATGAGAAATCATCAACCTTAATCAGAAGGCTATGTTTCATTTTATATACATGTATGTATATATGTATGTATTGTGAGGCTCACAATGGAGATTCTAGTCCTGAGCAATGTGAATAAACAATGACACATATTCAGAGGCCCAATAATTTTATTGCTATAATTATTGCTATAGCAACCAAAGATGGTTACTAAGACAAAAAAATAGCTCTGAAATGTGTCATTAGACCAGGATTCTATTCTTTGTCCAGGAGATGATTGACATGGTGATAAATTTGCTCTCGGCTTCCCAAACCCTCCAGCTGTCATGATCCTTTGGAAAAACCTGGTTAACCACATTCTTTGTGAAGACCCAAACTTGTGGTATTGTAATTTGAAGAGCAAACTGAGGGGCAAAAGCCATTAACAATAACCCATTTTGAAATTATCAAGTCTAGCCTTTTACAGACCCCCCCCCCCCAAAAAAAAAAAAAAAAGATTTTTATAGGGAAGCTCACAAGAACAATCAGAAAATTACCATGGTTCTTTTGATATCAACTCAAATCACTTTTGGACCAAAGAAATATTAGAGCTTCAAGAACCCTCCTTTACACCTACTTTGAGAATTTCATTCTTCGTTGTTTAGAACAACCCGAAAGGTCAATCTCAAAAATGCATGGATCATTCTTGGCTCACATTTATGTTAGATTGGCACACACATAACAAAATTATTCTTCCAAATGTTGGAGAGGTTGTCAAAAAAAGAGTCATTTTTTTTTCATTTGTAGTGCTCATGTGACAAAGTTTTACCCTTTTGTTGTAAAAGTTTTGGGGAAATAAGTAACGTCACTAAACAAAGAATTGAACGTTCTCCAGAGACTTAACCTCATTTATTTACAGGACAAAACTTCAAGTTTACAAATAGAGAATTTATTATCTATGTAATTTTAGCAGCCAAAATAATAATTGTGCAACATTGGAAAAACACTTAGAACACAGCTCAAACTTAACATTTGAGGTGTGCATTGACAAGGTCTCCTCAATTGCCATCTTAGAATGAAAAATTGCAGATTAACATTAAAGTGAGACATCACAGAGAGGTTATGTGTGTTATTTTATGATTTACTTCCAATAGCAATAGAATATGGTATAGTTTTCATCAGTGGTACCTTTGTACATGTACGGTACCTTTGTTTACATTGTAATATTCCTTTTTTGAGTTTTCTCCATTTTTTCCCCTTTTTATGCCCTTTGGATTTATGTTAATGTAAGTTACCTGATATTGTTGGTTGATCATCATTCAACAAAAACCAAAGCCAAGTGTAACCTTAGCAGCTGTAGAACCCCTACATACTCTAAATGAAATCTTGGTTTCTTGATTTCTTATGAGGGGATGACATATTTCCTAATGTTTATGGAGGAAATTCCACTTCTGGTATTTAGATCTGTCACAAACGGTTATGGCTCAGGGAATTTTGTCCTGAATATATATGGCAGGAATTCTTGTCCCCTTTCTATTTCTGCCTTCATTCCTCCTTTGAAATGGAAACATTACACACAGGGAGAAGAGTAATGAGTGATTAGTTTCCATCTGTGTAATTTCTGGCATAGGAAGCACAAACATTCCTTTCTTTATGTTCTTTTTGATCTTTCTTTGGAGTTATTGGAGTTCTTTTCAGGAAGACAGAAGTGTCTATGTGGCAGAATACTTCTTTAGGAGTAAGTATGAACAGTGCTAACAAAAAAATCATAAACTTCACTTAGCTTGAAAGCAGGGCTGGTGTCACAGTGGTACGACACATGATCTTGAAGCTCCAATATCGCCATCGATATCTTTGTTGCTGGATGGTCCTTTTGGACTTAAAACGTCCTGAAGAGTTGGTGAAAGTAAAGAGCACATCCTGTTGATCCCAGGGACACCGCAAAGTCCCTGGTAGATCCAGGAGAAGCTCTTTTTGCCAGTGGCAAAGAGGCAGCCATCAAAACTGCTAAAGCTGGTACAGCTCCGAATGGAAGAGAACAGAAAGAGAAAATGTGTCGGTTTGGTGAGATGATTTTTTTAAGTTTATGATTTGAGAGAAACACCCAAATAGAAAGAAATTGTAAGATTGAAGACAGAAGTGGTTAAATGGCAATTTTAAACAGAAAGTCAAAATTACTGTGTTTTTTTTAAATTGCTGGATTGTCTGCTTTTTTACTTTGAAACTGGACTGGTTTATTTTTTTTTCTCTTTTTCCTTTTTCTCTTTTGCCTTTATAATACTTTATGTTAGAAATTCCTTTTTAGTTTTTTCTCCTAAGTTTTTTAAATTAATCTTTTACTATTTAAAATACTTTTCACACTTTTGGGTTTTTTTTAAATATAAATGTTATTTGGGTTTTCACAAGAACACAATACAAATAAAATATATATTTTTTGAGAATAGCATGATCCCGGGTTATCACTTCTTCATACAGACACAAACTCAATTTCATATTCATCTTTGTGTTCTATTCCATATCTTCTTACTATTTTCACATTTTCTCCATAATTTTTCCTCTCCCTTGGTTTTCTCAACTTTATTTTTAATTATCTCATATCTAAAT
>BLBF01000078.1:1018573-1034670 GCA_015471245.1 Laticauda colubrina | reverse complement strand
GGTGGTTTCGTTGTGCATAAGATGTGAGTAACCTGGTGTCTTATTCTGTCAGCTTCATCTGTATTTAATTTGGTTAGGCTGGATTCTGTTGGGATTTTTTTGGGTGCTATGGCATAATTGAATCCTTTGGATAGGACATCTGTTTCTGTTTTGTTGAGTTCTCTGTTGGAAACGTTGTATACTAGTTGTTTCAGGTGTTGTTGTGGGTTATTGGGAATTTTCTTGTCATTTTCTAATTTTTTCAGTTTTTTTGAGAGTTTATCATTTTTATAAGTATTTTCAGTTTCAGCTCTCCACGTTGTAAGTTGTTTGATCTTATCCCAAAGTAGAGGGTGGATTTTGCTGCTCAATTCCAGGTGTAGTGCTAGCAAATCTTTGTTTAACTGATCTAATTGGAATCTTTTACTGTGAACTTCATTTCTGAGTAGAGCTATCTCTGTTCTTTTCAGGATATGTTTCGTAGCTGCTGTGTGCTTATGAAATGTTAATTTGAAGTAGGTTGGTGTTACATTGTTGTCTCTGCAGCTGCATAGGAATTTTAGGTCACATAGTATTCCTGCTCTTTTAACTTCCAGCTTCTCACAGCTTTTGATCTGGCTGTTTATTTCCTCCCCGTAGAGGTCAGATATTTGTTTTTTTAGGCTTTCGCGGGTACTTACATGTGTGCTGTTCAGCTTCCTTCAGGTATTATCCCACGTCATTGTAGTTCTGTTAAAGTTGTAGCAACGTTTCAGCAGAATCTCATCTGCCATCATCTCCCAAAAATACACAAAGAAGGCATACCTCTCAGACCCATAGTCAGCTCCATAGGAGCACCATTACAAAACCTAGCTAAATACTTAGCAAAACAACTACAGCCCCATGCTGAAACCGCAGCTTCATATGTACATAACTCATACAATTTTATTTTTTCTTCCACTTTCTATATTGGTTGACCTGACAACTTCCTTTTTTCTTGTTTTGGTTTTTTCTTGCCAATTAATCAATTGATTGGATTAAGATGTACAAGAAACTGAAGAAATTTTTTTATCTTGTTTTCCTTTTTTCTTTACTATTTGGAAATAGTAATGTAATTATTTGGAATTACAATTGTTCATTAAATGAGTGGATTAAGGTCTAGAAGAACTTGAAGATTTTGAATTGTTTGCAACCTTATAATTTTCTGTGAAATGAGCAGGAAACTAATGGTGGTTGGTTCTTCAATTCCTACTTCTTCCTCTTCAACATTTGGAGGACAACGATCAATACAGATGATGTTACAACAAGAAAAAGAACAGGAAAAGGTGACGATGCAGATGATTATGCAAGGAATTCAAAACATACAAGCAAGAATCGAGAATATTGAAAAGAGAAGAGAGAACATTGAACAAAGAACAAAGAACATGAACAAAAAACAAAAACAGATGAAAAGGTGGAGAACATTCAACAAATGATGATGAAGTATGAGGAGAGACTCCAAAAAATTGAAGAAAATAAACAAAGAGATGAGAAGATTGGAGATATTGATGGCAGATTAAGTGTGGTTGAACAAGATAAGAGTGGGATGCTGGGATGGGAGAATGATAGATCAGAATTTTATCTTAGATTCCAAAATATAAAGGAAGAAAAGGGACAAAATTTGGCAGAAATAATGATAGAAATCTTGGCTGAGGCATTGGAAATAACGAATAACCAAGAGAAGTTGATGGACAGAATAGATGAGGTCTTTCGAGTTTTCACAAGATATGCAATGAGAAATAAATTGCCAAGAGAAGTTCACATTAGATTTACAAAGAAAGCTATTAAAATGCAAATATTATAGGTGGCAAGAGAGAAAACATTGAAATACAAAGATAAGAAGATTGTAGTACTGAAACAAGTACCCAGAAGAGTGAGAGAGATGAGAAGAGAGTATCGATTCTTGACTAAAATACTACTCAAAAAAGAGGTGAATTACAGATGGCTGATACCAGAAGGCTTAATGTTTACATGGCAGGAACAAAGGCACAGGATTGATTCAATTGAGAAAGCAGAATTATTTTATGCAGAATACATCGGAGGGAAAGAGGAGGAGATGGAAAAAGAAATGTCACTAATTGAATTCCAAGAGGACTGTCAAGCAGTGATTGAAAAAGAAAAAGGTGCAGCAGGCGGAAAGATGGAAGTTAGAGAATAACAAGAACTAATATGTACTAGGACTGCAAAACCTACTTAAAAAGTATAATCATGGAAGAGAAAAAACTGATTATAATTAATATAAATGGACTTAACTCAGCTGTTAAAAGAAGGAAAACTTTCCATAAATTAGAGAAATTAAAATTTGATATAATCTGTCTCGAAGAAGTACATATTAAAAAGCAACATGAACAAATATTGACACAGCCAAAACTGGGGAAAATATTTACCGCGTTGACACAATGTAAGAAAAGAGGAGTGTTTTATATATTAAAGATACTATCCCAGCAGAATTGATTTATACAGATGATGATGAAAGAATTTTAATGGTGGAAATAATGGACAATAATATGAAAACACTCCTGATAGCAATCTACGCTCCAAATGATAATCAAGAAGAATTCTTTAGAAAATTACATATGAAAATAATTGAATTGGATTATGCTAATATTTGTATGATGGGAGATTTCAATGGAATAGTAGATGATAAACTGGACTATACAACACAGAAAACAGCAAAGCAAAGTAGAAAGACTCTGCCTAAATCCTTTTTTAAAATGATAGATGAAATACTTTAAAAGATGCACGGAGAGAAAGAAACACAAAGTCCAAACAATACACTTTTTATTCAAACAGACACTCATCATGGTCTAGAATAGATATGATATTGATATCAACAGAATTATTTTCTAATATACAAGAAATTGACATAGAAGCAAGTACCTGGGCAGTTCATAATCCAATGACAATTAAATGGAAAGGACAAAGAAAAAGATCCAGATGGACTTTAAATAATACGATATTAAAAGAAAAAGACTTTTACAGAAAATGGAAAAAGAATTGGCTTTTTTTTCAAAGAAAATAAAAAAGAAGATACATCAATGCAGAATCTATGGGACACAATGAAGGCCTATGCCAGAGGCTTGACAATAGACTATACAAGGAAAAGAAATAATATGAAAAGACAAGCTTCTAAGGTATGAAGAGGATGAGTATAAAAGACTTGAAAAAGAATTACAGAAACTGCCACAGAAAAAGGACATTAAATTAAAAATGGATACAATTAAACATAAAATGGGATTAATGGAAAAAGAAGAATTAGCACAAAAAAATTAGGGACTTTGACTGAGAAGCAGAGAAGCACACGAGCTGCAACTTGAAGATAAAACCAACGCCGAGGGAGAGGGGTGGCTTGCTGACGGTGGGAAAGAAAGGTGGATTAGGAACTAACCGAGTGGCTACAAAGGGGTATCAATGTAGCTGTTAGGTTAGATAATAATTGCCCTAGGCATTAAAGCCCCATGAAGAAAAGCAGCAGCTGCTTGTGCTTCTGCCAGATGGCTGCAGCAACCATTGCCTCCAGGTTGGGGGAAGGGGGTGGAAGGAAGAGAGAGAGAGAGTGTGTTGGAGCGGTCCAACAGTTGGAGCTATTGGGGAATTAAATCCATGGGGAAATTTGCATGGCTGTGCCTTTTGTTTCGAGCCTCAAGGTGGTGGTGGGGTTTGGAAGAAAGAAAGATCCAACGCTGCTGGGGAATTAAATCCACGGGGGAAATTTGCATGAATTGACTGCTGCAGAGTGACCTATATCAGGAAAATGTTAGATATACTGTGTATTCAAATGTTTGTCCTGTTATGATTGGAATGAAAATGGAGTGGAAATGGTATTTCTTGCTTGCTGACAAACTTTCATAAGTGTGAAAGTATACTATAGGGGAAAAAATGCTAGTTACACATTACTCTTAACAAAGACCAAACTTCAGGACTTTGGATCCTCTCAAACCCAAAGGATGAGAGAGGCCCTTCCTTTCCCTTCATTCTGCCTCACAATTCCCAACCTCATCCCTCCAGGGCAGCCCCCATTTGCCCTCTGCCCCCCCCCCATTCAGCCAGAGTGCTGCCTTCCCTCCCTAGATGGGCCAATCCCATATTCCAAAGCTGTAGTAGTCACAGGACTGACCCTTTGGTCATCCAGGAGCAGCTACCTCAAAGGGCCAGTGCTGTGGCTACTACAACTCTGGAATATGGGACTGACTTTCCCACCACCATCAGTCTGCCTGTCCTCATTTTCCTTCACTCAGACTGACCAGGCTTCTTGAGAGAAGGAACACAAAAGAGGTTCCTGGAAGGCTGTGTGCCTGGAGCAGGTGCTTTCTCTTGGGCTTCCTGCCCAGAGGCCAAGAGAAAGTGCCTGGTCTAGACACACAGCATCCCAGGGTCAAGCTAGGTAGATGCTCTTTCTAGGTAAGTTTGACCTTAACTTTATTTTCTTTGACTGTAATATTAATGGCATCAAATAAATTGATTTTGGCAACTATCATTTCTTGTTTGGTTTTAGATTCAAATGGTTTCCATGATGAGTGAAAAAAAGCAAAATAATATTTTGCATTTCTTTAGCAGTACAGTCCCCATCAGGCACCATTAGGAAGAACATTCAAATGAGTCGGAAAGGAGGAAAAACTCAAAGTATCAAGAAAATATGATTCGGACTACTTGAAATGTAGATTTATTCAAGAACCTGGTAGTGAGCTGGATCCACGGCCGCTTTGTGTTGTGTGCTCTGAGAGTTTATGCAATGAAGGCATGAAACCTTCAAAACTCAGAAGACACTTGCAACCAAAACACCCAGATTTAAGCCCCTGTCACACTGCACCAACGGATGCAAAGAGGAAGTAAAACGGACAAAAAAGCTTGCCATCCGTTCGAAAACGCGATGTACTCACTGCCTCCATTTTGCTTCCTCTCTATCCGTCCAGCATCCGTTTATGGAGTTTCATCCGCTCCAAAAGTTTTAGGCTGCTTAAAACTTTTGCGCAGAAAATGTATCCAGTTCGTCCATTCCGCATCCGCTACGCATCCGTTACGCATCCGCTATATCTGCTTGGTGTCCGCTGTGCATCCGCGCAACTCGCATCCGCCCGGACGCAGGGAGGAAGTGGAACGAACGCGGAACGGATGCAGAATGGATGCAGAACAGATGCAGAATGGAAACAAAGCGTTTAAAGCGGAAAAAACATTCACAGAGGGGATCTACCTCGGATATTAAGGATGTCTAGAGGATGCCTAGAGGATGCCTAGAGGATGCCTAGCGGAAAACCTATACTGCCTATAAAAAGGGGGAGCAACTCGCCTGCTTCGCACTTTCAGCCCAGCAGCCCAGCAGTGCAGACCTCTGCAGCCTTCATTTGACTCTTCCTCTTCCACAGCATCCAGACATGTCCACCGTGGATAGCGACAAAATCCCTTCGGCAGCCAACATCCTTCTGCAACACTGCAAAACCATCTACAGTCTCTGTGAACAGTACTACGGGAAGAAAAGGAGACACCCAAAAAAAGTCTGGCTCCGTAGATGGTTCGCCAGAAGAGTGCAGTACGTACTTTATGACAAGCTGATGGTGGAGCTCAGGAGGGAAGACCCTCGGGTGTTCCAGAACTTCATGAGGATGCCTCCAGCCATGTTTGACGAAGTTGTGCAGCGCCTGACACCCAGGTTGACCAAGACAAACACCAACTTCCCGCCCAGCCTGGAACCTAGGCTCAAGGTGGCACTCACTCTGCGCCACCTGGCCTCAGGGACCACCTACAGGAGCATGCAGTACAGCTGAAGGGTACCACCCAGCACCATCAGCTTTGTTGTCAGAGAAGTGGTGCAGGCCATCATCGAAGAATACAAGGAGGAGCTCCTCCAGTGCCCCTCCACTGAAGAAGGATGGAAGAAAGTTGCAGAGGAGTGGTATCAAAAGTGGAACTTCCCCCACACTGTTGGAGCCATCGATGGCAAGCATGTGGCCTGCAAAGCTCCAGCCAAGTCGGGGTCCACTTATCAGAACTACAAGGGTTTCTTCAGCATCATCCTCTTCGCCATGGTCAATGCTGACTACAAGTTCATGAACATCGATGTTTGAGGCAACGGCTCATCTTCAGATGCCCAGGTATACAATGACAGTCACCTCAAGGAGGGGCTGGAAAGCAATCTCATGGTGGGCTTCCCAGATCCAGACCCGCTGCCCAATGACATGCAAGATGTGCCCTACTTCTTCGTGGGGGATGACGCCTTCTCCTTCACAACCTACCTCATGAAGCCCTACACCTCCAGATGCCTCACCCGTGAAGAGAGGATCTTCAACTACAGGCTGTCCAGGGCAAGGCGGGTGGTGGAGAACGCCTTTGGCATCCTGGCCAACAGGTTCCAGGTACTTCTCACCAACATGTAGCATCATCCAGAGACCATGAGGAGGATCGTGGAAGCTTGCTGCATCCTGCACAATCTCATGCGCACCCGCTACCCAGTCTTGCAGAACAGGCTCGTGGATCTCCAGCAAGGCAATGGGGACATGAAGCCTGGGGAATGGAGGCAAGGGCGAAACCTGATCGACACTGAGGATGTGCAAGGGCCCAACAGAGCCTCATGTGAGGTGAAGAAGCAGCGCAACCTCCTGAAACACTGGTGCAACTCCCCAGCTGGAGAGGTGGAGTGGCAAGACAGGATGGTAGATGCTTAATGGATGCTTCCTTCAGCCTGTCTCATCACACGTATGAGATTGGGCCATGTATGTTTGGTTGGGCTACAATGAACAGGGCGTTTAATAAAGAGTTGTGTTTATGTTGACATGTGTGGATCAATGCTTACATTGTAATTGATAATGAAGGGCCATAGGGGTGGCACCTGGGAGGGTGGACCATACAGTCCCACTATGCTTGCACTGGAGGTTTATCTATCCCACAGCTATTACCCATCCCATAGGTATCCCTGCCCATCACACAGGTATCCCTTCCCATCTCACAGCTATCTTAACCCATCCCACAGGTATCCCTTCCCATCCCACAGGTATCCCTTCCCATCCCACAGCTATCTTAACCCATCCCACAGGTATCCCTTCCCATCCCACAGCTATCTTAACCCATCCCACAGGTATCCCTGCCCATCCCACTGCTATCTTAACCCATCCCACAAGCATGCAAAGGCTAAACCATTTCTAAAAGTTTCCACCCAGACTTTATAGAAAAAAATTTATGAAGCAAGTGTGAGAAACAAAGATAAACTTTATTAATAACAAGCTGTAAAATAAACATAACCCAAGTCAAGTGTCCAAATAAAGTCCACAAATATCCAGGCAGCCAGTCTCTGGCACTCCTCTTGGTCACTCGGAGGTGTGTGCCCAGGCTAAGATTTTAGGGAGCAGGTGCTGTGGAGGTGGGTGCTGCTGCAGTGCTGGTCTGAGGTGTTATTGGAGTGCCTAACCCCAAGAGGACAACAGGGGACGGTGTGTTGAGGCAGGTGTCGGACAGCTGGCTCAGCCCCGCGATGCTGAGAGGTCCTTCCTCCATGCCATGGGGTGTCAGCCCCAGTACTGAGGACAGATGGACTGAGGCCGGGCTTGGCTGTGGGATGGAGGAAGGAGCAGTGTAGTGGGGCTGCCTGCTCTGCAGCGGGGTGAGGACTGTCGAGGTTGGCATCGGTGGCATCATTGGAACCGGTGGCAGCGGTGTCGCCCGATGACTCTGTGTCTGCATCTGTAAGGGCTGCTGTCTGTGCTGCTGGACCTCGGGGTAGCTGTAGCCCTGGTAGGTGAGGGGGTGTGGGAAGACTTGGTATGGGAGGGACATCACCTGGGGTGGAGGAGCAGACCTGGACTGGGTGGGAGCAGGTGCCTCTGGGTCTGGAGGGTTGTTAAGCAGTGTGGTGATCCTCTCCTTCACCACCTGGTACTGGGGATCCGCCATCTCCTTGAGGGTCTGGTTCACATAATTGAGGAAGGGTTTGCGGTTGGAGGAGGAGGATTCGATGGGGACCAGCTGAGAGAGGAGACCTATGCTGGTGCAGATGGTGTCCCTGATCTCCACCAGGACCTTGTGGCTCTGCGGTCCAGCTCTCTGCCTTACTGTGGTGGCGGAGGTGTGGGTGGATGCGGCTTCGGCAGCGGTGGACTCGATGTCTCCTTTCTCCCAATGCACCAGGGAGTCCTCATCGCTCTCCACCACACTTTCAACACCTGCCCGGGGGTTCTCCGCCATGGCATGCTCCACAGAAACCTGCATGGAGACAGGGACTGACTCTCGGCCGCCAGAGGACTGGCTCCCAGCAGGCTGCCGGAGAGAGAGGGTAGAGATTTGGGCTCCTGGTGCTCCCCGGTGGTGGACCTCACCCTCCAGGAAGCTGCACTTGGCCATGACGTAGTTCTCTCTGTCCGTCAGCTTAACCCTGGCCTGGCCAGATTTTTTGCGGTGCAGCTTCCCGTACCAGGTGTGCATGTGCTTCCACCAGCCGAGGAGCACCTCCGAAGTGTAGCCCAGACTCTCCGCCCTCTCTCTCCAAGCAGCCTGCTTCCGCTTGGTGTCCCTGTACAGCCGGTGTCCCTTCCGCCACAGATAGTCGTTCTCTCTCAGCCACTCCAGCACCTCATCCTTGTGCGTTTCCTCGATGTAATACTGCCTCCTCTCCCGTTGTTGCATACGCCCCTTCCTCCCTTTGGCAGGACCAGATGGGCCCTCATCAGAGGGGCTTCCAGGTTGTAGGGGCTGCTTCTCCACACCAACAGCATCATCATCATCACCAGCAGGATCATAATCATCATCATCAGCAGCAGCAGCAGCATAATCACCAGCAGGATCATAAGCAGCAGCAGCAGCAGCAGCAGCAGCAGCAAGACCAGGATGAGCAGCAGCAGAGTAAGCACCAGCAGCAGGGTCAGCAAGACCAGGAGCACGAGCAGAACGAGCAGGACCAGCAGGACCAGGAGCAGCTTCAGCAGAGTACGCAGCAGAAGCACCACTGCCAGGAGCAGCCACAGCAGAAGCTCCAACAAGAGAAGAGCGAGCCCAAGCAGCAGAAGCCCCAGCAGAAGATGAGTCAGGAACATGGGGCGGGAGGGTGGACCTGTCCCTCTTGCCAGGGATGGCGGCAGGTTGCTGAGACTTTCGCTTCTTCCCCATGGTTGTGGGGTTGCTGGCTGGCAGGGAGGCTGGCAGGAAGGCTGGCAGGCACCAAGGCTGGCAGGAAGCCTGGCAGGAAGCCTGTTAGGAAGCCTGGCAGGAAGCCTGTTAGGAAGCCTGGCAGGAAGGCAGGCACCAAGGCTGGCAGACAGACTGGCTGGCAGGGAGGCTGGAAGGCAGGCTGGCAGCAATGCTGGCAGGGAGACTGGAAGGCAGGCTGCCAGCAAGGCTGGCAGGGAGGCTGGAAGGCAGGCTGCCAGCAAGGCTGGAAGGGAGGCTGGAAGGCAGGCTGGCAGCAAGGCTGGCAAGGAGGCTGCCCAGGAGGCTGGGAGGCAGGCTGGGAGGCAGGCTTGGAGGCAGGCTGGCAGCAAGGCTTGCAGGCAGACATGCAGGCAAGGAACATGAAGTGTTCAGCAGCAGGTCTTTCCTCGGAATGCTAGACGTGCAAGCTGCTTCCCTTTATATCCGGGGGGCTTGCGCAATGCATCCCCCCGCATGCACAATTAACGCCAGGCATCCGCTAGGCTTCCGCTGTGCATCCGCTAGGCTTCCGCTCTGCATCCGCTTCATCTGCTGTGCATCCGTTCTGCATCTGCTGTTTCCGTTCTGCGTCTGCTTTGCTGAGCCCCCCCGGAAGCCTAGTGGACGTGCCATCCGTTTCCATCCTCTGGGCTTCCGTTCCGCATCCGCTTTGTATCCGCCCTGCGTCCTCCCCGCGTCCGTGTTGTCCGCTCCAATTATGCAGATTTTAGCCCCTTTTGAGCATGGATACAACGGATGTAACATTTTTCTCTTCCGTTGTGTCCTTTTTGCATCCATTGGGCAGTGTGACACGGCCTTTAACCAACAAACCATTTGAATATTTTCAAAGAATGCATGAAAATATGCAAAAGCAAGTAATTGCTTAAACAAAAATGACTGTTGAAGATATGTCCTTATTAAAGGCTTCTTTTCTGATAGCACTTCAGATTGCACAAAATAAAAAGTCATACACAATTGGAGATTTAATTAAGCCTTGCACGTTACAAGCCTCTGAAGAAGTTTTGGGAAATCAGGCTGTCCAGAAACTGAAAGCAATTCCTGTGCTTGATAGCTAACACTATCAAGCGCAGAATTGAAGACATGGCTGGAGATATTAAAAATCAAGTTATAAAAATGGTGAAAAATGCACCATTTTATGCAATTCAACTTGATGAATCAATAGACATAAGTAACAAGGCACTTCTCCTTTGTTTTGTGAGGACTGAGTGTGAAGGAGAGTTAGAGGAAGAACTACTTTGCTTGCTCAACTTACCAGGTAGAAGCACTGAATAGTTATTTCTTCGAACATGGAATTAAATGGAAAAAATGTATTGGGATAAGTACAGATGGTGTCACAAACATGACTGGACATCGTTCAGGAATTGTTACAAAGGTGAAAAAAATTGGTCACCCAAACACGTTGTTAACACACTGCATTATACATCGTGAACAACTTGCAACAAAAAAAATGTCCCCAGAACTACACAAAGTGTTATCAGAAGTTATTAAAATTGTAAATGAAATTTGACACAAAGCACTCAATTCTCAAATGTTTGAGGCACTTTGTGAAGAAATGGGTTCCGAATATACTCATTTTCTTCACGCTGAGGTGAGATGGCTGCCAAGGGGCAAAATACTAAGCTGACTGTTCAACCTGCACGAAGAAGTGAAAGTATTTTTCTGCCAGCAAAATAAACCAAAATTTCTAGAACTCTTGACCAATGATGAGCGGGTAGCCAAGCTTGCATAACTTGCAGATATTTTTTCGTTGTTAAATGAACTAAACTTATCTTTGGAAGGACAATTTCAGGATGTGTTCACACTACGAGGTAAAATGGGTAATAATTCAAAGGAAAATATTACTGTGGCAAACACGATTGGCAGAAGAAGATCTGCAAATGTTTTCAAATTTTGATGAATATATGAGAGAGAAAGATGTCAAATGGCAGGTGATAACCATTGTTCAAAAGCACTTACAGTCACTCACAGAATCTTTTGGTCGTTATTACCCAAAGAAAGAAGATCCCAGACATGGCAATATGTGGATAATAGATCCATTTGCAGGAAAAATTGAAGATAGCAATTTAAGTATGCATGAAAAAGAAAGATTTATCATTGATCTATCATCCAATGACCGTCTCAAAGCTAAATTCCAGTCATCCATCACAAGATCTCATTTCTGGCTCTGTGTAAAAAGTGAATACCCATTGCTGAATGAAAAAGCAATGAAAATTTTGATTCAATTTTCAACAACATATTTGTGCGAAAAGACATTTTCATCTGTTACAGCAATTAAAACTCGGTACCGGTCTCATCTTGAAATAACAACTCTCTGTCTTGCAGTAACATCATTGGAGCCAAAAATTCATAAACTTATTTCGAACAAGCAGAAACAAATATCACACTAAAAATGTGTAATATTTAAATGTTTCTATATTTTGTAATAATTGCACTAACTTTAATAATTTTGTTACAATAAATGTTTTGTTATGATTAAGCATTTATGATTTTGTTATAACTAAGCATATGTGTTTGTGTGTGTGTGTGTGTGTTTAATATAAAAAATATTTTTTTTATTTTAAATATATTATCTTTTTTTAAAAAAAATAGTATTAGTGGGCCTCGGGATTTAAAAGTATGAGTTTGGTGGTCCCTGAGGTCCAAAAGGTTGGCAACCCCTGATTCAGAAGACACTATGTACATGAGGCTTTGTTACTAAACTGGGAGAAGACTAAAAAGCAATGTTATTTGAAAATTCCAGTCTGGTTATCAACTATTGAAGCATTTTTTTATCCTATAACATATAAAAAGGAACAAACAGTTAGATATGGTGAAATACTGAATGAAAAGGGTGAACTTAAATCTGTGCAAAAACTAGAAGAACAAGGTATAAAAATGAATTGGTTTTCATATGCGCAAATACGCTCTAGATATGACAAAGATTCCAAAACAGAAGGTTTTTATGTTAAACTGACTGACTTAGATAAGATTTTGACAGGTACTGATGAAAAGGTGATTTAAAAACTGTATGGATATTTACTAGAAATTAAGCTAGAAGAAGAACAAGTTAAAGAAACAATGATTGCTTGGCGGGGGAAATTTGGATATGGGATTGACTTAGGGAAATGGCAAAAATTGGAGTCTCAAAATTATAAAATGACAATGTCAACAGCATATAAAGAAAACTTGTATGAGATGTTTTACAGGTGGCACTTACTCCCAACAAGAATAGCAACAATGTTCAAGAACAAATCTGAAAAATGTTGGAAATGTCATCAGATACCTGGCTCATATATGTGGTGGATGTGGGCAGACGCTAAAATATATTGGACTAAAATCCCCACATGGTTGGAAAAAAAGACAAAAAAACACATAGACTTGAAACCAGAGATATTTTTATTGGGAATTTTACCTGAAATATACAGTAGGGAATTGAAATATTTGATTGTAAATGAATTAACAGTGGCTAGGATTGTATTTGCTAAAAATTGGAAAAATGAGAAAATACCAACACAGGAGGAAGTTATTAAGAAAATAATGGAATGTGCTGAAATGAGTAAATAGACATTTGAAATTAGAGAACAAGAAGATTAACAATTCTATAAGATTTGGGATTTATTTTATCAATGGTTAGAAAATAAAATATGGTAATGAAATATGTAGAATTTTACAATATAAGGAGAATAGAACTTTATAGAATATATAAAGATGTATTATTATAATTATGGGATGGAGTTAGGATGATAATATGAATTGTTATAAGATAAATCAATTTAAAAATATGGAATATCTCATACAACATGAATGAATAATAGCATTGTAAAATGATTGATTAACAATGATATTAATGTATTTAGAAATATTTGACAGACAATATGAGAATATATACAAGTAATTGTAAGTGAGGACTATGGAGAGGATGCACAAAACAATTTGTAACCAACCAACACACTGTATGGACGTAATTGGAAGATGGCTTGATGTTTTTATGTTGTGTTTGTGTATGTTTGTCTAAAAATAACATTTTGTTTAAAAAACAAACTTCACTTAGCTTATAAAAGTAAAAAGGGGGAAATATTTGCTTTTAAAAATTACCATATAAAATTACCATCTGTATATGGACAATCTACCATATACAGATCGTCCCTCTTCTAAGAGATTTGTCTTGCTGAAAATTATTAATAGAATATTTGACTACTGTCCTCTCCAGTAGTTTTATCATTCCTAGAACAAGTTATGGGTGACTATGTGGGCTCCTTCTGAAAGACAAAGGAGGAAATCATTGATCATTGTTAAAATATCCAGATCAGGGGCCTTCCCTCCTTCCAGTTTTCAATTTCTGTTTTTATTGTGATCTCAGACCTCCAACACTAAAGTAGCTGGGTACTCTCTGGATTTCTTGAAAATACCCATTTGCTTAAATTGCACTATATGGATAGTAAAAAATATTTTATATCAACTTATATTAAATAAGGTCTGTTTTCCTTTTCCCTCAGATCATAACTAGATTCTATTTCTTCTTCTTCTTCTTCTTCTTCTTCTTCTTCTTCTTCTTCTTCTTCTTCTTCTTCTTCTTCTTCTTCTTCTTCTTCTTCTTCTTCTTCTTCTTCTTCTTCTTCTTCTCCTTCTCCTCCTCCTCCTCCTCCTCCTCCTCCTCCTCCTCCTCCTCCTCTTCTTCTTCTGATTCTAATTCTGATTCTTCCTCCTCCTCCTCCTCCTCCTCCTCTTCTCCTTCTCCTCCTTCTCCTTCTCCTTCTTCTCCTTCTCCTTCTCCTTCTCCTTCTCCTTCTCCTTCTCCTTCTTCTTCTTCTTCTTCTTCTGATTCTTCTTCTGATTCTTCTGATTCTTCTTCAGATTCTTCAGATCCCTTTCAGTCCAGGGTAGAGATTCCGTTTTATCAAGCATAATGAGCAACCAGTAAAAGCCAATATCTATAGCTTGGAATTGAATTGTAGAGTTATTGATGCCCCCTGAGCTTGGTTGCTTTCTTGCAGATGTTTCATTGTCCATCATCAGTAACTTGCACTAATGACATTACCTAGCTGGCTAATGACATGTTTGAAGACCAACCGCCAAGCTTAGAAACCCCCAATGAATATCATTTTACATGTTTCCTTTTAAATAAAGAATTCCTGCACCCAGCATTTCTCCAGTCTCAGTTATCAAAAGGTGAGATGAGTTATTATGAAATGTCCTTTGGTTCTTTAGAGGTAAATTTCAGAGTTCAACGCATTGTCAGATCTGTGTATCTGTCATTTCTTTGGTGGAAGAAGAAAAAAAAGGGGGGGGAGAGACTGATAAAGAAATCCTTTCTTGATGTAACCTGAATATATTTAATCTTATATCAAATTTGTATAACCTACACGATACAATGGAGGGAGGAAAGGCAGAGGGCAGGAACCGATGACCTCTGAGAGGCACAGCCAGAAGATGAGAAGACCATAAAAATTCCACAGTGAGATGTGTCCTGGGAACCTCTGGAAAAATTTGTTCTGAAAAGGAGTGGGGGGAAATTAGGTATGCCCTGGGAAACTGTGAAAAAGATCGTTCCTTACAAAAGGGGTGGGGGGAATTAATATACTGGCTTTTGTTTCACTAAATACACATCGAGATAAGGGGAGGGGTTCTAAACTCCCTTATCTCTCCCTGTATGCCCGAGAGACCTTAGACACTGCTTTGAACTCCTATATAAATTGTCTAATTTTGGTCAAGGATTCCTTTTGATACATTTGGTTTTCAGAAGTTCATTCTTGTTAATTGAATGGGAAAAAGTTCTGTAGCGTGACACGCATCTTGTTTTATGTGTATAGGTCCCATTTTCCTCTATGTCAATATGTCATTTTCCTCCATTTTCCTCTATGGCAATATGTCATTTTCACCAATACTGAAATAAATATGGGGAGGAAAGCTGTGTATTATGTATTGTGGGTAGGTCTGTATTTTGCAGAGCATTTCAACTGAACCAGCCTTGTTATGATAGCTGGGTCCCCAGTCAAACTTCTGGAAGATTCTTTCTGTTATCTTTATCGCTCATGAGATTTCCTGGGAAGACATATCACATGGCTCAGGGATCCTAGCCATGGCCTTTTCTATTGCAGTCTGTAGTGTCAAAAGATTCCAGGAGATTACGCTGTACGCTCAATGTATATCTTTCAGCATGGAAAAAGAATAGCAGAACTGTTGGTGTGCAGTGATATGAGACGTTAGTGGTGAATTTTTTAAAGGACAGACAAATATGCCAGTGACTAATCTCCTGGTAATGACCCATGCTGCCCTTTGCGTTTGTGTGAATGTAATAATTTCTCTTAAAAGTAGTGGTAAAAGCTCCATTAGTAATTTAATTCTGTTTTTTTTAAATGGGCTGCAGACTTCCAGCAGAAAAATACCAGTTGTCAGATTATAATTACTGCTTTCTGTACAGGCAGCAGTCATTGGAAATTGTAATGCAGCAATTTCTAGGATAAACCACTTTAAAAATATTATTGTCCTTCACAAGTAATCATAACTAATATTGTTCCTTTATCTCTGATGAGCTCAACACCCGTTCTTCGCTATGAAACTGTGTGGTTGGGCTTGATTTTTGGGGAGGAAAATAAGGGGAGGTGGAATTCTGCCTCTGCCTACCAGCATTCATGGGTATTCATCTGGCTAGTGTCCTGTCAGTGTGTGAGAGAGTTGAGGGCTGTTTGGAAACTGAAGCAGTATTTGCTGTGTAAACAAGAAGGAGACAGCAAGGAGCCTGGATGTGGCTTAGCTCAACTATTCTGTACTAAAGCTGGTTGGTGCTGTGAAAGTAAAACTCCTCTGCTTGTGTTTTGCATTTGGGACAGATTTCTTTCCAGGTTGGGGGGGGGAAATGGATTTTGTGATGACGTGTGAGTGGTATTTTGCATAGATAGATAGATGGATGATCGGTAAGTAGAAAGAGATAGATACATAGATTATCTATCTATCTATCTATCTATCTATCTATCTATCTATCTATCTAT
>BLBF01000078.1:977435-1018563 GCA_015471245.1 Laticauda colubrina | reverse complement strand
TCTATCTATCTATCTATCTATCTATCTATCTATCTATCTATCTATCTCTACTTACCTATTGTCTATCTATCTATCTAGGGCTGAAGTGAGCAGTGGGCTCTGTTCCCCAGCCAACAGCACCAATTCTCCTGGGGGCTTCTTGGCCTCCTAAGTGAGGTCCCTTCTTGCAGTGCTCCGAAAGGAGCTTTGACTCACCACCGGCAGTGGTGGGAGACGATGACTCTGCAGCAGTGGCCATGGGTGGGGGAGCAGCTATGACCCCTTGTCCCTTGCCTGAGGATGGTGAGAGGGAGTGAAGGATGGGCACTGGGTTGGCACAGCCGGCCAGGAGCTCTCGGGCATCCGGGCCTTCAGGGAGTCTCCCTGCGAGGGGACAGAACGAGCATCCTTCAAGGCATTCCTGGGTTTAGAAGGACATGGGCGGCACCAGACAGAAAGGAGATTGCTCGTGATTCAGTCCACAGGCAGCAACAGCTGCAAAATACACAACACAGAAGTCTCACGGAATGGGTGGAGAAAAGCCAACAGTGCACTGGTCATAAATGCGATCCAGTGGCCAAGACCCTGGAGGTTGATCCCGTGGTCCTGGGGATGCTGAACACATTGTGAGTCACTTTTTTCCAGGGCTGCTGTAACTTTGAATGGTCGCTAAATGAAGCATCCCTGTGTAGGTGGTCCCTAGGATTTTTACAGCCTCAACTATTTGTACTGTAAACTTATAGGTGGCCACTAGAGGGCAGCAAAGAAATACAAAAAATATGTTCCAAGCCTTTCTGTTGCACCTGTCCTGCATTGGTTCTTTTCAGTTAATCCAGTCACAACATTTAGCAATTGGAGATTTGCACTCACAGAAACAGACCAGTAGTCACCCCTAACTAGGAGATGATTCCCTTGCTTCTGTGCCCTCCTGCCTTCACCTTGTTGGTCCACAAACGCTGTTGACTATTGCCTCCATTTCTGTGGAAGGATTTTCCTTGGACATGGATCCACATACAGATGTTTGTATGTATGTCTTAATCCATGCACATACATTAAAATGTCTGCGTGAATGTATATGCATCAAAGTGCATCTGCAACAGCTACGAATAACCGTCTGTTCCTTTCTAATATCTTTTTAATCTCTCCCTATCATGAATGCTATAATAGCACAATGACTATAATTCTTGCCTAGTAAATAGTATGTGGCTGGTTTGAAACTGGCAATAAATAAATAAATAAATATTGCTACTTTTTTATTTCCCTCTGTGTTTTTAAAAGTAAGCCCAACAGTTCATTGTTCTGTGTTTTTCTTTTCAATCAAGCAGTAGACAGGTTTAACTGTAAACTCCCAAACCACATGAATAAGTGAGTGTTTTTTGATTATGTGATATCAGGGAGGGGGGGAAATCAGAGGTGGGTATTCAGCAAGTTCTGACCAGTTCTGGAGAACCAGTAGCAGAAATTTTGAGTAGTTCGGAGTGGAGATTGGAGATTTTATAGTATCCTTCCCCTGCCACACCCACCAAGCCATGCCCACAGAACCAGTAGTAAAAAAATTTGAATCCCACTACTGGGGGGAACCCTCCAATTTTGCAAAATATAGTAGCAATGGGGTGGGCAATCACCATAGCTGCCAACTCGGCCATATCCTGCAGCAATAGCCAGCCCTTCCCTTTGATCCATTCTTGACCAATGTCGATCCCTTCCTTGGCCAACCTCACTGCTGGATGGAGAATTATCAGAATTGAAGTCCAATGTTAACGTTCTCCAAATAGAGAATCCCTGAAGGCCTTTCTCCTTTCCCATAGTCACAAGAGGAGAAGATTTCTCTTCTTCCGTGGATGATGTTGATGATGCGGAGAGGAAAATGGGAAAAGAGCGAAACAGTAATGTCTATTGAGACAATTCCTTACCTCCTCTTTTAATTGCCAATGTCCAGGAGGAAGTGACTTTTCATTACATGGGTTAACATACACAAGTTGCTAGGAATGTAAGTCACCTAACAGTTGGGTTGGAAAATATATAAACCAGGATAGACATTTTAATACTGTCTCTTTAAGGGAATGCTAAAATTGTAATTGGGTGTGGTTCCTCAAATGGCCATAAGATGGAGCCAGAAACATGGGTTGTTCTGTTGTTGCTAAGAGTGTTGCCATTCCTGCATTTCCCTATTGACTGTTGCTGATCATTGTTCTTCTTGTATTTGATGTAAGTCTGTTACTAAACTGTTTATGATACTGGACTTTGTTATTTGGATTATCCCTGGACTGAAAACTGACTGCTTTAACTGTGAATGACTTGGACTGTTCGTTGGACTTTGCTTAAACGTTTATTGGAAGTAAAAAATCTACATTTTACTACAGTGTATCTGTGTGCTGGTTGTGTGTTATTCTTCACCACTCTCACTACGTCTCCCTGTGTGCGCTCATTCTCCTAGTGGGGAATTACCTCAACACAAGTGTTGAATCATCACTGCAAAATCACTTATTTTTTTGATACTGGTTTTGTTTTTTTGCAGGAGTGTATTTTTATTGTCTTGTTATATGGATAATTTTGGAAACAAGAATTCCTCATGAAAGATTTGCTTTGGGGCTCAAACAGAACTTTATTTACTGTCCTATATCAGTGCTCATTGAAACACATAAAAGGTGAAAAAGCATCCCATGTGTAAAAATGTTGTTGTTATTATTTAAAGAATTATGTAACTTATCAGAACGGTATTTACTGCAGCTCAGTTTCAGTATCTGGATATTTGGGTCCAATGTAAGTGCTCAAGTTACCTTGACCTCTTAGATGACTACAAGCCAACCCAGAATAAAACAATGATTTGTTATCCAGGCTTAAAATATGATTTTCTTCTTTCAAATGGAGGTCACTTCAAAAGGTGACCCAAGATAGGTCTTTCCAAATTAAATCTATTTTTCTTCAGCCACAAATCATTTTTTTTAAATCTAAATGTAGCAGAATTAACTATAATGATAGCCAGTGTGGAGTGCTGGGATAGAGGTAGATAAACCCAAGTTCTATAGATCGCATGCCAAGAAAATAGCCAGCAGCTGACTGTGTGTTTGTGTGTGTGCATTGCTGTCAAAACATCAAAAACAAGTCAAGTAGCTCTGGGGAGGTCAGTCATAAATTAGAACACTTGCTAAGCAACTGACCATTAAGCAAGGACCACTTATAATTGGTTTGTCAGTCACATGACCACCTAGCCACACCTAGCCAGTCACATGACCACCAAGCCATGCCCAGTCAGCAAGCCACGCTCACCCAGCCACATGACCACCAAGCCACACTCACAAATCAGCCCACGCCCACAGAACAGGTTAAGAAATTTGAATCCTACCCCTGCCCTGAGATCCAATGACTGATGGCCACAGATGAACAGCAGTCTACTTATCTTCATCATGATCCCTCAGGATCAAAAGCTGAGCTCATTAAACTCAGATGTTAATTGATTTAGATGCCAAAGATTGTCTGAAGGCTCATGTTATCAAATGGAAGGCTTGTGATGGCTCTGATCTCTGATAGACATAGCCCTCACATTTGGAAGCGGCCTCTAATAAGAATATTTTGATTATTTTTGGAAAGATATAAACCACTTCTAATCATTTTATTTTTATTTTGTAAATCCACACAGCATATGCAATATCTCTACGCTAATGCAAACCAAAGATTTTTCTTATTATCATCTCTACTTCTCTAATTTCCTCTTTATAGATTATATATTATACTTCATTCAATATTATATTTAGCTAACAACAATACCATGATTTCAGGAACAAAGTGTGCAGGTGGTGTGGTTGGGGTTTCTAGAACACTGAAGTAACTGTGCCGGCCTGTTGTAAAATAGTAACAAAATATACATATAAATCCACATATACAGTGGCAAGATGGGTAACAAATTTAATAAATAAATAAATATGGCAAGTCTACATCTATACAGAAGATGTATAGATCTAATTTATCAATGCCTATGTATTACTAAAAGTTTCTAGTTATTAATATAAGTAGAATAGGATACTTCAGGCAACCTTATTGAATACAGTTTATGAAAGTTTAATTTTCTCAAAATTTCCATTTTAATAGACAAAGAGCAGACAAAAAGCAAAGAAAAAATACAGAACAATCAGGAAAACCTGCTACTTTGCATGATAAAAATAATTCAATTCAATTGAATGCAGCATTAAACCTTCCCCAGAGACATAAAATTAATTGTCTTTCCATCATGTCAACCTACATCTACACTTAAGATTGAGTTTGGGGTCACACTATCTTTGAATGATTTGTATAAATAGTGATATGTTTGGCTGTCCCTTTCCTCCCAGATAATCCTCTTATTCTTTATGTGATTGGAAGCCTGAAGTATGGGACACATAATTCAAAAATACATTTCAATCTTTAATTTTTTATCTTGATAACACCACATTAATAAACTGATGGAAATGCTATTTACAAAAGCGTTGATACCACTCCCAATCTACATCTTGTTTACCTGATTCTGCATATGTTCACATTATAACATATAATGGAATAATTTTTATAAGATTTATTGTAACCTCTGGGAAGGTTGATTTGTGAGGGGGGAGTCATGGATATAACTTTTAGACTTTTTCTTTTATTATGTTAACTCTAGTTTAAACGGTATCCTTAAAAATTACAATGATTGATACTTTTTGATTAAAATAACAATAATATCTACCAAGTAATAAAGTAGAAACTGCTTTTGTTGAGGTTTTTGCAGATGATAATTTTGCATTATTTCTGTAATTTTTATTATTTTGCTGCTCACAATTACCTGTAATTGTCTTCGCAGGAGACAATTATACTTCGGTTTTCCAAGATCTCTCTCAACTGTGCAATGGAATGCCCTGTGCAAGTTTCCCTGACAATAGAAGGCCATCACATGTTATTGTCTCTGTAAGTCACAGAAATTTACATACAGAAAAGTGCTAAATCCTTCCATAAAACAAAAACTTGATGCCTGATTCCTGAATAAATATTTTTTCCAATAGTTTAAAATTCTCTTTATGTTTTCAAGGTAACCTCATTCCTAAACACCCAAATCAGCATAATCAAACTTGCCCCCAGCACCCACCATTTAAGCAGTACACAGAGAGGGTTTTGTTTAATTGTTTAATTTTCTTCTTCTTTGTGGAATTCAAATAATTTAACAACCAGTTCTCTGCCCTAATGACTGGCTGGGTAGGTGTGGCTGGGTAGTCATATGACTGGGTGGGCATGGCCAACTCGATATCTTTCATGTCGAGGAGCACCTTGCCTCACCCGGCCTCTCCTTGCCACACCCAGTCACTCCTTGTCATGCCTGACCACTCACCTCGCTGGAGCAAGTAGTTTTCAAATAAAAAGAATACTTGCCTTGTGCAAATAACAAACATCTTGACTTCAGATTTGATGCATCTTGTAAAATATTACTGTTCATTCTAGTCTCCTTTCCTATGAACAAGTCCATCTCAGATTGTAATTTGCTACAACCTCTCTTGTCTTTTGCATCATTAATGTCAGATTAATGTCAGCCTTCAAGATTTTCTTCCTTTGCTTTTGCATCTTTCGGCTGTCATAAGTAATGGGGGGGGGGACACATGGTTATGGGAAGTGAGCTGGAGGTGTTACAAAACAGAATTGCATAAGTTGGGGTAGATTCTTGCTTAGGCTTCTATCCTATGCTATGTGCAGCTGCAACTCTTTATCAAAATATGTCAAGGTCAACGGACAGAGGCCTCATCACCACCTGGAGATGCCCACATGATGACATACACAACTTTTAATTGGATGAGCCAACTGAACTATTGGGGTGGGAACGATGCCATCACCTTGTGTATGTGATTTTTGTGCTCATTTTCTCAGATTCAGAATTCTTTTGTTGCTACCACTTGACTTCCAGTAAAAGATATCTTTTCTCTAATTAATGGAGTCTACGTATTTCTTTTTTGGATTTTGAATGGAACACCATCTGACAATTATTCTGAAATATTATCTGTGATGTTTGCAGCTTTAAAAGTTTGTTTCCTCCAACCTTGTTTTCGCATGCAATTCTTACAAGTTATTTTGGCATTCCTTCCTCCTTTTTAAATAAAGTAGTGGTTAAGGTGTTGCTCTAGAAACTAAGAGACTCCAAGAGTTCTAGTCTCATTTTAGGCTGAAAAAATGCTGAGTGACCAGTCACTCTCTCCCAGCCCAAATTACTTCTTAGATTGTGGTTGTGGGGAAACTAAGAGGAGGAAGGAATATTAAATAAGTTCTCCACCTTGAGTTCCTTATAAAGTAATCAAGATAGGATAAACATCTAACAAAAAATGAATTATTTGTGAGAATGATGTCCTTTTTAAAGGAGAATGGGTGCTGACTACCTTTTAACATGCCTTACACTACTGCATTTATTTTATTTTTATTCACTTTATTTTTCTCTACTGTTTGGTTTATTCTTCAGTGATGGCATAGCCTGTGAAATTTTTACCTGTCCCACATGCCAGGGTTATGTGAGAAAACATCAGATAAACTCATCCATGTGACTGACAGGCAATGGCAGCAGAAATCATTAAAGAGTTACATTAAGACAGAAAGATGGAGGCACCAGGGTACAAAAAGCAGAGTGTCTCAGGTGGAAGAGAGCTGAGACATCCACCTTTCATCAAACTGGCACAACCTAGTCAACTACAGAAAGGTAGCAAAGTCATCCATGCCTCTTTTGTGTGCTCTTTCCATTGGAAATTTTGAGATTGTTTCAAACTGACAATGCAAAAATTGCCCCAGCTCTACAATACTTGTGATATTTTTAATGATCTTTCACTTTTTATCAAGAGAAGTGCTGAGAGGATTTAAAAAGGAAATTCAACCATGCCCTTTTTTCCATTTAATCATTTTTGCCAAACATTTTCCCAACTCACAATAAAATGGTATAATAAAATAGCGCTGTTCCAATATTTGAGGGGTTCCTACAAAAATGAGGGGGTCAATCTATTTTCTAAAGCACAAAAAAGTATGACAAGAAACAATGAATGGAAACTAAACCAAAGAGTGAAGCAACCTAGGACTATGGAGGAATTTCCTAAGGGTGAGACCAATCAACCAATGGAATTGCTTGCATTCAAAAGTTGTGGGTGCTCCATCACTAGGGGCTTTCAAAAATAGACAGAATAACTATTTGTCTGAAATAATATAGGGTCTCCTGCTCAAGCAAGGAGTTGGACTAGAAGACCTCTGAGGTCCCCTTCCAACTCTATTATTCCATATTCTCTATGTTCTAAATTGGGTGCTTCACAGCAGAAGCAATACAACATGTTAAATTCAGGGCCTATAGGATCAAGCTACATCATTGTCACATCCTGTATCTTTTTCCCCCAGTAAGAAACAAGAAGTAGCCAACAATACAGCAGCTATAAAAAAAATATTGGGAAACTCCACAGAAGTTTTACTTAATACCATTTATAATGAAAATGTTTGTAATCTTGTCCTTTCTTCTGAAGGGAAGAAGTTAATCATATCCCTAGATGGGTGACTGATGGTTTCCTGATTGTTTCCCCGCCCTAATCCTGTCCTTTTCTATTGTTTATTCAAGGCCTGTGCTGGCTGCATTCCTGCTGTTTTATTATTGCAACTAAGTATTTGCCTGTTAAGTGGTTCTTGGCTGTCTACCCAGAGCTATTTACTGAAGGAAGAAGAAAAAACCTCTCTTGCACATTATTTTCAACCAGTTCACTGAACTGCACAAAAACTTAGCTACTGGTTTGGTTGAAACCAGTGAGAACCGGCTGAATCCCACCATTGGATAGCATGTTTGCAATATTTGGTTTTTTTTTTTTTTGCAGAATCATCAGTACAATTAAAGAAAATGTAATATCAGGCCCATCTGGGGGATGGGCGAGGGGAGGTCCAAAACAAGACACAGAAAAAACTAAAGAGAAATGCTATAGATCCTAATGTTTAGATGAATAACAAAGCCCCCCCCCAAAGTTTTATACAATTTCAGAATATAAAAGAGGTTACTAAATATGTTTTAGATCCTCCTGTGTTTTTTTAACGGTTCACCTTTTCCTCATGACTTTATTTTTGTTTTTTTCCATGCTGCCCTCTTTTCTAAGCCGCCTCCCTTTCTCTTGCTTTCTACGAATCCAGAATAATTCTCATTACACAATATGACAAAAGATTATTAGAATCTTAATCCCTTTTCTCATCCATTTTTTATTTCCTGCTTTATCCCCCACCCCTTTTAATGTCTCAGGATTACGTTGTTCTTGAAATAATAATGAGAAACTGAAAATTTTATCTCAGCAGCTCAAGAAGCTTTGCCAACTTCTCTTTCCAGTAAAGACTTTGCCAGCAACAGAGAATATCCTCTCTCTGGACCAGGGGTGTCCAACTCGATTTCATTGAGGACTGCATCAGCCCACCCCTGTTTGACCTCAGGGGCCCGGGGTGGGCATGGTCAAAGTGGGTGTGGCCAGTGACATCACTCATGTGATCAAATGCCACTTTTGCTAGTAGTCTGTTTTGCTTTCACTCTGCCAGTGAAAACTAAATTCGTGTAAACTCTGATTTCACTGGCAGAGGGCTTCAGGAGGCTGTTGCAGTCGAGAGCAAAGCCCAAGAAGGCCATGTTCCATTTTCACTGAGCTCCATTTTCACTGAGAAAGGAACTGCAGTACTTTGCTGTTTCCAGGGTGGCCCCATGGGTCAGATCTAAGCATCCTCTGGGCTGAATCCAGTCTGCAGACCTTGAGTTTGACACCCTTGGACTGTCATTTTTCCAACTTAACAACAGAAGGAACAGCTTTCCTTTTGTTTATTTGACTCTCCGATGTTAAGGACAGTCTCAGAATCATCCTTCAAGATCCTCCAATAACAGCAACAGTCTGCAAGCAGTTTGAATAGCCAAACTTCCAAAGTAGGGGGCAGGGTTGAAATCACACTGTTGTTGGATCAAATAGCCATTTTGGAATTTATTTTTCAAACAGACAATAAGCTGTGTCCTTCATTTCATAATCAATTCATGAGACTATTATCATGAGACTATTATCTCTATTAGCTCTCATTAGTTACAGCCTATAACTCCTTTTTGAAGATCTGAATGCCAGACTTCCGGTTTGCAAGGCTTCGGCAGCGGCAGGAATCCGCGATCGTGCGCGGTTCCTGCTGGGCTCGCCGCTGGAGTGCCCCTGATCCAGCTGGATTTGGGGTTTATAGTTACCCCGTAGAGGTAACTGAAGACAGGGGAGACTCAGCAGGGGTCCGGGGGAACCACAACCCCCCCTCCTCAGCTGGCTAACTCCCTTTTCCAAAAGTGGTGGAGCAGCGGTCAGTAATGGCTGCCACAAAGAAGCTTTCATCCAGATAAGAATGTGCAGGAGGAAACTGAGAAAGTGAAAGTTTTTGGCTAACTGGGATGACAAGTAATATCTAAATGCCCTGGACTTTAAGTTTCATTAAAGATACATCGTTCCTTATGAAGACGGAAGAAGAAGCGGCGAATGAAAGTAAAAAGGCAAACTTTGTTTTTTCTCACTCTCCTTTCTTACGGTGATAGCAAATGAATGGAGAAATCAGAAAAACCCATTTTGGCATCAGCAGGTAATTAAATTGAAAATTGAAGCTAAGGGGACAATAAAGATTTCTGAGCATTGAAAAAAAATTTTTTTTTGCTATAAGTGGGAAGGGAGAGGAGAAGAACTTACATTAAGATTTTCTTGGAGGAGGCTGCTTAGAATTTATAAGATTAGAGCGAAATTGTAACAAAACTTCTAAAAGATATATTTCAACTGGAGCTTTATAACTGAACTATAACCCCAGGAAGAGAAAATAGAAAAAGAATAAAGTGCTAAATGAAACAGACTGTGTGTATTTGGATTGCTTGGTGACTTTGGGACTCTTCGGAAATTATTATTTGGAAAGACTAAAAATATTTGGGTTGTTTAAAAAAACTTTTTACAATGGCACTACTTGTTGATGAACTGAAAATTGAATTTAAAAAGCTAAAAGAAGAGGACCAAGAAGGGAAGAGCTCTTCTGGATCTGTTTTCCATTTTTTAGAAATGGCGATTTGTACTACCAGAAACTACAAGAACAAGAAGATTGGGATGAAGAAGAAGCCATCTTTAATGAACAAACAATTTTAGCCGGGGAAGAAAAGGGAAAGAGGGGAAAGAGAATGGATAATTTAAGACTTAAAAAAACAACCAAAAAAGGGAAAAATAAGATGAAAAAATCAATATAATGTTAGAAAGCAACAGAAAAGAAAAATAAAGAAGGTGGAGAACAAGAAGGTGGAGATTAAGAGACAAGGGGGTAAAAAGACAGGATTGCAGAAGAAAGGAAGGGAAAAAGGGAAGAGAAGTTACAAAGGTTTATAACAAGATGTAAAGAAACAAGATCTATTCAGAGATAGTGGTAAAAATATGACTAAAAATGAGATTCTGCAAAGTACATAAGAATGTATTGTTGTATTTATATTTGAAATAATGTTAGAAAATTGGATTTAATAATAGAACTTAATATGTTATGGATTATTGTTTTAACTATATTATAAACTTATTATTTTCTTTTATTTTATAATATAGTAAGTAGTTTCAGAATGTACTAAGCAGAACCAGAATGAAAAGTATATATTATTTTAAGTGTTAAATTTAGGGGAAAGATTTAAAGATATTATACTTCAATCTGTGATTACAAGAGAATTTTTGTGTTAATGAGAAAAGATAAATAGAAAATTGAAATAGAACAGACAAAAGATATACTAGGAGACAAGGGGGTAAATGCAGGATTGGAAAGGAAAAGAAGGGACAAAGGGAAGAGAAGTTACAAAGGTTAAAAACAAGATGTAAAGAAACAAGATTTATTTAGTGATACTGGGTAAAAATATAATTAAAAAAGAAAAGTACATAAAAATATGACTAAAAAAGAGATTCTGCAAAGTACATAAGAATGTATTGTTGTATTTATATTTGAAATAATGTTAGAAAATTGGTTTTAATAATACAGCTTAATTTGCTATGGATTATTGTTTCAATCATAAACTTATTATTCTTTTCTATTTTATAATATAGTAAGCAACTTCAGAATGCACTAAGTAGAATCAGAATGAAAGGTATATATTATTCTAAGTGTTAAATTTAAGGGAAAGATTTAAAGGTATTATATTTCAATCTGTGATCACAGGAGAAACTTTGTGTTAATGAGAAAAGATAAATAGAAAACTGAAATATAACAGATAAAAGATATACTAAGAGACAAGGGGGTAAAGGTAGGATTAGAGAAGAAAGGAAGGGAAAAAGGGAAGAGAAGTTATAAAGGTTTAAAATAAGATGTAAAGAAACAAGACTTATTCAGAAGTAGTGGGTAAAAATATGATTAAAAAAAGAGACTGCAAAACTACATAAGATTATATTTTGTATTTATACCTGAAATAATGTTAGAAAACTGGATTTAATAATAGAGTTTAATTTGCTTTGGATTATTGTTGTAATTATATTATAAACTTATTATTTTCTTATTTTATTTTATAATATAGTAAGTAGCTTTAGAATGTACGAAGCAGAATCAGAATGAAAAGTATATATTATTTTAAGTGTTAAATTTAGGGGAAAGATTCAAAGGCGTCATACTTCAATCAGTGATTACAGGAGAAATTTTGTGTTAATGAGAAAAGATAATAGAAAATTGAAATAGAACAGACAAAAGAAAGATGCACAATGATTTAAATTGAGATGAAATAAATAAAATAGAATTAAGAGAGTGAAAAGAGGGGAGAAGCTGTATAGAAAATGTAGAATGGTAAATAAGTTATGAAATTGGATAAAAAGTGAGCATGAATTTTGAATTTATGTTTGTATAAAAAGATGTGACCCGGGATTAAGCTGCTTTCTCAAAAGAAGTTTTATGTTTTGATGTTTTTTGCTTTGTTTGTCTATGTTTGTTTGTTGAAAACTAATAAACATTTGAAAAAAAAAAGATCTGATTGCCATAAATAAAGGACCATATGGAAAAGACGAAGAAGCCAGCAATGCAGGAGAAAGCACTAGCCACTGAGGCTCTTTACCAAACAGAAGTGGATGCTGGGTGCAAGTGTATGCCAAAGGCTGCTGAAGTGGAATTTCCCCTGAGTTCTCCTCAGTCTCTGGCCACTATCATCCCAAGGTGGAAAGTGAAGAGGACTGCAAAGTCAGATGAGCACAGAGAATGGAAGTACATGACCACCCTTCACAGCCCATCAGTAAAACTGCTGAGAGAGAGGTTTGAACACATGGAGATCCAAGGAGGAAAACTTATGTGCCAAATTGGGTCATCCATGGTGACAGCAGCTTGGCCAGCTCAGCTGCTGCTGACCCACCAAAACCAGAGCCCAACCTCGGTTGCACAAGCGGCCAGCCTGCCTCCCCAACCAGCTGGGGCAGTGAGGCCAAGCCAAAGGAAGAGCCCCCCGCCCCCCCCATTGGCTCTGGATTATGACCAGTCATCAGCTAAGTCTATGCTTTTCCATCAAGGGCTAATAATACTTCTGTTCTTGCTGCAAAAGAAAAAAAGTAGCAATAGCAGATAGACATAACTTTTAGCTATTAGTCAGCTAAAGTAGTCTCAAATTGTGCAGATCTCATTTATATGGCCTGAGAGCTTTGGAATTCAATCCTTTAAGATATGTACACTGGCAGCTGAGCCATGGTCTGTTGACTATAGAATCCAAGGTGGCAGCAATAGAGGAAGCACAGTTACATTGAAGGGAGTTAAAAGGAGAGAAAAGTTGCAATTAAAGTAAGATAGATGATAGGAAGAGAGGTGGAGAGGAAAAGTTAAATCATGGAGAGAAAGAAAAAAGTGGAGAAAGGAAAAGCAGAGGAAAGATTGGATGTGGAGGAAAATGATCCACAGTGAACTTGGCCTGCTGAGAGAAGCCCAGCTGCACCCAAGAGACCTAACCAAGAGCCTGGTGGCCATTGAAATGAGCTGGGTGGAGAGGCAAAACAAACTGGCGGGGAACAAGGAGGCAAGCCAGTGAACAAGTGGGGCCAGCTATGAAGATGGAGGAAAATCATCCATAGGGCAGAGGGGTGAACTGACTGAGGGCAAAGCAACAACTGGCAGAGCAGAAAAAGGTGAGCCAGTGAGAAAGAGGAGCAGGGAGAAGAAGGAGAACTGATTGTAGAGAGAGGCAAGAGGCGAGCTTACTGTAGTAGACCATCCAGGTGGTCCTGTTTGCTGGGAGAAACAGACAAATGGGAGCCACATAGCCAAGGAGCCAAGAGCAGAGGTAGTGCAACTGAAAGGAGAGCCAGCAGCAAGGAGCAGCACAGTGAAGCAGATCCTGAGAGCAATGCAGAGAGGAGTGTGGAAAATGACGGTAGAGCATCGGTGGAACTGAAGGCTGTTGGTGGTAGTGGATCATTTCAGCAAGGGAGGTCAGTGAACTGGTGAGTGAGAATGGCAACCGAGCAGCATGGCAGACTGACAGAAGGCCAGCGGGGGGGGGGGGGGGGAAGAAACACCATGAACTGAGAAAAGCAGGGAGTGCTGAATGCCTGGTAGTGGCAGGAGAAAAGCAAGTAGGAAGAGAGAATAAAAAGACAACATAGGACACAAGGCAAAAAAAATCAAAAGCAAGTAGACAATAGCAAGTACGGAATATATAAAGGGAGAGAAGAAAGGGATAAATTAAGCCCACAAGAAGACAGGGAGGAAAAGATCATGAGAAGAAAGGGAGGAAAGGGATAATCATAGAACATTCCAGGACAGGCTAAGAATGAACCTGTCCATCCCAACCCACTCAGATGCAGCCCCACTGGTGCTAAGCAATAAATGTCATGGACTTTCTGTGGAAGAAAACATGCAGATACATCGAAAAGAAGTATCATTAAATGTCCCTTAAAAAGTAACACCATCAAATGCTTCTATGACAGATAGAAAAATACCCGAAACCTCTTCAGGAAAAAAAAAGGTGAGTGTTTGCTGATAGGAGATTCAATTCTCAAGAGAACAGAACCAGCCATCTGTCGACCAGATAGTCTATCAAGAGAGATATATTGTCTTCCTGGAGCTAAAAATCAAAGATGTGGCTGAAAACCTAACCAAAATAACAAAAGCCACAGATTAGTACCCTATTTGACTAGTGGCACAAGTAGTTTTTTTCATCTGCACTGCCAACAAAAGGACGACATCCAAAGAATTCTAGAAGTGAACTGCTGGCTAAAGTGTTGGTGTTGCCAAAAAAACTTTGCATTCCTAGACCATGGTCTGTACTATCTCCATGGTGGGCTTCTTGAAAGGGATGGACTTCACTTCACAAAGACTGGGGGAATGTTTTCACAAAATGCCTGGCTGAGCTTATCAGGAGGGCTTTAAACTAAAATTGAGGGGGGAGGGTGACCAATCTTTAGGATCTCCAGGATCTAATGCCAAGCAAAAACACCTAGAAAACAAGTCAAATAATGAAGGAGGGATGGGAAGGAAGACACTCAAACATCAAATAAGAGACATAGGAAGTATAACCAGAGTCAAACAAAAAAAAAATCTCAAGTGCCTATATACAAATGCACAAAGTCTGGGAAACAAACAGGGTTAACTTGAGAAGTAGAGAACCTGTCTATCTGATGTTCACAGAACAATCTGTCACCGAATGTCCATAAAACCAAAGAACTGATTATGGACTTCAGGAAACATGGACAGGACCACGGCCCACTCATCATCAATGGAAAATGAATGGAAACTGTCCCTATGATCAGATTCCTTGACATCCATATTTCAGCTGGTATCTCCTGGTCCCCTAACTCCAAGGCCATAGTGAAGAAGGCTCAGCAGCGGCTGCACTTCCTGCAGGTTCTCAGGAAGAACAATCTGGATAAGAAGCTGTTGCTGGCTTTCTATAAAGCCTCTGTGGAGAGCACTCTGACATATTGTCTGGATGTGTGGTATGCAGGCTCCACAACTGAGGACATGAAAACTGTACAGGGGGTAATAAACACAGCTCAAAAGATCATTAGTTGCCCTCTGCCCTCCCTGGAAGACTTAGCCAGGTCCCACTGCCAAAGCAGAATCAAGGCCATTATGGAAGACCCCTCACACCCTGGCAATTATCTTTTTGACCTGCTGCCGCCTGGATGGCATTTTAGGTCAATAAAATCCCACACCACTAGATGAACAAATAGTTTCTTTCCCTGGGCCATCTGGACCACAAATAAACACAAAGTCACTATCTTATTAAGATGTGAAAAGATGTGAAATCTTAATACCCCATTCAGAAGTATAATAACATATTACAGTACAATCCATCTCTTGTGTATTATACTTGGCTAAGCATTACAGTCAGTGTTGGATGTATATTTTGTGTATATTCGTAGATATTGTACTCTCAAATTGCAAATGGATACATGGGTACTCTATTTTTCTTATCTTCATTTTTAAGTGCTTTGGTTTTATTGTATTGCGAACAGTTGCTGGGGTGCATCCACAGTTTCGTTGTACTTATACAATGACAATAAAGTTCTTCTACTTCTATTTCTATTAATACATGAAGGCAGATATGATATAGTTGGAATAACAGAGATTTGGTGGGATTAAACCCATGACTGGAACATACTGATAGAAGGATACAAACCAGGAGTGGGATTCTACCAGTTTGGACTGATTTGGTAGAACTGGTTGTTATGATTCTCCATTGTTCAGAGAACTGGTAAATTGGGCCTTTGGCTGGCTCCACCCCTCTCTGTTCCCTGCCCAGTCAGTCCCTATTGCACATAAGCAACATTGTGCACATGTGTGATATGCCTGCAGCTGCTTTTGCCCGCCTGCCAGGCCAGCTATTGCTGCCTTTCGCTGTGGCCCTGCCTGATCTGATGATATACCTGGGTGAGTGCAAGCCTCTGTTGTCTTCCCCCCCACCACTTGCCTTTTGTTTTGCCCCTTACCCCCCACCACTTGCATTTTGCTGCCACTGCCAGTCACCTTTGCCCCATGCCCACCACTTGCCTTCCACCAGGGAACCCATGGAGAGGTTCCTGTTGGCTCTAGCCATGTCAGCACAGCTGCTTCTCTCACCTGCTGCTCCAGCTGGGAGAGCAAGCGAGCCTCTCCCGGCAGAGCGAGAAGCTTGCAAATTCCTCTCCCATCAGAAATGGCTCCCAGGACTTCTGGTTTGAGCTTCTTCAGCGACGGACCAAAATCTGTGATCGTACATGGTTTTGATCCATGCTCGCCACCGGAGCACCCCAAGCCAGCTGGATTCAGGGCTAAGCCATCCTGTAGAGGTGGTGAAGAGGGGGGAGACTGCCAGCAGGGTCAAGGAGAGCTGAATCTCTCCTCCTCAGCTGGCCATTACTCCCTTTCCCGAAGGCGGTTGCAGCGGTGGTCAGAAATGGCCACCTCAAAGAAGAACTCAACCAGAAAAGAATGTCCAGGAGGAAGATAAGAAGAGAAAGTTTTGGCTGACTGGGTCGAACTGAAAAACCAACAATATAAGGTTTTGAACTATAAAGAATAACATTGTTCCCAAATAAGACTTTGAAGCAGCAAATGAGAGAGGGAAGGGAAAGGATTTGGTTTTTTCTTTCTTTCCTTCCTTATACTGACAACAAAGAGATTTAAGTAAGAAATTGACAAAATCCACTTTGACATCACTAGGCATTTAAGCTGAAAATAAAATGTCAAAGGGATAATAAAGACTTTTGGATACTCAAAAACCTTTAAAAGCAGGAAAGGAGAGAAAAGGAAAGAATAAAAGAGTGGAATCTGGAAAAATGGAGGAGACTGCCTGGAACTAAAAGGAACTTACAGTGAAACCTTAACAAAATTCCTTAAAAATACATTCTAACTGAAACTTTGTAACAAAATTATAGAACCCCAGGAAGAGAAAGTGGAAAAAAGAAGCAAGAAGAAACAGCTTTGGAATATTTGGATTACTTGGTGATTTTTGGATTTTTGGCTATTGGATTTAAATGACTAAAATCAATCAGGTAATTGTTTAAAAGTGTTTAAAATGGCATCACTTTTAGAAGAACTGAAAATGTAACTTAAAAAACAGAAAGAAGATGCACAAGAAGGAAAAGGTTCTTTTGGCTTCATATTTCAATTTTTAAAAATGGAGATCAGGGACTATGAGAAACAACAAGAAACACTTGTAGAACAAGAAGGTTGGGACAAAGAAGAAGCCATCTTTAATGATCAAGTAATTTTATGTAGGGGAAAAAAAGGAAAGGGGGGAAAGAGAGTGAAAAGTTTAAGATTTGAACAAACAACCAAAAAGAAGAAGAGTTTTAAAAAAATTACAATATTAGGAAGCAACAGAAGAGAGGATCACAGAAGAGAGAATTAGAAGTAGAGAGACAAGGGGGCAAAAAGGGGGAGAAGAAGAGGGGGAAGAAGGAAAGGGAGTTATAAAAGACAGAAACAAGATATTGAAAAACAGGGTAAATGTTTAAGAATTGAAAGTATAAGCCTATTCAGAAATGATGGGTGAAAATTTTAATTGAAAAAGGGATTCTGCAAAGGTACATAAGATAGTATTGTTATATTAGAAATAGAAATAATTTTAGAAAATATGAAACAATGTATGATTAAAATGATGGATAAAATACTTATTGTAATGCAATGGAATGTTTGTTAATAAAGAAAATAAAGAGAAAGAGAGAATGAAATTAGGAAAGGATGTGAACATTTTAATTATTATTAATGATTTATAAAAATATAAGTGAAGAGAAATATGGAAAAAAAGAATTAATTATGGAAAGTTTATTGGTGTTCCCAAGGAAGTATGATATTCAATTGAAAAGAAATGTTAAAGTTGTTAAGATTCTAACTAATATTAATGATAGAATTGAATTGGAATGGAATGAGTATTTTATTTAATGTGTTTGTGTGTGTGTGTGTGTGTGTGTGTGTGTGTGTGTGTGAACATAGTGCGTATTTTAAGAATGTACCAAGCAGAGTTTGATTGGAAGTTATGTAGTAGTATATTGAATGTTATAATTTTAAAGGCATAAATTGAAGTTTAAATAAAAGTTGAATGGATAAAATTAAAAGATATAAAGGTGTCATACTCCAGTTAGTAACTACAGGGGGAAATTTGTTTAATGAGAAAAGATAATATGAAATTGAAACAGGACAGATAAAGGTGTAAATGTAATGATTAGAAAGACATTGAAACTTAGAAAAAGATATATAATTGAATTTAGATATGAGATAATTAAAAATAAAGTTGAGAAAACCAAGGGAGGGGAAAAATTATGGAAAAAATGTTAAAATACAATAGTAATAAGATAGGGAATAGAACACAAAGATGAACATGAAATTGAGTTTGTGTCTCTATGGAGAAGTGATAACCCAGGATCATGGTATTTTCAAAAAAAGATGTTTTATTTGTGTTATGTTTTTGTGAAAACCCAAATAAAATTTATATTAAAAAGAAAGAAATGGCTTCCCAGGCAGTAAATTAGCGGTCCAGTTGAATCCTGCTTCTCTCTTTTGCCCAGGAGCCACTTCAGATGGTTGGGAGACTTGCAAGTTTTTCAACATTGAATTTAAGAGTGCCCCATGGAAGAAGCCAAGAGCAAAAGTAGCGACTGCAAGGGTGACAGAGGCATGTGGCATGTCCCTCTGTGGTCTTCTCCCCGGTGACAGCCAGGGCTTCACCTCCTCTTTTCCTCTGTGTCCCGGTATCTGCCTCCCTTCACATTCCTTGCAGAGGGATACGCTCCCGCCTTGCTCTCGCTTTCTTCCATGGGGTGCTCTTAAACTCAGTTTTAAACCAAGTACCCTGCCTGACAGAGTTGATAGCATAGAATCACTCATGCACTCAATAGAAAAATGTTTAGCAACATATTTTGAAACAATTATACAAGAAAGCCTAATTTCTCTTGAAAAAAAATATGCAGCACTGATAAGCAACTCCCTATCAGCTCAAAATCAAATCCCAAACCAACAACCACTACCACAACTACTACCTCAACTCCAATCACAACTACAACCAAAAATAACCACCAAACCACAACCACAAATAATTACTATCCCATCAAATAATTCCACAAATGATATCTCCCTACTCATCAGAGACACCATAGAATGTGATCAGAAACGTCCAAATGCCACCTTATTTGGTCTTGTTGCCCAAAAGGTAGAGGGGGGAACTAGAGGGACAACCATAGAGGACTTAATTCTTACAATTAGAAAAGACGTGATAGAGGGAATTGGAACTTCAGGAACCTTGGGTGAGAGTGACTGTGTTATATTGGAATTCAATATAATGCAAACACAAGCAGTAGAACATAATAATATCAGAGACTTAGATTTTAAAAGAGCTGATTTTAATGAACTCAGAGAAAACTTGGGAAAGATTCCTTGGATGAAAATCCTAAAGGATTTTCAAACAACACAAGAATCTTGGAAAACTCTGAAAAGTACGATCATAAAAGCCCAGACCAGCACAATACCACTGAAAAAGAAAAACAAACAGATTTTTCTTGGTTTTTCTTGCCCAAGTGTAAGACTTTACTCTCTACATTGAATTTCATTTTGTTAGATAGGACCCAGTGTTCAAGTCTGTCAAGGTCCATCTGGATCTTGAGCCTATCTTCTTGAGTGTAAGCTGTTCCTACCAGCTTAGTATCGTCTGCAAATTTGGTAAGTTCCCCTTCTATTCCTTCATCTATGTCATTAATGAAAATATTGAAGAGTACTGGGCCTAACAGATTAAAAAATTAATAGAGTTGGAAGGGACATTGTAGGTCATCTAGTTCAACTCCCTAGCCAAGCAGGAGACCCTATATCATTTCTAACAAACGGAACTCCAACATCTTCTTGAAAGTCTCAAGTGATGAAGCTCCCACAACTACCGAGGGCAACTTCTGTTCCATTGGTTGATTGTTCTGTCAGAAAGTTTCTCCTTATTTCCAGGTTAAATCTCTCCTTGTTCAGTTTCTATCCATTATTCCTTGTCTGGCCTACAGGAGCTTTAAGGCCCGGTCCCACTGGCCGACAGATGCAAAACGTATGCATAAAGGACACAGCAGATGAGCAAAATTTCAGGGGTGGCTCCATCTGTTGTCATCCGCTCCAAAAAGTGGCCCAAATTTGCATAAACAGAATGGAAAAGAACGGACGTGGGTAGTATGTAGCGGGGATGTTAAACGGATGTTCATCGGAAGCCTAGTGGATGAAAGCAGATGGAAGGGGATGACACCTCTGAAGGGGTTACGGGGGATAATTGCGAAGTGGACGCATAGCAGATGAAGCGGATGCATCACGTACAGCTAAAGGAAAGAAAGGGGATGCCGCGCGGATGTATATCGGATGAAAACCATTCACTGCACATCCTTTCTATTTCCGTGCTACTAATGATGTATAGATGTTCCATGTACCTTTTCTTTCCTCCCTCTTTCCGTTTTCAGCTGCAACGGATGTGAGTTGCGAGGATGCCCAGAGGATGCAGAGAGGATACAGCGGACGTTTAACGGATGATAACGAAAATAGAACGTTTGTTGCTCGTATGTCGCAGATTTACATTGTACATGGCAGAAAGTTCATCCGTTCACAAAGTTTTGTGCAGCTCAAAACTTCTTGCGTGGATGAAATCGCAGTGAACGGATGCTCGACGGATAGAGCGTATGAAACATGTATGCAATGAGTACACAATGGATGCATAGCGTTTTCCAACGGATGGCAAGCTTTTTAAAACATTTTACATCCTCTTTGCATCCATAAGTGCAGTGAGACTGGGCCTTTAGAAAATAACTTGACCCATTCCTCTCTGTGGCAGCCCCTCAAATATTGGAAGACCTCTATCATGTCTCCCCTGGTCCTTCTCTTTACTAGACCAGCCAAGCCCAGTTCCTGTAACAGTTGTTCATATGTTTTAGTCTTCAGTCCCCTAATCATCCTGGTTGCTCTTCTCTGCACTTTTTCTAGAGTCTCAACATCTTTTTTAGAATGTGGTGAACAAAACAGTACTCTAGGTGTGCTCTTACTAAGGCTTTATAGAGTCGTGTTAGTACTTCACTTGATCTTGATTGTATCCCTCTGTTAATGCAACTTAGAATTGCATTAGCTTTTTTGGCTGCCGCTGTACACTGCTGGTTTTAGCTGGTTTCCACTAAGATTCCAAGATCCCTCCCATAGTTACTGCTGTTAAGTCTGGTTTCACCCAGTCTATATGAGTACTTTTGATTTTTCTTGCCTAAATGTAGGACTTTACTCTTCTCTACACTGAATTTCATTTTGTTAGTTAAGGCCCAGTGTTCAAGTCTCTCAAGATCCATCTGGACCTTGAGCCTATCTATTCCTGCCAGCTTAGTATCATCTGCAAATTTGGTAAATTGCCCTTCTATTCCCTCATTGTTAATGAAGATATTGAAGAGTACTGAGCCTAAGACCGAACCCCACTGCTTACTTTCCTCCATGTAGACTTAGACTCATTAAGGACTACTCGTTGAGTACGGTTTGTCAGCCAGTTGTGAATCCATCTGGTGATGGTGATATCTATCCCAGCTTTTTCTAGCTTTCCAAAAAGTAGGTTGTGGTCTACTTTGACAAATGCCTTGTTGAAATCTAAGTATGTTATGTCCATTGTATTTTGCTGGTCTTTTAATTTAGTCACTATGTTGAAGAATGAAATAAGCTTGGTTTGGCATGATCTGTTTTTAATAAACTCATGCTGACTGCTGGTTATTACTTTACCCATTTCTAGATGCTGGCAGATCTGATTTTTTTATTATCTTTTCCAATATCTTTCCAGGTATGGATGTTAGGCTGATTGGTCTGGGACTTTTCATCACTACCCTTGGCCGCGCCTCCTTCTCTGCCAGTGTTCCTCTTTGGGTGAATCTCCTCTGACTTTTCTCCTCGGCTGATGCATACCTCTGTCCCATGTGCTTCACTGTGGCTGATTTGCCATAGCATGGTTCATCCTCAGTTTTTCGCCAACTGGGACAGTCACCAATTGGCTAGCTGCCAGTGCCTGCAGTCATAAGCCACAGTGTAATCTTGGAGGTGGGGTTTGGGGAGGAACTGCAGCCAGATGGCTTTTCAGGAGAAGGAAGGGGAAGGAGTAAGTAAGTAAGGGAAGGGAAGAGTGTGTGGGGGGGTAAGTACACCAGCTTCATCCAAGGGGGGGAGGGGGGGAGGGGAAAAAGAGAGAAAGGAAGGACCACAAACACCTGGCAGCTTCAGAGAATACTTTGAAATAGCATAGCAATCCAGGGCTGGAAGGGACCTCAGAGGTCATGTAGTCCAACTCCCTGCTCCTGCAGGAGACCTTATGTCACCTGGGTTATTTTGGTGTCTCTAACACAGAGCAGAAATTCCCAGGAAAGGAAAGGAGTTTACTTGGCAAGGCTGCCATTCAGAGGAAGGCAGAGATAGTCCTCAACACATGACAACAATTAAGCCCAAAATTTTGGTTTCTAAGCAAGAGCTTTCACCCACTTTACACTTACGTTGTTAAGTGAGTAGTTGCAGCTCTTAAGTGGATCACATGGTTGTTAAATGAATCCGGCTTTCCCATGGACTTTGTTGCTCAGGTTGCAAAGCGGGATCGCATGACTTCGGGACACAGACTATGTATGAATCAGTTGCCAAGGGTCCCTGTTCGAATTTGGATCACCTGACCATGGGGATGTTGCAATAGTCATTAAGTGTGAAAAACAGTCATAAGTCCCTTTTTCCAGTTCCATTGTAACTGGAACAGCCGCTAAGTGAATCTGGCTTCCCCGAATCCTCATTGCTAAGAGAAACATCTGTTCAGTGAGCTTGGACACATTTCACGACCTTTCTTACCACCACTGTTAAGTGGATTGTTGTTTAAGTCAGTCAGACGATGGTTAAGCGAAGCTGGCTCCCTCAGTGACTTTGCTTGTCACACAGTCGCAAAAGGGAGATCACACCATGTTACTACAGGATGCTGCGACCATCATAAATGCAGGTCAGTTGCTACGCATTCAACTGTAAGTCATGTGACCATTGGGACACTGCAATGGTTTATGTTTCAAAAATGATCAACAGTGGCATTGCAACTTTGAACTGTCTCTATATGATATGGTTGTAAGTTGAGGGTAGTCTGTACTGTTTTCCAATTTGACAGCAATTCTTGACTTATGACCATCACAGCCAACCTTGGCCGATGTTGTATTTACTTGCTTAAAGTTACATCAGATTCATTTAGCGACTGTGTGACTCACTTAAGAGCTGCAACTACCTGCTTAACAATGGTGGCAAGACCAGTCGTAAAGAGGGTAAAAGCTCACTTAACAGCTGTCTCGCTTTGCAGTGGAGATTTGGGGAAGCCAGATTCACTTAGTGACTGTGTGACTCACTTAAGAGCTGGAACAACCCACTTAACAACGGTGGCAAGACTGGTTGTCAAGTGGGTGAAAGCTCTTGCTTAGCTACCAAAATTTTGGGCTCAAGTGTTGTCGTAAATTAAGGACTATCTCTGCCTTCCTCTGCATGTCAGCCTTGCCGAGTAAACTCCTTTCCTTTTCTGATAATTTCTCCTCTGTGTTAGAGACACCAAAATAACCCAGATGACATAAGGTCTCCTGCTGGAGCAGGGGGTTGGACTATATGATCTCTGAGGTCCCTTCCAGCCCTGGATTGCTATGCTGTTTCAAAGTATCCTCTGAAGCTGCCAGGTGGTCCTTCTTTCCTCTCCTTTTTCTCTCCCGCCCACCCTCCATCCATATCTTGTTTCCCTTCCCTTCCCTCCCTCTTTCTCTTTCTTTCTTTCTTTCTTTCTTTCTTTCTTTCTTTCTTTCTTTCTTTCTTTCTTTTTTTTTTCTTCCTTCCTTCCTTCCTTTCTTTTGTTTCTCTCCACCTTCCCCCCCCCCCAAGGCAAATGGGCAGGGGCGTGTCAGCCAAGGTGAAAAGTCAGGCGAAATGCCCAAGGAGGAACATTGGTGGAGAAGGAGGCACGGCCAAAGGTAGGAGACAGGTAGAAAGTCCCATTCTGTCTTGGGTCTGATAAATAACAGATAATCAGAGTTGAAGGGGACCTTGTAAGTCATCTAGTCCAACCCTCCGCCCAAGTGGGAGACCATACAGCATTTCTGACAAATGGCAGTCCAATCTATTCTTGAAAGTCTCAAGTGATGAAGCTCCCACAACTTCCGAAGGCAACTTCTGTTCCATTGGTTGATTGTTCTCACTGTCAGAAAGTTTCTCCTGATTTCCAGGTTGAATCTCTCCTTGATCAGTTTCCATCCATTATTCCTTGTCTGGCCTGCAGCAGCTTTAGAAAATAGCTTGACCCCTTCCTCCTCCCTGTGGCAGCCCCTCAAATATTGGAAGGCCGCTATCCTGTCTCCCCTGGTCTTTCTCTTCATTGGACTAGCCCAGCCCAGTTCCTGCAACCGTTTGTTGTATGTTTCAGCCTCCAGTCTCCTAATCATCCTGGTTGCTCTTTTCTGTACTTTTGCTAGAGTCTCAACATCTTTTTTATTATATGGTAAACAAAACTGGATGCAGGACTCTAGGTGTGTGGTTTTTTGGTTTTTGTTTTTTTTCAAGATGGGAGCCACATCAGCTCTTTTCCAGTCCTCTGGTCGTTCCCCGGTGCTCCAGGATTTTTGAAAGATATGGTGCAGTGGTTCTGAGATGACCTCTAACAGCTCCTTTAAAACTCTGGGATGTAATCCATCAGGCCCCGGTGATTTGTATTCATCAAGATCAGACAGGTGTTCTCTTACTATTTTTTTTCTTATTTTAACTTTTATTTCTGGTCTATCTTTTACAGTTATGTTTTTGGTGGATTGAGCTAGTTTCTTTTTGCATGAAGACAGATGCAAAGAATGAGTTAAGCAGTTCTGCTTTCTTTCTGTTGCCTGTTACTTCCTTGCCATCTTCTCTCTTTAGTGGACCAACTATTTGATATTGAGCCAGACTGCGTTTATATGTAATAAATTATTTTCTATTATTTTTATTATTATTTATATCACTATATTTATTAAATATATTGTTTATATTATTTATATGTTTAAATTTTATATTAATTTGTATAATTACATATTTATGTATCATAAATATATATTATATTTATATAATTAACAATCTCTGCCTATCCTAGGTCCTTGGGGTGGAACCAGATAGGTGAAAAAAATGCTAAATCCAAGCTAAACATTAGGCTAACTGTGATATCACCCTATACTGGATGCATTTTAGGATGAGCAAGATCTAGGTATTCACAATGGACAGAGACCTCCAGTGGTAAAAGCCAAGAATGCAATAAAAATTAATATCAATTTTTTACAAAGTGGAGATTGGACTTTGAAGATGAATGCTCAAAGTAAACAATAGTTTAAGTTGGGATGGCACCGACATTGTTACAAGGCAACCTGCATAAAAAGTGCTTCTTAAATAATAAGTGTTGTGAGAGTGTGTGTGCTCATACACAAATACTGACAATAACTCTTTTTTTGAAATCACCCTGTAATCTCTTAATTCAAGGTAGAGTGGAGGTAACTGAATGGAGCTGAGTGTTTAATGTTTACTTGCCAGATGCTGTTCCTGATGCCATGGAGAGTTTGCAGCAGATATTTTTTTCTTTGCGCCCTAGGAGAGAAATATCTGCTGCTATCTAGGATTGAACTCTCAGCCTTCCAAGTGGGAGGCAAGCATCTTCACCACTAGACCACCATCTGCTCAGTATGGTGGCAATAAAGCAGTGCTACATTCTGCCCGGGCCAATCATACATACCTCTGGGGTCCACCTATATCATGCATTAGCCAGATCTGCATCTTGGAAACTTTCTCTGGGTTTAGGTTCACAATTTCAACACTGCCAAAAATGCTGAAAGAGCGGAAGCAGAGAAACACATTCAAAACCTTTTCTTGGTTAAATAAATACTGTATATCAGGTCAAAATGTTAAAATATAATTCCTTTGTATATTTCTATTTTTAGAAGAGGAAAAAAAGACTCTAATTCTGACTCTTCAACAGTGGATCTGTGCTTGCCATACTTAGTGAATGGTGGATGAGCCTTTTCTGCTACCCATAAAATTCTCAGCCATGGGGACAAACACACAGAGAAAGCCAAGAAGAAGAGAAAAGGAACCATAAGATGCATTGCCAATTTTGGCATTAGCAAAATGAACAGAGTAAGGCCCAAAATCTGAAGGGAAAACCCCCTACTTGTCCCCACCTAGGATTATCTATCCTCTTAACCAGGGGTGGGCTGCTCAGGTTTCGTACAGGTTTGGCCTTTACTCTGGTGATTGGTTGGGTCCACTCACCTGCCCCTGCTTTAGTCTGTCCTTTATTTCTGCAGTTTTGAAGCTCAGCTGAGGTGCAGCACAGCAGATTACCACACCTCAGCTTTTTACTCACCAGCATTGCAGTGGGAACTCAATTTAAAGCTGTAAAATAGTAGTGGTTTTGCAATGTGCTCAGCAAACCCATTGCGAAACTGGTAGAAGCCCACCAATGCTCTTAACCATGCTGTGATGAATTTATGTGCAAATATTATTATGACTGTAAGCCTCCCAAAGTTACCTTGTGGTAAGATGGGCAGTCAATGAAGTTAATAAATAAATATTAACACTGGTTTTGTTTTGTTTTTCATTATGAAGACCTACGTTTGTTTTGACATCTTAGGTCAAAAGGAAGGGCTTTATTTTCAAGGGAAGTATTTCAGTGGAAGGAACCTACTGGACACCTGAACACCCATGATGGTTGCTACTGATGTAAATGATAAACTATGTTCTTACTCTCCTTTTTTGTAAAAACAAAATCCTTTATTCTTTCAGTTTCTTCATCCTTTCATTTCTTTTTTCTTTATTTTCTTTCCCAGGGAAAAGGTAAATCATTTTTGAAATGCATCTGAACTTATCATTTATCATCAATCAAACTGAGAACTGGAAGCTGCAGCCCAATTGCTAGGCCAGCACTAGAGAAGACGCACCGATGGCCCCTGGGTATCTGCAAGGGTACAGTTGAAAAAAATCAGGATGGCAGTACAATGGTATAACTGAAGCTCCACTCTCTTTAATGTGTGTCATGTGTGATATGCAGATAAAAATTGATAGTTATCAAGTGCCAGAGAAATCAGAAGATCCCAGCAGTTTAAATGGATATAAAGATTTATTGCAAGCTTAAACGCGATGCGAGAATCTGAACTATTAACAGTCAAAGCAATTTGGTAGTAGATAAAGAATTCAAGGTGGGACTTAGAACTCTTATGGGCATGAAAGGATGCATGACTAATGATATGTTTGATCCCTCCTTGGGCTCAGCCTGATCATCTCCTACAGTAATACTTCAATCATCTCATTGTGGCTGCCATCTTTATTCCATATCTTGCATATACCCATGACTGACATATAGAATAGAATACCTGCTTTTTCTAAATGCTCCAGTCGCTGTTGATCCATTGAGCATCACTTGGACTGTTCCACAGGATGTTTCTGCAAACTAAAACAAGGAGGAACATTATTTTTTGCTACCAGCAAATCATCTATTTTATATTTGGTTAATATTTTGTGTTTCCAAAACTATAATAGATGTTTGAACACCTTGTTTCTGCAGGATTAATTTCCCTGCCACAATTTCAAAAATATGTATTTGCAACAAGACATGGCCACCAAGATCAATGATGACTGGAAATGGTTTCAGTTTTTCACAAAATTCATGGAAGAAGAAAAACTTTAATGGTAATTGGAATAATAAAACCAGTAAATAAAGATAGTCCTTGACTTATGATCGGTTGCTTAGCAATTGTTCAAAGTTACAATGGACCCCAAAAGCTATGATATTTCCCTGAAAATATGACCTACCCCAAAAACAAGCCCTATGCTGATTTTCACACCTGCACCTAATATAAGCCCTACCCCCCCCCCCCAATAAGCCCTAGTTAAGCTCTGCCCACTATCTGGTTGTATGAGCTGGAGTGAGGCGCATGTGTAAAAATCAAGCTAGGGCAGGAGCGTAGGGGAGGAACTACTCCATGGGCCCCACATCTGCTTACCTTAGAACCACCACAGCTGGGCCTCCCACACCCCAACACCTGTTGTGCCGCTGCCTGACTTCTTCTGTAGCCACTTGTGGTCACTTTCAGCTGGATGCCACATGGTGCATCACGCCCAGTGCTGCCACTCATAGCCAGATGCCACATGGTATATTGCACCGGTGCAGTCGCTCACGGCAAAACACTACAAGGCTGATTGTGCCGATGCTATGAGGCTCATTGTGCTGGTGCCACTGCTTGCATTTGCAACAGCACAATACACCATGCAGCCTCCTGCTGCAAGCAGCAGCAACATCATGATGAGCCTCACAACATCCTGTTGTAAGCGACGGTAGTGGCACAATGAGCCACATGATGTCTGGCTTCAAGTAGCCATAGAAGAGGTCAGGCAGCAGCACGACACATGTCGGAGTATGGGAGGCATAGCTGTGGTGGTCCTAAGGTAAGTGGATAAGACGTTCCCCCAAAATAAGACCTGCTGCCCCCACATTTTGACATTTTGGGTATTTGGCAATTGGCTGCATTCATATAGTTCTTATTTCTGGCAAAATCACCTCATAGAAAACAATGGGCTTGATTAATGACCATGGCATTCACTTAATGAGGTTGTAAAATTAGGTCTGGTCACATGGTGTCCTCTTTTACAACTGTCACGACTTATGACAAAAATTTGGGCTCATTTATGGGTGTAAATTGAGGATAGCTTTTACATAATGAAGTTTAAAAGTCAAAATGATGGAAGAGAGAGAACAATTTAGTAGAGTGATTTTCCCCCCTGCAAAGCTGCCCATTTATTGTTTTTATGGACATAAAAATAGTGTCTCTCCCTCTGCATGATTGCTGGGTTCCATTTTAATTCTGTGCTTTATATATTTATTTATCACTAATATTTTTATGCCACCCATGCCTATTGGCTCTGATGCAGTGGTGGGATTCAAATTTCTTTTACTACCGGTTCTGTGGGCATGGCTTGGTGGGCATGGCAGGAGAAGAATACTGTAAAATCTCCAGTCAGAGGTGGTATTTGCTGGTTCTCCAAACTACTCAACATTTCCGCTACCAGTTCTCCAGAACTGGTCAGAACCTGCTGAATACCACCTCTGCTCTGACTGTAACTCAGCTTGAACAGCTTTGTAGTCCCACAATGTCAGCAGGCAGCAGCATCCAGGGAAGAGTAAAAAATACCAACATGACTAAAAATATCAGAATGATACCAGAATGATTGAAAATATAAACGCTTAATTGAAGTTTTGCCTCTTTTTATGTCACTTGATGGTAAAGAGGAATAGAACTTCAGTTGCATAGCTGTGGCTGCTATCCTTACATTTTTGACCCTCTGGTGTATGCCCATCATCGTATCAGTACAGGTAGTCTTTGACTTGCAAGCACAATTGGGACAAGAATTTCTGTTCGTAAGCCAAGTGATTGTTACATGAGTTGCACCCTATTTTACAATCGTTTTTGCCATGGTTATGCAAATCACTGTTGTTAAATAAAGTCTATGGTTGTTAAGTAAATCCAGCTTCCCCCACTGATTTTACTTCTCAATGGCTGGCTAAAAAGGTCTAAATGGCAATCACATGATCCTGGAATATTGCAACTGTTATAAATACATGCCAGTTGCCAAGCACCTGAATTTCGATCACATGACTGCAGGACAGAGGTGGGTGTTCAGCAGGTTCTGACAAGTTCTGGAGAACCGATAGTGGAAATTTTGAGTAGTTTGGAGAACCGGCAAAATACCACCTCTGAATGGCCCCGCCCCCATCTATTCTCTGCTTCCCAAGTCTCAGATGATTGGCTGGGTCTTCTTTTGTTGCCCTGCACAGGAAAATGGAGCTGGAAAGCAGGTTAGTGGGGTGGGGAGGAAATGGGATTTTGCAGCAATCTTCCCCCAGGAGTGGGGAAGGAATAGAGATTTTACAGTATCCTTCCCCTGCCATACCCACCAAGCATGCCTACGAAACCGGTAGAAAATTTTTTTGAATCCCACCACTGGAGAGTGCTCAGTGGTTGAAAATATGAGGTGGTACCTCAATTTTTTGGTGGTGTCGTAACTGTCACTAACTGAATGGTTGTATGTAGAGGACTAACTGTACTTTGTACATTAATTAGCTAGTTGGCGGCTATGGAGTGTTGAAGAAAACTTAAAAACTGAACTGGTGAAAAATAGAATTGCTGCTGTTAGGTTGCAAACATACCAGACCCTATTACTTAATGCAGAATCACTAATTTGAGGTCTGAAGAAGATCTAGATGGAGATCCTTGGGAACACAAGCCTGTTCAGCACAGCTTTCTGTATTAGCACCTTGAGCCCATTAAGAAATCTTTATTTCTCCCAATGAGAAAATGAAACTACTCAGATTTAATGACCAATCTTTTAGATTGGCGAATTGGGTTCATTCATTAAAGTGATTCATTAAACTGATACATTATGCACATTTAGCATCGGGGCTGAGAAGAGATTAGCAAAACATACCATCTTAGATGCCAATTTCCAATATACTGAACTGGGGTTATTTTCACACTCAGTCCATTTTGGACAAGATTCATAATTGATTCCTAAAAGAAAGATGTTCCGACATAAATATAATGTGGAAAAGTTATAAAAGGCAGGATGAGATATATTAATATTTAATGTTACACTCCTGTTATAAATGGCCCCTGAGATCCATCAGGGTTCTCTTTTATCCTTAAATTGGAAAACATGCTTTGTTTAAAAAACATTTGTAGATAAATAAAAGCTGTATTTTCACTGATATTTTTAGTGAAAAAACCTTTTAGTTTCATGGGGTCAATTCTCTTTCCAGTCATTATTTTAAAGAGCCAAATACTGTACAATTCTCTCCCATCCCCCTCCCCATCCCTCCAACCAAGTATTAAGGTAAGAATTCTGCTTTTTTTACCTGAATCAGAGGGATTTCCACACCAAGTAATCCCATCTGCTATGTAGCCTAGCAAAGTATCTTCCAAGGTGAGGAAATTATGATTTGTTTTCGTGAAATGATGTGCCAGATCATATGTTTTGCTCCAAAATAAGGACTGCAAGTAAGATGAACAAACATTTGTTATTTTTCAGCATTATATATGCTGAAATGCTCATGCTCCTTTTAAAAATCTTATGCATTGACTGAGCCTTTCCAAAATGTGTTTCTGCTGTTTATTTAAAAACTTGAAAAAGAGTAGAATTTTTCTTCCAAAATTGTCATGGGAAAAATGTTCTTTAAAAAACAACATGCCCATTTCTAAGATAAATAGATGTATCAATAAATATGCTGGATCCATAGCTCTTGGCATTTTCCCCTATACATTTCTTCTGTCAACTTTGAAACAGACTCATGAGTGGGTGGATTCTTTGCAAAATATTTGGGGGAATGTGAAACGAACACTGGAGACTCAGAAAGTGCAAGTACATAACAGAAACCATTTCACATAGGAGAGAAAGTGTGTTTATCCATCAAGTATCTGAAACTGAAATTGCCCTGCTGAAATCTGGGCCCAAAGGTTGTAGAACCTTTCCCCATTGTAAAAATCATAAACCCAGTTACAGTAGAGTTAAAGTTGCCATGCCTACTGGGAAAAGTGCACCTGGTGTTCCACTGCAGTCTGCTTAAGCGAGTGGTGGGGTCAGATTTAAAGCCAGTAGCAACAATAGCTCCAGGTCCAATTGTAGTAGAAAGGGAGAAATACTATGAGATTAAAAGCAGAGGTGGGCTGCTATGCATTCGGCTAGGTTCGGGTGAACCTGTAGCTAATGCTATGGCCAGTTTGGCAAACTGCCAAATCCCATCCCTGGCTGGCTCCACCTGCTCCATCCCTCCCCTTCCAGGAGTCTCCACGCAGCTCGTTTTGGATGCGAGGTAAGTGCAGGACCCGCGCGGGGACTTGGGAAGAGCGAAAAACTGACCTCCTGGAAGCTCCAAAAGGCCAGAAAGGGGCCCATTTCTAGCCTCTGGAACCCAGGGGAGGCCATTTTCGCCCTCCCAGAGTCTCAAGGAAAGCCTCTGGAACCTGGTGAAGGCAAACACACACACACAACACACACACACACCACCGTGGTGCAGGAGACCGAACTAGGCCACACCCACCCAGCAACCAAGCAGAGAACCAGTTGCTGAAATTTTTGAAGCCCACACCTGATTAAAAGGGTCCTGGATTCTAGGTTGAAGAAGGGGAAACTTCAGTAGTTAGTCCATTGGAAGGGATACCCAATGTCAAAAGCTAATGAGTAAAAGTACAGAATATGAAGGCAGATAGATTAATAAAGATGTTTCACAAGAAATACCCTCAGAAACCCAAAGGTCCTCCCTCAGGACTTAGGGAACCCCTGCACTCCATTAATATATGTGTATGTGTACTTAATGTTTTCCAGGTGCTTCTCACTTTCTAGGGGGGTCCGACTGTCAACTTTGAAATAGATTCATGCTTCCACAGCCATCTTTTTGTTTCTCACACAGTATGGGGGAAGGGAAAGGTTTGGAATGTCAGACCAGACACTAACAACTCTAGGTCATCTCAACAGGTGCTGGCCAAAGACTAGAAGGAGTTACCAAGGAGAGGCTGGGATACCTAATTGGACAATAAGACTTGTTACAAGGAGGGAGGGGAATATCTATTCTTTAGTTGTACAAAAATCACAGGAAATAGGAAATGGAAAGCTGCAATGGAAAGCTGCACATGAATATAAAAACCAGGTTGAACTTTGACTTCACATCACAGTCACTCTGATAAAGTACTTTCATATCTATCAGATATTTGTGAACAATGGACAGCTCCTTCTTTCAATTAGTTCTTGAAAAGCAAATCAATTTAATGTATTTTTCTGAAGCCAAATCAAACTGGGAACTACAGATGTAACCCTTTCTCTGGAAATCCCTTGGCACAACACACCTTGTTGCATGGTATGGAATATCTTGCCAGGTCCATTAAAGGCTGGTAATCTTCTTTGGTCACATTGCATGGGTCCTTGTACAGAAAAGCCTGTTCAAATAGTTTCCATACTCTGAAACAATCTTCATTTCTGCAGAGAGAGACAAACATGGAGTTTAAAAAATTGGCTGCAATATAGCTTCATTGTTGTTAAATCACAATGGTATCAAATGGCTGTGTCAAAGACATATGAATGAAGGACTCATTCTTCTGATCCCCAATGTTGTCATCATCGTCACCATCATCATTTGACCTCTCAGATTTTATTTATAAAATGCTTCATCTTTGGAATATGTTAGGAAGCAAATATAGAATTTATCAGCAACTTATTAAACAGCTGCATCTTTATTTGGTATCACATATTTACTTCATGTTCACAGGAATCAAATCAATCAAAGTTACATGATAAATGAAGTCTGTGTCAAAATCTCCCTCCCTCTAAAAAATGTCAAAATCCACCAACATCCTGGTATAATTATTCTGGGTATTTTCTTTTACTTCAGAGGCCTAGATTAGAAATAACAGTACTGGTGGGATATTGAGACTAAAGTAATAGGAAAACAGAATTGGAAGTTACCTTGGAGGTCTTCTAATCCAACTCCTTGCTCAAACAGTAGATCCTATGGACTGTCCAATCTCTTCAAAACTTCCAGAGACAGAGTACCTACAACTTCTGAAGGCAAGCTATTCTAGTGATTAATTGTTCTCACTCCTAGGAAATTTCTCTTTAATTCTAGGTTGCTTCTCTCCTTGATTAGTTTCCATTCAATGCTTCATGTCCTGCCTTCAGGTGCTTTGGAGAATAGCTTGACTCCCCTCTTTTTTGTGGCAGCCCCTCAAATATTGGAATGCTCTATCATGTCACATCTAGTTCTTGTTTTCACCAGACACACCCAATTCCTCTCTCTTGAAATCTGCTAAATCTGGCAGATTTCACACAAGGACAGTGAAACATCTCTATGTTACAGAAACCAAAGTAACTACTATAATTAAGGATTGATACTATAATTAAGGCTTAGAAGGCTTGACAACAAAGTTGCTTTACTGCAGACAGCAGAAATCATGCTTAGTTATCACAACCTCAAAGTTTAAAATCAAATATTCTATCGAACTTCATGTAAAGAGGTCCGTAAATGATTTGCTAAACTAGCCTCAATTTCAGGGGATTGATAACTCTGCTCTATATACCATGTCCCCCCCCCAAAAAAATAAAACTGGGCTTATTTTATTTTGAACCCCCAAATAAGCCCCAGGTTTTATTTTGGGGGCATATCTTACCTACTTACTTGAGGATCACCACAGCCAGGCTTCCCATGCCCCAACACCTGTTGCGCTGCTGCCTGACTTCTTCTGCAGCCTCTTGTGGCTGCTTGTGGCCAGATACCACATGGCTTGCCGTGCCAGGGCCACCACTCATGGCAGGAGGTGTGCCATTGTGTGTGCGAGCAACAGCACTAACAAAATGTGCCACATGGTGTCCTGCTATGAGTGGTGGCACCAGCGTGACAAGCCACATGGCATCCTGCCATGAGCATCCACAAACAGCCACAGAAGTTGGGCAGCGGCACAACAGGTGTCAGGATGTGGAATACCTGTAGGACTTTATAAAAAATATACAAAAGCCATTGGAGACAACTATGATAGAATATATAACGAAGCACTAGCAGAAGTGAAATTATCCAAAACTTGTCAGAAGCGTATGTAGCATTAATCCCAAAAGAAGAGACAAATCACCAACAAATAAAGAATTATAGGCCTATTCCATAATTGAATACTGATTATAAAATATTTGCCTCCATAATGGCGGAAAGGCTAAAAAAGTTGTTAAATGATTTCAGACATCCAGATCCTAGAACTACACCGCCTTTGATCCAATCTAAGTATAGTATATAAAATCATACATTGCAATGTCCTACCTGTCAATGAATACTTCAGCTTCAACCATAACAACACAAGAGCAAACAATAGATTCAAACTCAAGTTTAATCGCATCAAACTTGATTGCAGGAAATACGACTTCAGCAACAGAGTGGTGAATGTCTGGAATACCTGACTCTGTGGTTTTTTTCCCAAAACTTCAAAAACTTTAACCTTAGACTGTCTCCAATTGACCTCACCCCTTTCTTAAGAGGTCTGTAGGGGGCGTGCAAAAGCACACCAATGTGCCTACCATCCCTGTCCTATTGTTTCTTTCATATATTTTTCATTTTTCTTATGTATTCTTAATTATGTTTTACTTATACCTATTATCTTGTAAGCAACTGAAAAATAAAAATAAATAAATAAAATGGATTTCTACCAAAAAGACAGATGAAAAATAATTTGAGAATGATTATAAGCATATTATATATAATAATACATATTATGAAGTACATTCTGGAAAACAATTAGCATTGATGTTCCTAGATGCGCAAAAGGCTTCTGATAATTTGAATTGGCAGTTTATTACAAAACAATTAGAAATTACCTTATATACTAGCATATAAGCCGATCTCGCATATAAGCCGACCCTTAAAAAACTGCCCCAAAATGAGGAATTTTGCAAAAACTCGCATATAAGCTGACCCCCAAATACCATGTTGTGTTGTTTGGGCTAATAACAAAAGAGTATCAATATGCAATGCACTGATGAAGGTTCATTATCAAAGCATTTGTGTAGGAAACAATATTAAGTTGATTACCCGGTATGTAAAGAATCTGATGTTATATAATGGTAATATATGCACTTATCGTAGCAAAAGCTTGCAGAAGACCATAAATGAAAATAAAAGCCATTATTGTTGTGTTTTACTTTTATTTATTTTCACAAATTAAACAGTGTCTTCTAATATTCTAATAATCTTCTAATAATCTTCTAATATTGCTCTCATCCAATCCAAAGGTTCTTGCTGCTTCATGGTTGCTTGTTTCCTCTGCAGCCTTCACTACTTTTAGTTTAAAAGAAGCAGCATAAGACATTCTTTTTCTTTTAACATCAGACATGGGTATATTTTAATGAATTTTACTACGGAACTTTACTAAATGCAGAGAAACTGGACACAGAGTTGCATGTGACGATCGCAAACACTAAAGTGGTCACGTGAATGACTAACCAATCAGAGCGTGTTATATCTGGTGGTAGAAAAAGCAAAATGGAGGTGCCCAAAGTAAAAAGAAATGTGCTGTATGTATATATTGCTGTATGGTAATATCGATATTGCGTGATCTGAGAAGTGGTGTCATTTCGTCATGTCATTTGTGTCAGAAATCAGATTTATGCACGTATAAGCTGACCCCCAAATTTGAAAAAAAAAAAAGCGTTCTAAAGTCGGCTTATATGCGAGTATATACGGTATGAATTTTGGGAAGCAATTGATAAGAATGGTACTAGCAATATATTCCACACAAATGGCAAAAGTAATAATAAATTGAGAGTTAACCGAACAATTTCAAATATCGAAGGGAATAAGGCAAGGATGTCTGCTATCACCATTGTTGTTTATCCTGACTTTAGAAGTGTTACTTGGACAAATTAGAGGGGAATAAGAAATAAAAAGTTTCAAAATAAAAAAAAAGAGGAATATAAAGTCCAAGATTTTGCAGATGATTTGGTATTTGTGCTTGAGGAACCATTAGAATCAGGATCCAAATTAATTCAGAAAATAGAATTTGGAAAAGTGGCAGGTCTTAAAATAAATAAAAATAAGGTAAAGTTTATCACAAAAAATCTTACTGAGAAACAAAGAACTGGAAGAAAAATTGTCAAATGCAAATTGTCAAAAAAGTTAAATATTTAGGAATATGTTAACAGCAAAAGGTATACCTATTAAAGAAGATAATTATATAAAATTTATAACACAAATTATGATAGATTTGGATAATTGGAAGAAATTACAACTCTCACTTATAGGACAAATTGCTGCAATAAAAATGAACATATTGCCAAAAATTCTTTTTCTGTTCCCAGTGACACGGATAAAGTTAGGAAATAATATTTTTGAGGATTTAAACAATTTTGTAACAACTGGTTCTGTGGGCGTGGCTAGGTGGGTGATGAATTTGAAAAGTGAATATGTGAAATTATGATTCAGTGAGCCAGGACTTTTGGATATAATGTGATGCTTGAACAATGGAAAAATATGTGGATGAAAGGTTTAAAACTTACACTAATCTCCCAGCCCAATCTCAATTACAAAATCTGTGGGTCAGTGGGGTGGGAGTGCGTCTGATTCCTTCTTGCTAAAAACCTAGGCTAAGTCATGGTGTTCCTTTGGAATTGGTGGCTCTAAACCATGGCTTCCTTCCAGTATCTCAGCAGGTTCCAGTTTCACCTCTCTGCAGGTTATGACACACTCTCAACACTTTCAGTAACCGTTGCTGGTCAGTGGCTTTTCTCCACATCCACCACTCATTTTTGTCCATGGAGGGGTTCCATTTTTTTCAACCACATTAACCCTAGGACCATTGCTTCTGTCATCCCATGGGCTATGATAAATCTGATAGTCTCTATCTCCAGATAGCCTAAATGAAATGAAATTTAATTCAGTTCAATTCACTGATTAATAGTGCCCACTGTCAGGAAATTTTTCCTTAATTCTAGCCTGGATCTTTCTTTAATGATCTGCCCTTAAGTGCCTCCAGAAGTTGAAGGTGTTCTATCACTGGAGGTTTTCAAGAAGAGATTGAACACCTGTTTGTCCAGAATGGTACAGTCTAGTCCAGGGGTTGCCACCTTTTGGACCATAGGGATCACCACACTCATAATTTTAAATCCTGCAAATCACAGAACCTGGGAAAATCCCAAAAAAAGTCTGCGAGAAAATTCCCCACCCCATTTTCCTACCGATCGATCATTCTTTGTTTGGGATCACAGGATACCGTCTCCAACTCCGTTCTCAAGGGGAGAGAGAGAGAAAGAGAGACTTTTGGCTTCATGCAAAGAAAGCAGCAGAAGCAGCAGAAGTCTTTATTTCTCTTCCCCAAACTCCACCAGAAATGAGTCTTTGTGAGATTTGTCGCACCGGCACAGCCTCTTGGAGCAGGATGCCTTGCAGGGTCACAAAGACTCATTTCTTGCAGAGTTTGGGGGAGAGAGAAAGACTTTTGCTGCTTTCCTTGTGTGCAGCCAAAAGCAGAAGAAGAAAGAAGTAGAAAGAAGCAGCCCGGTTGCCAGGCCAGGTGCATGGGGCGAGTGAGGCAAGTTCCCCTCCTCCGTCCTTTCCCCTCTTCTCTCACTATCTCATGTTGTTCACAATGCAAACCTTGTGTTCCCATGGGCCATGTGGGTGGCACAGCCTTGTGTTTCCATGCAGCCTGGATTAATTGCTTTGGGGGGTGCGCTTTGGGGGGTGACATTTCTCTGCGGATCACCGAAATTTTCTCATGGACCACCAGTGGTCCCCAACCCACTGGTTGGTGACCACTGTTCTAGTCAAGTAGGTGATTGGATTAGAAGACCTCCAAATTCTCTTCCAACTGTTACTGTTCCAACAGTTAAGGACATGGTACTAGTGATTATATTGCTACTTCTCGTTGACCCCTAAAGAATCAGTCTTTTGTCTGTTTCAGCAAGGTTTTCTTTTCTTTTTAAGCAGTGCTAGAAATGCTATGATTTTAGTATCTTTACACCGGGAAATGTATTTTCTGTAATTCTTCCAGGTGCAGTTTCAAATAATTTAACAAACCCATTCTTAATCCCAAACACATCATGACATAACAAATACACTGAACTAGACTTATATCATTTTTTAAACTTTTTTTACCTTTATTGAAAATGTAAAACATTAAAATACAATAGAAATATTTAAAATGAAAATGTTGTGTATATTTACAATCCATTTTGACAGTGCTTACATTTCAATTAGAATTCCAGTGAATATTTTATACTCCTATTTGTTCTTATGTATATACCTCTATCTTTCAAAATTATACTTTCCTTATTTTATATTGATTTTCTTTGTATGACGCTGATTTTGTTTTTGTATATTTTTTTCCAGATCTTTTCCCAGTCCTCCAGCTCTATATTATGTCCCAAATTCCTGGCCCACGCTATCATCAGTCCTTTTACTATTTCTTCTGATAAATCATATTCTAATAAATAGTTATATATCTTTGATGTCAATTTTTCCTCTGTACCTGCCATTAGTTTATCTAATTGATTTGGTTCTATCTCAATTCCTAATTCCTCTTAGTCTTTTTTTATATTAGCATCTAGCATAGTTAGTATAGACTCTGAATTCATTAATTATTTCTTGTTTCTCCCGCTGAAGAGCCTCTGCTTTCAGTTCTGCCATTATCGTCGCCAGATTTTCCTCCTTGGTCTCTATTACATTTTGGAACCTTAGGTAGAATGAGGCCTGGTCCATCTCTAAATGAATCAAAGAATCTTCTAAGTCCTTATTTGATCCTATCATTCTCTGGTCTACCAGATCTAAAAAAAAAATATGTTTGTTCCATTCTTGTTTCAATTGTTTTTATTTTTTGATCATTCTTCTGGATTTCCTCTTGTATCGAACCCATTCTTTCATCTAATTTCTGGATATCGCTTTTAACTTCTCTTTTCACTTCTTCCATATCTGTTTTCATTTCTCCATGATTTTTAGAGATATTTTCTTGAAGTTTCACTCTGGTTTCCTGGATCACTAATAATGTAGACTACATGGTTTGCATATTTAATGTATATTCGATTTCTTTGTTGTAAACATTCCTTCAACAATCTCTGGTTTGTTGGAGTGGTGGCCACTACAGATAAGGTTGGTGCAGTTTTTTTCCCAGTCTTTGAGGTACTGTGTTTCTCATAAAATAAGGCTGGGTCTTATTTTTTCTTTGAGCCCTCAAAAAAATGGCTAGGACATCTTTTCAGGGGTGACTTAATTTCCTCCCCCACATGCACCCCAACCTAGACTGCCCCATGCACATTCACCTCTCCACAAGGCTACTTCTATCAGCCAATAGATGACACATTTGTGATTTGGCCCCATGGAAAAGAAAACCTAAACAATTTCCTAACACACCTAAACAGCACACACCCCAAAATCAAGTTCACCATGGAAACGGAAATAAACAAACAACTATCATTCCTAGATGTACTAACCTACAAAAGAACAGATGGCACACTAGGACACACCTTTTACTAGAAGAAAACACACACCAACCGCTACCTCAACGCCCAATCCCACCACCACCCAGCACAGATAAATTCCGTAGCGAAAACATTAATTACCAGAACCAAATGCCTGGCAGACAAGACGCACATAAAGACAGAACTATGCACCCTGACTAAAGTACTGACAGCTAATGGCTTCCACAAAAACAAAATCACCAGATTGATCCACAAAAACACACTAAGACATAATAGAGACCCAGAAAATGAACAGACCTATGGAACAGCTGTCCTGCCCTACATAAGAGGTACTACAGACAAAATCAGTAAGATACTACACAGGCATCACATCAAGACTGCCTTCAAAACAGACAAAAAAATAGCAGCCATCCTAAGAAACCCCAAAGATAAAATTGACCTGGAAAACCAAGGCATATACGAAGTCCCCTATGCTTCATGCCTGGCCACATACATTGGACAGACCAGTAGAAGAATAAGTACCCACCTGGAGGAACACAAAAATGCAGTAAAAAAGCTGGAACACACCTCCTCACTAGTCCAACACATGAAAGCCACAGGTCATAACATCAACTTCAATGGCACCAAAACCCTAGCCACTATAGAAAACCCCAGCCACAGAATCATCAGAGGAGCCATAGAGATTGAAAAAAGACCTGAAAGCATGAATAGAAGAGATGATTCCACCAGACTGTCAATCATTTGGAAGCCTGCACTCACAATTAGAAAGATCTCCACACCACAAGCCAGGCAAATACCTGGGCACAAAAAGACTCCCCCTGATAACTCCAGCTCAAACACACCCCAACCAGGCACCCAGATGAAACCTAGCTTCCTAATAGATGATAGCCATCATTTTACTCGAAGCCAAGCTGCACTGAAAGCCTCCAAAACAGAAACACAATGTTGCCAGCCAATCAGAGCCACAAAACAGATAGAAGAAACCAGAAACACCAATCAAACAAACTCCAAGACCAATAAACACACACTAAGACTCCCAACCAATCAGGATGAAGAAAAAACCATCCTGGGACAACAGTAGGCTAGCCTCAAATTTAAAACTAACGGCTGCAATAGCCTAACCCACAGACGAACTCAATACCGAAGCCTGATGATGGCAGATGAGATTCTGCTGAAACGTTGCTACAACTTTAAAAGCACTACAATGACGTGGGAT
>BLBF01000078.1:961898-975198 GCA_015471245.1 Laticauda colubrina | reverse complement strand
TCTAATCTAATCTAATCTAATCTAATCTAATCTAATCTAATCTAATCTAATCTAATCGGCATTCAATAAATAAATTAGTCTGTATATTTTATGTGGGTGGTATCTGCACTCTCCTTCAGTATTAATGTGATATGTGCTTCTCTCCACGACACTGGTAGCTTTGCCTCTGTAAGTACTTCTTTATACATTTCTAAAAGAATTGGATCTAGTATTTCACCTACATTTTTATATAATTCTGCAGGTAATCCATCTGTTCTGGGGGTTTTATTGTTTTTTGTTTGTTTGTTTACTAATTGCCTCTTTTAGTTCCTCCTTAGTGATCTCTTCATTTAATCTTTCCCTTTCTTCTTCTGTTAGTATTGGATTTTCAAGTCTTCAGTTTGAACTTGCTATAAACAATAAATTTACTTTGGACTTTTGGCAAATATTTATCAAAATTTCTTCAGCCATCCATCTATTCAGTGAAAATCTGGGTGGAAACAAATAAAACCACAACCAATCCATAACCACCACCACCCCAAAATAAACCCAATTTGCTGCCATTCCCCCCAAATTTCAGATCCTATACAGTATACTTATATCCAAACCAGAATCCTGTTAATTAACATCCTGGCCAAAAGCATGGAGGCCAGACCTTCTGAAAGGTCACTAGGGTTAGAGTACAGTATTTATATGGCTAGTCTGTTTCACAGACAGAGAGAACCTTTCAATGGTTGGCCAGATCTAAAAGCTGTGCAGAGCAGGGAGTTATATCAGACTGTCTTCCAAACACAGACAGCCCAAGAGGGAGAGATTGTAGAGGATCTTCAAAACATAAGTATGATAAAAATCCAGAATCTAGAAGGCTTACTACTTGGTTCTGTTTGACTTCAGAAACTAGCTTTCAGAAGCAAAGGTAGTTCAACATGGGTGTGGTATGCTAAAGTGTTAGCATACATCTTATGCTGAATTTATATACAAACAATTGGAACAACGAAAAACATATTTGTGTAACTTAAAAAGCAAGTGACTCGATGGTATTTTTTCAGTGCAACAAAATCTTTTGAAGAGTCCAGACATATTTGAAATGCTGAATGTCACACAGAGAGAAATAAGATGGAGAGAAGATTAGAGGAATTTGGCTAAAAATGTATGGCTAAGCATCTTTAACATCTGAAGCAAGTCAGAAAATAGAACAAAGGAGCCTTTTTCTCTACACAAACACTGCCTGAATTATTCCAGAATGTGTGGTATTGACCTTCTCTTGGACTATGAAAAATCAAGGAAAAATAATGAAAAAAGAATGGAAGCTGATGGGTGGATCATGAGACATTTCTCCTGTAATACTGATACATGAAAAAATCACTACTGCTAGACATCCTGATGATGCTGAAATTCAGCAAGATTATGTTTTATGGCAAAAAAGCTTCAGACATCATGGTGTCAGATCCCTGTTCGTGATACAGCCATTCAGCTGGGGGGAAGGGGGAGTAGTATATAAATAGTATTTAGATGTATTATTTAGTTTATTGCTTTCTTCTTTTCTTGTAACTTTTTATTTTATAACCTTTATCCTGGCACCTGGGCGCCCTGAGATTTTCTCACCTTCTGAGGAATATGAAGGGAGGCGGAGGCCATGTGGATTGTTTCAATTCTGAAAGGCAGCAGAAGATGACCCTGAGAATGTCCACTTATCAGGATTCCAGGTCAGCCATTACAATAACAACACCTGTGGATTAGTCAAATCTACATTGAACTGAAGGGAGACGTCTCTAAATTCCTATTATTCTAACTCTATTGCCTGAGGGAGCTCAGATTCTGCTTTTCCTTTATCTTGCTATCATTCCTGCTCAATAAAAGATTCCTTTTGAAATGCCAAAATTTCAAGAGTCTTTATTTGAGTAAGGAGAAGACACAGCACCTTACAAAAAGGAGACTCTGCAAACGTGGTCAACCTAGAGAAGCAAATCTTTGCTCTACCATGGGGACCCTGCAAACCATGTCTGAACAAAGCAGCGAGAAAGGGGGAGCAGAATGCTGGGTAAAAACATCTACCACCACCCAGCAAGATGCCAGCTCCCTATGCCCATTGAAGATATCGAGTCTGTTCTAGTTTACAGATAATCAGAGTTAGAAGGGACCTTGTAGGTCATCTAGTCCAACCCCTCGCCCAAGCGGGAGACCCTGTACCATTTCTGACAAATGGTAGTCCAATCTCTTCTTGAAAGTCTCAAGTGATGGCGCTCCCACAACTTCTGAGGGCAACTTCTATTCCATTGGTTGATTGTTCTGTCAGAAAGTTCGTTATATATTTTAGCCTTCAGTCCCCTAATCATCCTGGTTGCTCTTCTATGTACTTTTTCTAGAGTCTCAACATCTTTTTTATAATGTGGTGACCAAAACTGGAGCAGTATTCTATGTATGGTCTCATTAAGGTTTTATAGAGTGGTATGAGTACTTCCCTTGATCTTGACTGTATCCCTAAGTTAATACAACTTAGGATTGCTTTAGTTTTTTTGGCAGCTGCTACACACTGCTGGCTCTTATTTAGCTGGTTGTCCACTAAGATTCCAAGATCCCTCTCACAGTTACTGCGATTGAACCTGGTTTTACCCAGTCTATATGTGTACTTTTGGTTTTTCTTGCCTAAGTGTAGGACTTTACTTTTCTCTATATTGAATTTCATTTAGTTAGATATGGCCCAGGGTTCTAGTCTGTCAAGATCCATCTGGATCTTCAGCCTATCTTCTTGGGTGTTAGCAATTCCTTCCAGTTTAGTATCATCTGCAAATTTGGTAAGTTCCCCTTCTATTCCCTCATCTAAGTCGTTAATGAAGATATTGAAGAGTACTGGGGCTAAGACGGAACCTTGTGGCACCCCACTGATTATTTCCCTCCATGTAGACTTAGATCCATTAAGGACTACTCGTTGAGTATGGTTTGCCAGCCAGTTGTAAATCCATCCAGTGTGATGCTATCTATTCCAGCTTTTTTCTAGCTTACTAAGAAGTAGGTTGTGGTCTACTTTGTTAAATGACTTGCTGAAATCTAAATATATTATGTCCACAGTATTTTGCTGGTCTACTAATTTAGTCACTGTGTTGAAGAATGAAATAAGATTGGTTTGGCATGATCTGTTTTTAACAAACCTGTGATGACTCTACTTATTACTTTACTTGTTTCTAGATGTTGGCAGATCTGGTTTTTTTATTATCTTTTCCAGTATCTTCCTGGGTATTGATGTTAGGCTGATTGGTCTATAGTAAACTGAGCCTGGTTTTTTTCCTTTTTTGAAGATGGGAACCACATCAGCTCTTTTCCAGTCCCCGGTAGTTTCCCGGTGCTCCAGGAGTTTTGAAAGATGTGGTGCAGTGGTTCTGAGATGACCTCTGCCAGCTCCTTTAAAACTCTGGGATGTAATCCATCAGGCCCCGGTGATTTGTTTTCATCAAGATCAGACAGCTGTTCTCTTACTATTTTTTTGCTTATTTTAATTTTTATTTCTGGTCTGTCTTTTATAGTTATGTTTTTGGTGGGTTGAGGTATAGTTTCTTTTTGCATGAAGACAGATGCAAAGAATGAGTTAAGCAGTTCTGCTTTCTCTCTGTTGCTTGTTACTTCCTTGCCATCTTCTCTCTAGAGTGGACCGACTGTTTCCTTGATTTTATTTTCTTGTTATTTATATGTTGGAAGAATTTTTTTTTTATTATCTTTGACTTTTGTTGTAAATCTTTGTTCGTTCTGAGCCTCTGCTATCCTGACTTCATATTTGCAGATTCTGGCTATCTGCTGATATTCTGCCTTAGTTGTATGTCCTTCTTTCCATTTTTTGTACTTGTCCTTTGTTTCTTTCAATTTGCCAGAGAGATCTTTGTGCAGCCATGCTGGTTTCTTCTTGGATTTCTTGTTTTTCTTTCTCAGTGGTATTGTGCAGGTCTGGGCTTCCATGATTTTTTCAGAGTTTCCCAAGACTCTTGAATTGTTTTCCCCTTTAGAATTTTCATTCATGGAATCTTTCCCAGGTTCTCTCTGAGTTTATTGAAATCAGCTCTTTTAAAATTCAAAACTCTGGTGTCATTAAGTTCTGTTACTTGTGTTTGTCTTATGTTTAATTCTAGTATGACATCGTCACTCTCACCCAAGGTTCCTGCAGTTTCAACTCCCTCGATCACTTCTTCTCTGTTTGTAAAAATTAAGTCCAGTATGGCTGTCTCTCTAGTTTCACCCTCTAACTGTTGGACAACAAAGTTGTCAGCTAGGTTGGTTAGGAACTTGTTTGATTTCTCAGGTGGTGCAGAATTCGTTTTCCAATTGATATCAGGATAATCGAAGTCTCCCATTACTATTGTTGTGTGTTTCCTGCATATGTTTGTTAGTTGGCTGGCAAAAAGGACATCTATTTTTTCTGCTTGGTTGAGTGGCCTATCCTGGAGGGCCCCAAGAAGCCTCAGTGGTCAATCAGAGTGAAGTAGGACAGCTGGGACGGGAGAACCAGAGGAGTCACCCTCACCTGTGGTAGCCAAAAACCAGGGTGGAAGCTGGAGTTGGGAGCCCTATCCAACCGGAAAGAACTAGAAGAGGAGCTACTGATAGAAGATCAGCTAAAAAGGCACAACACCTGGATTTTGATGGAGACTTTGGAGAATCTGAACATCCAAAGAGAAGCAGACCATCACCTGAGGGGGACTGAACAGGCAGCAGTTGACAATGAAGCAGAGCTGACACTCTGCACCCGGGAGCAGCTGACTAAGCCACCACTGTTGCAGGGACAGCAGCAGTCCCAGTGAACCCATGCAGCACAAGCACCAGCATACATCTCAGGCCAGCCTAGAGCCCCACAACTCAAGAAGACCCCCCCTTGGAGTAAAATACAATGGAGATCCACAACAGTTGGGTTTTTTCCTGCACACATACTCACCTACATGCAGGAGTACAGGCAGGATTTCCAGTCCCAGGGTGCTTGGGTCTGCATAGTTACTCTCACCCTGGAAGGGGCAGTGCCCAAGTGGATGGTGACCCTGCATAATGCTGAAGCTCCTGAGCTGCGGAACTTTGACTGGATTCATGATGGCTCTACGGTGTTGCTTTAAAGACCTCCTCACAGAACACAAAGCCTGCAATTGCATCAGGGTCATGAAGGAAAAGTCCCGGCTGGTGGCAGAATACACAGAGGAATTCCAAGATCTCACTTGCCATGTAAATTGGCCAGAGGACATCCTGGTTTAAAGATGGGCTGAACGATGACCTCTATACCACGTGCTGGCCCGAGGTGCTCCAAACCACCTACATGGATGGCAGCAGAAAAGGCAGAGATTGACATGACCAGGAACCAGTACTGATCAGGACGAATCTGGAGAAGATTCCCCCACAAGGAAAGCAAGAACCATTTGAGCTGCAAATCGCCCTCGCACTGAGACCATCTGCCTGCCTCAAATGCAGAAAGGAGGGTCACCTTTAATATATCCCTGGGTTGCTATCAATTCAAGTTATTCCCATTTGGACTACAAAGGGGCCCCAGCCGTTTTCATGTAATTCATAAATGAGATGCTTCATGAACAAAGAGGTCCTGATTTACTTAAATGACATTTCATGAAATGAAAGTGGAGCACATAAAATTAGTCCGAGTGGTCCTAAACAAACTCCGCTCAGTGAAGCTCTATGCCAAACTTTCCAAATGTGAATTTCACCAGGAAAAAATACACTACCTAAGGCCGTGATGGCAAACCTATGGCAGGCATGCTAGAGGTGGCATGCAGAGCCCTCTCTGTGAGCACACATGCTGTTGCCAGCTGGTTTTCTGGTTTCTAGTGCATGCATGCATGCTTGGAGAGCTGTTCTTTGGGTCTCCAGTGCTCCAGTGCACATGAAGATCAACTGACCAACACGCTTATGTACACCAGCCAGCTGGTCTTCAGTTTCCAGCACTCTGGTGTGCGCGCATGCACACGCATGTTCCAGTTTGGGCACTCAATGCCAAAAAGGTTCACCATCACTTCCCTAGGGTATCAGATTTCCTATGAATGCATGGAAATGGAGCCACAAAAAGTGCAAGAGGTAATTGATTGGATGCCGCCCCACACATATAAACAATTACAAAGTTTCATAGAATTCACCAATTTCTACTGCCAATTTATTCCCATCTTCACACAAATTGCCTTCCCCATCACCAATCTACTGAAAACCAAAAGGGAAAGTAAACTGAAACCAAAACAACCTTTAAACTAGACAATGGAATGCCAAGCAGCATTCAAAAAACTCAAACACTTGTTCTCAACTGAACCAGTGTTAAAACACCCAGATCCAAACAAACTATCATACAAGCAGGTGCCAGTAACATGGCAGTAGGGGCCATCTTGCTTCAAAAAAATGAACAGGACCATCTATAGCCATATGCATATACTTTCAAAAAATTAACTGAAACTGAGCAGAGATGGGCCATCAAGCATATGCAGTAAGATGGGTGCTTTAGAGGGGAATAAAACCCCTTTTGAAGTCTGGGCTGATCACAAATATCTGGAAGCCTTAAGCCCCCCATGGAAAGTTTCCCCCAAACAAGTACGATGGGCTCAATATTTCAAACATTTTGACTTTACCTCAAATATTTCCTGGGGGGGGGGGACTTCTTGGTGGACCCATTATTAAGAAAACCTCAATGCAACAGTACAAAAGCCAAGGTAATGAAGCCGCTATTCCAAAACTCCCATCTAACAGCTAAGGTTATTACCAGGTCACAAGAGCCAAACAAGAATTACCCACAGACAGCACCACCACCTAGGCATTTGAAGCCCATGTCCCGCTGCACCAATGGATGCAAAGAGGATGTAAAACGGACAAAAAAAGCTTGCCATCCATTGGAAAACGCGATGCATCCGTTGTGTATTCATTGCATACGTGTTTCATATGCTCTATCCGTCGAGCATCCATCCACTGAGATTTCATCCACGCAAGAAGTTTTGAGCTGCACAAAACTTTGTACACGGATGAACTTTCCTCCGCGTACGATGTACATCTGCGACATATACAGGCAACAAACGTGCTATGTCCGTTATCATCTGTTAAACGTCCACTGTATCCTCTCGGCATCCTCTGGCCATCCTCGCAACTCACATCTGTTCCAGCTGAAAATGGAAAGAGGGAGGAAATGAAAGGTACATGGAACGTCCACACAGCGTTCGTAGCACGGAAATAGAAAGGATGTAAGAGGATGCATCTCGTATATAAAGCATTAAAATGGACAAAACATTTGTATATGGGATGTATCTCGGATATTTAGGATGTCTGCAGTATGTCTAGAGTATGTGGAAGGACACCAAGCGGACAACCAATATTTCCTATAAAAAGGGGGAGGAAATCACCTGGATCTCAGTATGAGTCCAGCAGCCGTGGTGTACAAACCTCTTCACTCTTGGTCTTGCTCTTCCACATCATCCATTGTTCTCCACCATGGATCATCGCACACTCCTTTTGGTAGCCACCATAATTCAACACCAGAACCAAGCCCTCTTCAGACAGTTTCACCTTTTCTACACAAGGAGAAGAAGGAGACGTTCAAAAGCTGTGTGGGTCCGAGGATGGATCGGGAGAAGAATGGAGTTTGGACTGTATGACATGCTGATGGTGGAGCAGAGGAATGAAGACACTCATGCATTCCAGCACTTCATGAGGATGCCACCAGCCATGTTTGATGAAGTTGTACGGCGTCTGAGACCCAGGTTGACCAAGCCGAGCACCAACTTCCGTCCCAACCTGGATCCTGGATTGAAGCTGGAACTGAATCTGCGGAACCTGGCCTCTGGAACCACATACAGAAACATGCAGTATGCCTGGAGGGTGCCACACAACACCATTAGTAAAGTGGTCAGAGAAGTGGTGCAGGCCATCATCAAAGAATACATGGAGGAGCGCCTCCATTGTCCCACCACTGAAGAAGGCTGGAGGAAAGTTGCAGAACAGTGGTATCAGAGGTGGAACTTTCCCTACACTGTTGGAGCCATAGATGGGAAGCACGTGGCCTGCAAAGCTCCAGCCAACTCAGGGTCCATTTATTTCAACTATAAGGGCTTCTTCAGTATCATCCTCTTTGCCATGGTTGATGCTGACTACAAGTTCATGTACATCGATGCTTCAGGCAACGGGGCAGCTTCAGATAGCCAGGTATACAATGCCAGTGACCTCAAGGATGGGCTGGAACGCAACCTCATCATGGGTTTTCCAGATCCAGACCCCCTGCCCAACGACACACAAGATGTGCCCTATTTCATTGTGGGGGATGACGCCTTCTCCCTCAGAACCTACCTCATGAAGCCCTACAGTTCAAGATACCTCACCCATGAAGAGAGGATCTTCAACTACAGGCTGTCCAGGACAAGATGGGTTGTGGAGAACACCTTTGGCATCCTGGCCAACAGGTTCCAGATACTTCTCACCACCATGCAGCATCACCCAGAGACTGTGAGGAGCATCGTGGAAGCTTGCTGCATTCTGCACAATCTCATGCACACCCGCTACCCAGTGTTGCAGAACAGGCTTGTGGACCGTCAACAAGGGAATGGGGACATGGAACCTGGTGAATGAAGGCAAGGGCAAAAACTGATAGACACTGTGGACGTACAAGGCCCCAACAGAGCTTCACATGAAGGGAAGAAGCAGCGCAACCTACTGAGACACTGGTGCAACTCCCCAGCTGGAGCAGTGGAGGGGCAAGACAGGATGATAGATGATTAATGGATGCTTCCTTGAGCCTGTCTCATAGCACTGATGAGATTGTGCCATGTATGTTGAGTGGTCCTACAATGAATAGGGCATTAATAAAGAGCTTTGTTTATTTTGAAATGTGTTGATCAATGAATAAATTGTTTTTGATAAAAAGGGCCATATGTGTGGCAGCTGGGAGGGTGGACCATACAGTCCCACTATGCTTGCACTGGAGGTTTATCTATCCCACAGCTATCCTTACCTATCCCACAACTATCCTTATCTATCCCACAATTATCCTGATCTATCCCACAACGATCCTTACCTATCCCACAAGCATGCAAAGGCTTAACCATTTTTTTCAAAGTTTTCACCAACACTTTATTAAGTAAAAAAAATGAACCAAGTGTGTTAAGCAAAGATAACCTTTATTAGTAACTGTTTTAAGTCAACTGTATGACTTTATTAAAAAAGCAAAATGACCCAAGTAAAGTGTCTTAAGCAAAGATAAAGTGAACAGGTGACAACTCAGTCTCTGGCACTATTCTAAGTCACTCTGAGGCATGTCCATGGTCTCAGTTGTTAAGTGGGCAGGGACGGTGGAGGTGGCTGTGGCTGGAGTGCTGGTCTGAGGTGCCATTGGGGTGCTTGGCCCCAAGAGTACAACAGGGGATGGTGTGTTCAGGAAGCTCTCAGAGAGCTGACTCAGTCCCGTGAGGTTGAGAGGCCCTTCATCAAGGACCTGGGATGTAAGGCACAAGACTGATGAAAGATTGTCTGTTGACAGGCTTGGCTGTGGGGTGGAGGAAGGAGGAGTGTAGTGGGGCTGTCTGGTGTGCAGCTGGGCGAGGTGTGGCGTCTGTGGCAGTGATGAACCTGGGCCTGGACTGGGAAGGGCTGTTTCTGCTGTGGGAAGTCCTGGTAGTCATAGCCTTGGTAGGTGAGGGGCTGTTGAAAGCCGTGGAAAGGCAGTAACATCACCTGGGGTGGAGGAGCAGACCTGGACTGGGTCGGAGCAGGTTCAGCTGGGCCTTGAGGGTTGTGCAAAAGTGCTGTTATCTTTTGCTTCATCCCCTGGTATTGGGCCTCGGGCAGGTCCATGAGGGTCTGGCTCACGTAGGTGATGAAGGGCTTCCGGTCCAAGGATGGTATGTCGCTGTGGACCAGCTGAGAGAGAAATTCTGTGCTGGTCTTGATTGTGTCCCTGATCTCCAACAGGACAGTGTGGCTCTGGCCCTCCAGTCTGCCTCTCTGCCTGCATGCTGTGGAGCTGGGAGTGGGGGTGGGGGTGGGTTGGTCTCTGGTGGCTGCCGCTTCTTCCTCCATTTGTGACAGGGGATCCTCCAAGTCCTCCGGCATGGGGAGTGCAGCTGTCAGGGGGGGTCTCTGCCATGGGGCCCTCCGAAGACACCTGCCTGGACAGGGCAGCTGTCTCCTGGCTGGAAGAGGACTGGCTCTCTGTGGGATGTCTGAGGGAGAGGGGTGTCAGAGGGGCTGCTCCTCGGTGGCGGATCTCACCCTCCAGGAAGCTGCACTAGGCCATGACGTACATCTCCCGGTCAGTGAGCTTGACAGTGGCCTGCCCAGATTTTTTGAGGTGCAGCTTGCCATACCAGGTGTGCATGTGCTTCCACCATCCCAGGAGGACATCCGCAGTTTAGCCCAGGCTCTCTGCCTTGTCTCTCCAAGCTGCCTGCTTCTTCTTGGTTTCGTGATACAGTCTGTGGCCCTTTCTCCACAGGTACTCGTTTTCCCTCAGCCATTCCAGCACCCCTCCTCATGCTCCTCGGAAGCGGTGTACTGTTTCCTCTCTCCCTTCTCCTTCCCTTGCCTCTTCCTCCCTCTGGCAGGGCCTTCAGCAGCAGGGCCTTCAGGGGCTTCACCAGCAGGGCTTTGAGGGCCTTGGGGCTGGTCCACCACAGCAGCAGCAGCAGTAGCAGTAGCAGCAGCAGCAGCAGCACCAGCACCAGCAGCACTAGCAACAGGAGAAGCACCAGCAGCACCAGCAGCAGGAGAAGCACCAGCAGCACCAGCAGGAGAAGCACCAGAGCACCAGCAGCAGCAGCTTCAGAGTCAGTGCCAGGGGATGGGATGGTGGTTCTGTCCTTCTTGCCAGGGCTGGCACGAGTAGGCACAGGCTTTCTCTTCTTCCCTGACTGACGAACCATGGTGTTATTTGAAGATGTCTGTGGCAGCACGTCTTTCCTCTGAATGCTGACTGCATGCGAGCTGCATTTTTTTATGTCCACGGAGCTGATGCAATTCATACTCCCTGCATGCGCAGTGAATGCTTTGCATCGATATACATCCGCTATGCCTCCACTTTGCTTCCTATAGGCGTCTGTGATGCATCCGCATTATCCACTATGCATCCGCCCCTTCCGCTATGCATCCACTTCGCAATTCTGCCCCGGAAGCCCTTCAGATGTGTCATCCGCTTCCATCCACTTCCATCCACTAGGCTTCCTGTGAACATCCACTTAACATCCCCGCTACATACTACCCCCCGTCCATTCCTTTCCATTCTTTTCTGTTCTGTTTATGCAAATTTGGGCCACTTTTTGGAGTGGATAACAACGGATGGAGCCACCCCTGAAATTTTGCTGGTCCGCTGTGTCCTTTTTGCATACATTTTGCATCCGTCGGCCAGTGGGACCTAGTCTCGAGCAAGCTTTAACCATAGATGAATGGCTTCAAGCCCACAAGAACACTTGCCTACTTAAAGATGATCTAGCCTGGGTGGGAGGGAAGCTAAATGTTCCAGGCAAAGACTGCACCTTATGAAAATATGCCATGATTCCAAATTAGCAGGGCACTTTGTTTTTGTCAAAACCTTACACCTTATTAAATGACAATTGTGGTGGCCATCACTCAGAAAAGACATAGAGAGCTATGTGGCTAGTTGCCCTATCTGCACAGCAGCAAAGCAAACACAAGAGAGATTGCCCAGATTTTACAAACCATTGCTGAACCTCCATGGATTTAACTGTCGAATTACCAGAAAGCGGGGGAAATACGGTCATCTGGGTACAGAACAGGAACTGACCTGCTCTCTAAGCAGGCCCATTTCATTCCCTGCCAGAAGATCCCAACAGCCAAGGCCCTGGTAAAATTGTTCCTAGCCCACATTTATCGCAACCATGGAGCCCCACAAAGGATCATTTCTGATCAGGGAGTCCAATTCACCTCAAAGTTTTGGAGAGTGTTCCTAAACCTATTGGGAACTGCCCAGGGATTAAGCTCTTCCCATTACCCAACTACAGACGGGGGGGGGGGGGGCTGAAAGAATGAATGGGATGTTAGAACAATACTTAAGATGTTTTATTAATTACCAACAGGATAATTGGACTGACCTCTTAACCTTTGCTGAGGTTGCATACAATAACTCAGTACATTCCAGCACAGGTTTTATACCATTCCAAATAGCATCAGATCAGGACTTCACCCCAATGCCAGAGCTGCTGAAGAACCCACCATTCCTTCCCTTAAGGAGTAGATTCAAAACCTACAAAACACATGGCCAGTAGTAAGACTGGCCCTGAAAGAGGCTAGAGCTGCTTACAAGGCTCAAGCTGATAAGGAAAGAATGGAGCCTAAACTATTTAAAATAGGAGATAGGGTCTATTTATCCACTAAATTCCTGCATTTCCTCCAACCATCAAAGAAACTGGGTCCTAAATTCATAGGACCTTTCCCCATTATCAGGATTGTTTCTTCCTAAGATACTTAGGTCCATCCAGTATTTCACTGCAGCCTGCTCAAACCTGTAATCACCTCTTCCCTCAGACTGCCTGTGTCCACTCCTCCTGCCCCCATTATGGTTGAGGGTGAGCAACGCTTTGAAATTAAAGAAATCCTTGATTCCCACACTCAACGAAGCTCCACACAATACCTGGTAGTAAGGAAACACCCCCTTCTTGTGATCTTGTGTTCTCTTCATCTTAATTGGGTTCTTTAGAATTACTTGTGCTCACTTTAAAAAGTAAAATAACACTTTTAATTAAATAACACTTTTCAGAACATTGTACAAAACCTGCAATTATATGCAGTGTTTATATAGTCTTTTCAACAGTTCAAAATACTGTACTCATTTTACATTTTCTCATAACAATCCCAACAAATCAGTCAATATTTATTATATTACAATGCTAATGGTGAGAAAATGATGAATTCATAATACAAATGATATTCAAGTTGAAAGCAGCAGATGATTGCTTGGTCTACAGCAGTATTTCTCAACCCTGATACTTTAAGATGTGTGATTTTCAATTCCCAGAACTCTGGGAGCTCATTGTCTGGGGAATTTTGAGCGTTGAAGTTCATACATCTTAAAATTGTCCAGGTTGAGAAACATAGATTTACAGTATCTACCTTTATTATTTATTTATTATTACCTTTAGAATTAACATAGGGTAAAAATTGAGTTACAATCTATTTAGTTACAACCAAACTAATTGTAAAAAAATGATAGTGTCAATGCTGATAGAAAAAAAAATTAACTAACTACAACTGACTAGGTCAGCAATAGATAATTTTTCCTGCAGCGGAAATATGAATGCTGTCAAAGTTAAGGACAGAACATGATGATGATGATGATGATGATGATGATGATGATGATGATGATGAT
>BLBF01000078.1:915308-961888 GCA_015471245.1 Laticauda colubrina | reverse complement strand
ATGATGATGATGATGATGATGATGATGATGATGATGATGATGATGATGATGATGATGATGATGATAAAATCTTTAGTGAGATTCACAGCCTTTGAGGCTGGTTGGTAGCTCTACAGCTTAAGTCCTAAAGCCCCTGTCCCACTGCACCAACGGATGCAAAGAGGATGTAAAACATTAAAAAAAGCTGGCCATCCATTGGAAAACGCGATGCATCCATTGTATACTCACTGCATATGTGTCTCATACGCTCTATCCCTCGAGCATCCATCCACTGAGATTTCATCCACGCAAGAAGTTTTGAGCTGCACAAAACTATTTGAGTGGATGAACTTTCTGCCGCGTACGATGTACATCCGCGGCATATACGGGCAACAAACGTTCTATGTCTGTTATCATCCGTGAAACATCCGCTGTATTCTCTCGGTATCCTCTGGACATCCCCTCAACTCACATCCGCTGCAGCTGAAAACGGAAAGAGGGAGGAAACGAAAGGTACACGGAACATCCACACAGCGTTAGTAGCACGGAAATAGAAAGGATGTAAGCAAATGCATCTCATATATAAAGGATTGAAACGGACAAAACGTTTGTATCTGGGATGTATCTCGGATATTTAGGATGTCTAGAGTATGTCTAGAGTATGTAGAAGGACACCTAGTGGACTACCGATATTTCCTAGAAAAAGGGGGAGGAAATCACCTGGATCTCAGTATGAGTCCAGCAGCTGTGGTGTACAGACCTCTTCACCCTTGGTCTTGGTCTTCCACATCATCCATTGTTCTCCACCATGGCACATGACACAGTCCGTATGGTAGCTGCGGTCATTCAACACCAGAACCAAACCCTGTTCAGACTGTTTCACCTTTTATACACAAGGAGAAGAAGGAGATGTCCAAGAGCTGTGTGGGTCCGAGGATGGATCGTGAGAAGAATGGAGTTTGGACTGTATGACCAGTTGATGGTGTAGCTGAGGAATGAAGACCCTCATGCATTCCATCACTTCATGAGGATGCCACCAGCCATGTTTGACGAACTTGTAGAGTATCTGAGACCCAGGTTGACCAAGCCTAGCACCAACTTCCGTCCCAACCTGGACCCTGGACTGAAGGTGGCACTGACTCTGCGCCACCTGGCCTCTGGAACCACAGCCAAAAGCATGCAGTATGCATGGAGGATGCCACACAACACCATCAGCAAAGTGGTCAGAGAAGTGGTGCAGGCCATCATCGAAGAATACGTGGAGGAGTTCCTCAAGTGCCCCAACACTGAACAAGGCTGGAGGAAACTTGCAGAAGAGTGGTATCAGAGGTGCAACTTTCCCTACACCGTTGGAGCCATAGATGGGAAGCACGTGGCCTGCAAAGCTCCAGCCAACTCAGGATCCACTTATTTCAACTACAAGGGCTTCTTCAGTATCATCCTCTTTGCCATGGTTGATGCTGACTACAAGTTCATGTACATCGATGCTTCAGGCAACGGGGCAGCTTCAGATAGCCAGGTGTACAATGCCAGTGACCTCAAGAATGGGCTGGAACGCAACCTCATCATGGGTTTTCCAGATCCAGACCCCTACCCAATGACACACAAGATGTGCCCTACTTCATCGTGGGTGATGATGCCTTCTCCCTCAGAACCTACCTCATGAAGCCCTACACTTTAAGATACCTCACCTGTGAAGAGAGGATCTTCAACTACAGGCTGTCCAGGACAAGACGGGTTGTGGAGAACACCTTTGGCATCCTGGCCAACAGGTTCCAGATACTTCTCACCACCATGCAGCATCACCCAGAGACTGTGAGGAGCATCGTGGAAGCTTGCTGCATCCTGCACAATCTCATGCGCACCCGCTACTCAGTGTTGCAGAACTGGCTTGTGGACCGTCAACAAGGGAATGGGGACATGAAACCTGGTGAATGAAGGCAAGGGCAAAACCTGATAGACACTATGGATGTACAAGGCCTTAACAGAGCTTCATGTGAAGGTAAGAAGGAGCGCAACCTACTGAGACACTGGTGCAACTCCCCAGCTGGAGCAGTGGAGGGGCAAGACAGGATGATAGATGATTAATGGATGCTTCCTTGAGCCTGTCTCATAGCACTGATGAGATTGTGCCATGTATGTTGAGTGGTCCTACAATGAATAGGGCATTAATAAAGAGCTTTGTTTATTTTGAAATGTGTTGATCAATGAATAAATTGTTATTGATAACAAAGGTCCATATGTGTGGCAGCTGGGAGGATGGACCATATAGTCCCACTATGCTTGTGCTGGAGGTTTATCTTTCCCACAACTATCCTTATCTATCCCACAAGCATGCAAAGGCTTAACCATTTGTTCAAGGTTTTCACCAACACTTTATAAAGTAAAAAAAATGAACCAATTGTCTCAAGCACAGATAACCTTTATTAACTTTCTTAGGTAACCTTTATGACTTTATTAAATAAGCAAAATGAACCAAGTAAACTGAATTAAGTGTGTTAAGCAAAGATAACCTTTATTAACTGTCTTAAGTAAACTGTATGACTTTATTAAAAAAGCAAAATGTCCCAAGTAAAGTGTCTTAAGCAAAGATAAAGTGAACAAGTAACAACTCAGTCTCTGGCACTATTCTAAGTCACTCTGAGGCATGTCCATGGTCTCAGTTGTTAAGCGGGCAGGGACGGTGGAGGTGGCTGTGGCTGGAGTGCTGGTCTGAGGTGCCATTGGGGTGCTTGGCCCCGAGAGTACAACAGGGGATGGTGTGTTCAGGAAGCTCTCAGAGAGCTGACTCAGTCCCGTGAGGTTGAGAGGCCCTTCATCAAGTACCTGGGATGTCAGGCACAAGACTGATGACAGATTGTCTGTTGAGGGGCTTGGCTGTGGGGTGGAGGAAGGAGGAGTGAAGTGGGGCTGTCTGGTCTGCAACTGGGTGAGGTGTGGCGTCTGTGGCGTGCGATGAAACTGGGCCTGGACTGGGAAGGTCTGCTTCTCCTGTGGGAAGTCCTGGTAGTCATAGCCTTGGTCGGTGAGAAGCTGTTGAAAGCCGTGGAAGGGCTGTGACATCGCCTGTGGTGGAGGAGCAGACCTGGACTGGGTTGGAGCAGCTTCAACTGGCCCTTGAGGGTTGTGCAGAAGTGTTGTTATCTTCTCCTTCATCACCTGGTACTGGGCCTCGGGCATATCCCTCAGGGTGTGGCTCATGTAGGTGATGAAAGTGTGGCGGCTGGAGGATCCTCTGTTCAAGTGGACCAGCTGAGAGAGAAGTTCTGTGCTGGTCTTCATCGTGTCCCTGATCTCCAACAGGACAGTGTGGCTCTAGCCCTCCAGTCTGCCTCTCTGCCTGCATCCTGTGGAGCTGGGGGTAGGGGTGGGGGTGCATTGGCCTCTGGTGGCTGCCGCTTCTTCCTCCATTTGTGACAGGGGATCCTCCAAGTCTGGCGGCATGGGGAGTGCAGCTGTCAGGGGGGGGTCTCTGCCATGGGGCCCTCTGAAGACACCTGCCTGGACAGGGTAGCTGGCTCCTGGCTGGAAGAGGACTGGCTGTCTGTGGGCTGTCTGAGGGAGAGGGGTGTCAGAGGGGCTGCTCCTCAGTGACGGACCTCACCCTCCAGGAAGCTGCACTTGGCCATGACGTACATCTCTCGGTCAGTGAGCTTGACAGTGGCCTGGCCAGATTTTTTGAGGTGCAGCTTGCCATACCAGGTGTGCATGTGCTTCCACCATCCCAGGAGTACATCTGCAATGTAGCCCAGGCTCTCTGCCTTGTCTCTCCAAGCTGCCTGTTTCTTCTTGGTGTCGCGATAGAGTCTGTGGCCCTTTCTCCACAGGTACTTGTTCTCCCTCAGCAATTCCAGCACCTCCTCCTCATGGTCCTCAGAAATGATGTACTGTTTCCTCTCTCTCTTCTCCTTCCCTTGCCTCTTCCTCCTTCTGGCAGGGGCTTCAGCAAGGCGTTCAGGGGCTTGAGCAGCAGGGCCTTCAGCAGCAGGGCTTTGAGGGCCTTGGGGCTGGTCCACCACAGCAGCAGTAGCAGCAGCAGTAGCAGCACCAGCAGCACCAGCAGCTTCAGAGTCAGTGCCAGGGGGTGGAATGCTGGTTCTGTCCTTCTTGCCAGGGCTGGCATGAGTAGGCACCGGCTTCCTCTTCTTCCCTGACCGACGAACCATGGTGTTCTTTGAAGATGTATGTGGCAGCATGTCTTTCCCTTGCATGCTGACTGCGTGCGAGCTGCATCCTTTTATATCCATGGAGCTGACGCAATTCATATCCCCGCATGCGCAGTGAACGCTTTGCATCCAATATACATCCACTCGGCATCCGCTTTGCTTCCTTTTGGCGTCCGTGATGCATCTGCGTCATCCACTATGCATCCGCACCTTCCGCTATGCGTCCGCTTCGCAATTCTCCCCCGGAACCCCTTTGGATGCGTCATCCGCTTCCATCTGCTGTCATCCGCTAGGCTTCCTATGAACATCCGTTTAACATCCCCGCTACGTACTACCCTCGTCCGTTCTTTTCAGTTCTGTTTATGCAAATTTTTGCCACTTTTTGGAGCGGATGACAACAGATGGAGCCACCCCCGAAATTTTGCTCATCCACTGTGTCCTTTATGCATACATTTCACGTCCGTCGGCCAGTGGGACCTAGCCTTAAGCAAGGACCTAGGAACTGTCAAGATAGCGTCGGAATATATAAGCTGTTCCAAGTAGGGTATTTTTGTGTAGAATCAGGGTATTCAAGTCTGATAAATTCAGAATTTCCAAATAGCGAGGTGGCCCTTTAGGTATTGCCCCAAGGGCTCCAATTTCAATTGGGATAACACACAATTTATTTTCCCAAAGTCGCTCAACTTCAATTTGTAAGTCCCAATACTTTGTGATTTTTTTTCTTCCTGTATGTCTTCAATTCGTGCATCACCAGGTATTACAATGTCAATGAACCAAACCTTTTTCTTTTCAACTATTGTTATGTGAGGTGTGTTGTGGGCCAAGTGCCTGTCAGTCTGAATTCTGAAGTCCACAAGATCTTGACTTTTTCATTCTCCAAACCCGCTCAACCTGATGTTCCCAGTAGTTGTTACTATATTCAAATCCAAACTTTTGGCACAATTTTCAGTGAATGATTTTAGCAACTTAGTTATGGCATTCTAGGTAGTCAGTTTGTGAAATTTTGCTGCACCTATTGATTAAATGGTCAACTATTTCATCTTTCTCATTACAGAGGTGGCATTTGCTGTTGGTGGTGACATGCTGAATCTTTGCCTTCGTGCATTTTGTGGCTAAGGCTTGTTCTTGAGCAGCCAAAATAAAGCCTCCAGTTTCTTTTTTCAGTATTCCTGATTTTAGCCAATTCCAAATAAGCTTTTGGTCAGCTTTGCCTTCAATATTTTTCAGGTACTGGACATGCATACCTTTCCTTTCCAATTTTCAATTCGCTTCTCAATTACTTCTTTTTATACAAACAGCTTTTGACTTGGTTGCCTTCAAGCGGCCTCCTTTATGTACTTCCTTAATAATTGGCTATGATGATGATGATGAAGATGATGATGTCTTGGTGGTGCAGTGGTTAGAGCGCAGTACTGCAAACTACTTCTGCTGACAGCCAGCTGCCTGCAGTTTGGCAGATCAAATCCCACCAGGCTCAAGTTTGACTCAATCTTCCATCTTTCCGAAGTGGGTAAAGGATGAGGACCCAGACTGTTGGGGGCAATATGCTGACTCTGTAAACTGCTTAGAAAGGGCTGTAAAACTGCTAAGACTATAATTATCTAAGAATTCAGCAATTTCAAGAAAAATTAAAGGTAATTTTAAAATGGCATGTATTTAGAAGTTGCTCTCAGGGAACACTATTTAAGTAAGATTTTGAACTTTTTTCTGATTTCCAAATGAGCCTGGAAAGAAATAGTGCTACTGTCTTAAGAGTTATATTTATTTCAAATTGCCTCCTTTTAAAGCAATAACATCTCCCTTTCAAGCTCATAGTAATGCAGTAAAATTGCAATGCCTTGATAAAATTCCGGAAGCATCTTACTAACACAAAGATAACAATGAGTTCCTTTACTCAATAGTTAATTGCATTGCATAAATAATTGCAAAAAAGTTTTAAAAAATACAATGACTAATTCAATCAGCCATGCATTTCCAAATATAATCACATTTCTCTGTTTCCCGATTTAAAATCCTGATTTCCTTGGAAATGTAAATTAACAGGACCTTATATATATATATATATATATATATATATATAGAACAGTGGGATATTTACTTAACAATGAGTCACACAAGGTTTACTATTGAGTTAATATTCCTACTAGAACTACAATTGTTTGCATTAGTGGGCAGGAAACCCAACTGAATATAATTAGATTTACTTCTGAGTAAACTTTATAGAGAGAGCCTGAAATGCAAATCCATGATTCAAGACAAAGTAAAATCATGAAGACCCAGAATTTTTCTCCCCCCAAAATTCATACCTGAAATACAGAGATAATTTAGAAGTAGTCCTCCATTTACAACAGTACATTTAGTGACCATTCAAAATTACAACAATACTGAAAAAAGTGACTTATGACCATTTTTAACATGATCATTGAAACATCACCATTGGGGCAAAATTCACTTAATAACTGTCTCACTTAGCAACAGAAATTTTGAGCTCAATTGTGGTTGTAAGTTGAGGATAACCTGTCGTTTGAAGAATTAATGCAATCTTATTTTTGAAGAACACCTCTCAGATCCATCTGTCCTCATCTCTCTCTTGTATTACATCCCTTCATTAGCCATCTTACATGTTAGTAAGGTGGCCACCTTTTTTACAATGAGGAGGACACAAATAAATTAAAGAAAAAAAACAAAGCCACTTGCATGTGGCGTATTCTCTCAAAACAATTCTCCTGTGCGGAGCGCATGTGTCTCATAATTGTGCCTTGCAAAATAAATAAACAAAAATATGGAGATTTACAGATTAGTTTTCAAATATCAAAATGGAGGACATGTAGGAGAACACTTTTTGAGAGAGGACAGAACTTACAAAAGAAGGACTATCCTCCCTAAAGGAGGACGATTGGTCACCTTAATGTTAGGTCACTGAAACATCTTGTTTCTGATCTGAAATGCCATAGCATGCTAAAAAAAGTCCTTGGTTTATAACACCAGAACCATGAGCACCCGTGAATCACTCTTAGCAGAGAAAAGTTATGCTTTTTGAAACATGCCACATTCAGAGGATTGTGAAAGAAACAACCAAAGAGTCAAGCTGCTGGAGCAAGATTGTAACACTTTGGCTTTGTAGTTCAAGAGAAAGGAAGGTTAAGTGGGAATATGATAGAGATATCTCTCACTCTTATTACTGAATTCTCCTTTCTCCTGATTTTGCTCTAGTGATAGGTAATTTTAAACAACATAATAACAGAATTGGAAGGGGATCTTGGAGGTCTTCTAGTCCAACCCCTAGCTCAAAAAGGAGATCTTATACCATTTCAGATAAGTAGCCGGAATTTTCAGAAAAATATAGAATTTTCAGAGAAGGCAATCTATTGTCAATCTAACTTAGGTATTTTTCTAATATTAGAGACAACAGACATTGATACTACTTACTGTAGAAGTGTGAAAATGTGTCTGTACATGGATTTCTCATTAATTGAAATTGTTTTCTGGGATAATTGAAATTCTGATATGATCAGCCCTGAAGGATGCAGATGCATTTGAAAGCAGAACATAGATTTTTATATTGCTTTATTAAATATGTTTCTTTAATAAAATATAGAGCACTCCTTAGAAGAAAATGGCAAGCCTTTTTGTTATATACTGTCATATTCTTGCAAGTATGATACATTTTAGAATAAAATGATTTTCAATTGCTAGAAAATATTGCTCTGGAAAATAAGATATTCCCAGATATTTCCTTTTCCTACTTATTTCCTTCTTGCATATCCTTTAGCTTTCAGTATTCGCAAGAATACCTCGCCACTCACCTGAGTTCAGGATTTATTGTATTGATGAAATTGTAACATCTTCCCAGGACAATTTCCAGGAGGTGTTCAGTGGTCCCTCTGCCTTTCCACTGCTGTTCTTCTGCAGCAAGGTTCTTCCTTCCAAGCCTGAGCAGGCCATAACCCCCCAAAACAGTCATGGTGACCAAAAGCACCACTACCACCCCTGTCAAAATCAGTTTTTGTTTCCTTGTCCAGGGAGAACTGTTTTGAAAGGGCATCTTACTAGAAGATTCTGAAAAGCAGAAACAGCTGCACTTTCTGTCTCACTCACTCCTGGCAGCAATGGAGCTTTTATGTGGTTCCTACTCCTGCCCCTCCTCCTCCTATTTTTCTCCGCTGGCTCACTGGCTCACACTTGTCAAGACACACTTGCAGAGAAGCCTGAGATGGACTTCTATTGGCTCAAGGGAAAAGTTTCACTTGAAGTTGGACAGCACCAATTTGACACAGATTCTGTCTCCTTGAATGGTCTCCAGTGGAGACTTGTCACTCCAGTTTTAATTCTGCTTTGGGTCTTGTAGTTTGTTTCTTCTGGTGGAGGATAACTAATATTCATTGTCAAAATGTTACAAACATTTTAAAATGCAGAAAGGTCATAACATGGGGAAAAGTAAAAGGGCAGTTAATGGTGGGAAGAAGGATGCTTTCTAGGACTAAAACTATTGCTTTTACAAATATTTGCATTTTCATCTTTCTTTAAGAATGTTCTCTAATGTTTTTCTGCTAAGCCAAAAAGGCTCCTTAAAAAGTTTGATTGACATAAACCCAGAAAAATAGCTGTTTTGGGTTCATATGAATAGTTTGAATGTGATGGGGCAAAAAATGGTAGTGCTCAAAGGAGCTTTTGTGCAAACACAGTCAAAACATAGGAATATATAAACCTGTTGTCTATATTTATTACTTTGAATCACTGCTGGTTCAGTACACACTTTGCAAGAGCCACATTTTACTTAGCCTTTGCATGCTGAACCTGAGCCATGTTTTATAAATCAAAATCAGTTCACACATCACATATAGTCTAGGCTGCCTCAGATTCCCACACTAATTGTCTCCAGAATTTGGCACATCCAGGATACCGCTTGAATAGAAAACCTTTTATCGCAGTCATAGCAACAAAAACAAAATGAAGAACAGCTTCTAACCAAATAGAAGAATTGGGACACCATTCAGACATAATGCTGTTAAGATTTAATCCAGGGATTCTTTCCCCCAGTTTCATATATCAGCCTGGTGCTTGACCTTTTCTGAGGCTTATCTGTGATTGCTACTTTTCAGCATGGACCTTCTCTTCACATCTCCCCAACTTCAGTCCTAAATGTCCTTTCAGTCAAGATTTCTCAAATGCTGTGCTTCTATATCACCTAAGATGATAAATCAATGTGATGTCCATAAATTAAATGACTTCACAGGTGCAAGGCTTGAACAAGAAATCAATATACCATATTTAATATTTTATTTGTAATATTTTTATCATGAGATTCTCAGCCTGTATCGGGGTGGGATTCAAATTGCTTAACAACCGGTTCTGTGGGTGTGGCCTAATTTGTGGGTATGACTTGGTCATGTGACTGGCTGGGTGTGGCTTGTTGACTGGGATGGCTTCGTGGTCATGTGACTGGTTGGGCATGGCTTGAATGTAAATATTTATGTAAATATTGATTTTTTTTATAAAATAAGAGCAACTTTTGCCCAAAATCAGGCAAAGCAGGCAATCAAAGAGTTGCTCACAGAATCACAGATTCACTGAGAGATCAGTGTTTCTGCCATCTGCTACCTGAATCTCAGAGGGGAACCTTCAGGGCCTTCTACGCCTTCAGAGAAGGCCTTAGAAAAATCTGGACCAAAAAATATAAGTATTAAATTATTATATATAATCTATCTAATTTAATTTAATACAATACATTTAATACATTTTCTCTAATCTAAGTTCTAAAGTTAAGTTTACTGTCAAGTTCACATCAGCAATGAAAGGGTTACTGTCCTGAAACATATTATCCAATCAGAATCGTCCGTCTCTATCAAAGCCCGGTTAGCTGGCTCATTAATTGGTTAGGACTTCATGAATCCAGGGGAAGGCCAAGCTATGTGTTTAGGTTTGGAGAGTGATGGGAAAACTGACCAATCACGGTTTGATTTTAAGTGGGCGGGACAAAAACAAAAGATCATTGGCCTTCCTGAAGTCCTACCAGCAGCTGCACAGTGAAATCCTGGACAACATTCTCACTCAGCTGAGGAACAGGTTCAAGGATCATGAAAAACTGATGTTCCTTGCCCTTCTGGGCCCCAAGAAGTTTGCCTCATACAGAGAAAACTTTCCCAGCTCTGCGTTTCAGAGTGAGGGCTGAGGTGTAGGCCCAGCTGTAGTGCTCACGGTTCGCCACTGCTGAATCTGCACTGAATAATAGAAGCTTCAGGCTCAGCTCTGCTTTTAGATTAGTCTAATCTAAATCTCCCGGCACAGCAGAACAGCTGATGGTCAGAGGGGAAAAGGAAAATAGCAACTCAGCAGGCAAGTTTAATGGTGCATGCCAGGTAAGGAGGGAGTGAGTGTGGCGGGGTGGGGCAGGGTGGGGCCAGCCAGTGGCGCGATTTGCCAGTTCCCTGGCAGGTAGAATCCCACCCCTGGTGAAAGTGCATTTTGCGCATGTGTGTAGACCATTTCCTAAAAACCTCAGCTGTGCCACCCAGATAGCTGACAGGCGCTGAGCGTGGGTGCACAGTATTTGAAAATCCTCTTCTTTCCTACTTTTTCAACCTCAGTTGTGCCATGCAAAGCAGATGAGGTTGAAAAAACAGGAAATAAAGGACAGCCAAGAGCCTGGGCGGGCGGCTGGGCCAAACAGAACAGCAGACACCAAACTGGTTCAGTGTCTGCTGCTTTGCAGAGCTACTGGTTCTATAGAACTGGGCCGAACCAGTAGCATCCCACCCCTGATTCAGTGCTACTCCTAATAGAGCTCCTCTTGAAACTGTTTTTAAGTGCTGAAAACCTTCTGTAGTTGGAGAATCCTATAAGGTTAAGTAAGATCTTTGCCATTTCTTTCCCTGATATAAACAGAAGTTAGAAAACATGGTTAGAGGAAATCAAATGAAAAATGTTCCTCTCCTGGGAAGGATCAAAGCAAGGTAGCTTATTGGTAAAATGATTTAGAAATGCATGTTTTATTTCTCATTACAAAAGCAGAACATAATGACCACAGAGAGAAAGCAACAGACTTTCAGAAAGCATTTTATCCTTCTCCTGCTACCACCAAAACTGTTCTCTCCCAATCCCATTCCTATTAATATGTTCCAAATATATCATTCTTAGCCAGGCCTAAAAGTATGTGACAATTTACAAAGGAGTTTAATTGTTAATGATTAATTTGATTAATAGAGTGTACACACCATCAGCAGTTCCATTTTCCTAAATTATTGGATAACTACAAATCTGTTAAATGTTTTATTCCGTCCGGAAAAGAAGCGCGGTAGACCGGGTTCCAACAAATAACTCTTTATGAGTTAACAGCAACAGTAATGGAACGTTGGCTCAAGCAGCGGCAGCCCTTTTTATAGAGGCTTGCCTGCTGGCTTGTAGCCAATGACATTGTTTTAACCTTGGAGCCTTTGAGAGGCTCCTTGGATTGGTTCCTAATGAACCAATCCACGACTGGCCTTCCTGGCCAATCAGGATAGACTACTTGGAAACTTCCAAGTTATACAAAACACCCCTCCCCCTTTAGTTCAGTCCTACGTGAGTGATGTAGTCGCACAGGTAGGTGGGGCTTCTTCTGGTCCTAGTTGACCTCCGCGGCTCATTCTCGCCTAGGACTTCAAGTGGTTCGGGATCACTGTCTCTCCTGCTCATCTCCATGGAACCGCCTGGAAGGGTGAGTCAGCATTGTTGCTTCTGCTTGAGTTGCTCAGGCCGGTGGTTTTGCCGCTCCCTCCTGGTTCAACCAGGCTGGTTGAGCTGGCCTGGCTGGCTCCTTCCAGGACGGCTTCCCTTTCGCTCGGACTACTTCCGATAGTTTCATCTAACCGTAAGTGCTGTTTTTGATTGGTTAGATGTTCTGGATTTACTTTTAAAGGTTCATTTTCGTACCCTTTTTTATTTGTTTGTGTTTTCCCCCCCTCCTTGGTTTTGTTTTCATTGATTTTTATTATTTGAGGTTGCACGGTTGTTTTGCGCTCAATGTTGCAAGAACGAAGCTGGTCTATATGCCGCTTCCACTCTCTTCCATCGTCCATGGTTAGTCGGTAGAACCGGGGGCCTGTTACTTGTGTGATTGTGGCTGGAAGCCAAAGAGGGTCCCCGGTAAAATTCTTTCCATAGACTAGGTCGCCGATTTCAAAAGAGCGGTATTGGCTGGACGAGTTGGGGAGTTTCTCACAAGTGTAATTTAGGTGTAATCTATCTAAATGCGATCTGAGTTTTCTCCCCATTAATAGTTCTGCCGGGCTCTTGTTCGTTGTATTACTGGGAGTGATGTGTTGTAGTCTAAGTAAGTGGTTCAGCTTGTCTTGGACATCCCCCCCTTTTTTCTAGGCCTTCTTTTGTAAACCTGACCATTTGCTCGTCCCTACCATTCGCCGCCAGGTGGGCCGGCGCGGTTAGTGCATGGCGTATACCTAAAGATGCTAAATACTGTTCGAATTGTATAGTCGTTAGTTGTGGCCCATTGTCGGATACTAATACATCAGGTAAACCATGAGTTGCAAACAATTTGTTTAGCTGTTTTATAACAGCTTCGGTTGTTGTGGACGACATTACTATAACCTCTAACCAATTTAAATATGCATCTACAACTATTAAAAACATATTGCCCCTAGTTGGTCCTGCAAAATCAATATGGATTCGAGACCAAGGGCCTTGTGGGGTCTCCCAGTCCCGTATGGGCACTTGCGGTGGTGTGGGTCTAGCTCTCTGGCACTTGTAGCATGTTGCAACCCAGCGTTCAATATCCCTGTCTAAACCAGGCCACCAGACATAGCTTCTGGCCAGGCTTTTCATTTTTACTTTGCCTGGGTGGCCCTCATGTAGCATGCCCAACACCTCTTCTTGCAGTTTGGATGGAATTACCACCCGATCTCCCCACAATAAACACCCCTTTTGTATTGACAGTTCAGTCTGTCTAGTCCGAAAAGGTTTAAAACCTTCAGTCTTTTGGCTTTCCGGCCAGCCTTTACCTACCCAAGTCAAAACGCGGGCAGTCAATGGGTCTTTCGCCGTGGCTCTGGCGACATCATTGGCAGACAATGGGAGTTCAGGGCAGGTCACTACTTGTAGGGCGGCGGTGGTTGGAGCTGGGTCATCATCTATTGTTGGTAAAGGTGCTCGGCTTAAAGCGTCTGCATGGGTGATTTATTTCCCGGGTCGATGCAGCAAGGTATATGAATAGGCGGCCAGGAATTCTGACCACCTAGTCATCCTGGGGATAGAATGTTCAGTGTGGGTTTGTTCCCAGCCCAAATCCCCAGCAACAGTTTATAGTCAGTCACAATGGAAAATGTCCTCCCATAGAGGTATTCGTGAAAACATTTAATTCTGGCGACAATTGCCAGGGCCTCTCTGTCTAGCTGGCTATAGTTGCGTTCCGCTTTGGAAAGCTTTTTTGAGTAAAAGGCGATGGGCGCCTCTCTCCCGTGAGGTAATTGGTGGCTCAGGAGAGCACCGACTCCAAAAGGTGAGGCGTCACATGTGATCGTCAAGGGAAATGTATTACAAAACTGAATAAGAACGGTGTCTGAGGTTAACAAGTCTTTTATGCTTTGGAATGCTTTTTGTTCTTTATGACCCCAAGTCCAGACAGTTTTTTTATCCAGCAAACGGTGCAATGGTTCTGCTATCGTTGCTTTGTGGAGGAGGAATACGTTATAAACATTGATCAGACCCAAGAATGCCTGTAAGTCTGTTTTATTTCTAGACCTGGGTGCATCTTTAATTGCTTTGACTTTTTTTTTCTGTTGGGTGAATACCTTGTTCGTCAATTAAATACCCTAAAAATTCAACGTGGTCAGTAGCCAGGCAGCATTTATCCTTTTTTACTTTTAGGCCGGATTCTCTAAATTTGGTTAGCACTTCTCTTAGTCTTGCTTCTAATTGGGTCGTGTTTTTCACTGAAATTGGGACATCATCAAAGTATGGAACGACCCCTTTTATTCTGTTTAATAGGCATTCCATGAGGCTTTGGAAGACGCCTGGGGCAACGCTCACTCCAAATTGAAGTCTATTACATTTGAATGCCCCTCTATGAGTTACTATTGTTTGTGCCTTGGCCATTATTGGGTCTACTGGAAGCTGCTGATAAGCCTGAGCCAAATCAAGTTTCGCAAAATTTTTTCCTCCCCCATGTGAGTACAGTAAGTGCTGCACAACTGGTACCGGATATGCGCTCTGCTGCAGCGCATGGTTCAAGGTAGCCTTGTAGTCTCCGCAGATGCACACAGACCTGTCAGGTTTTACAGGTGTTACTATTGGTGTCTCCCACCTGGCGTGGTCAATTGGTTCTATGACCCCTTGTGCAATCAATTTGTTTAGTTGCTCATCTATTTTGGGCTTTAATGCAAAGTGGACTCGTCTGGCTTTTAACCTTCTCGGTGCTATCTGGGGATCTAAGCTAAAGGAAATTGGGGTCCCCTAGTACCTGCCTAGAGTGCCGTCGAAGACGTCCTGGAATTCATGTAGCAGGTTCTCTTCCCAATCGCTTGCAGCTATTCGGCTTACTCCGGTCATCCCGATGCCCAATGGTGCGAACCATTCGATGCCCAGAAGGCTGGGACGGTCTCGGTCAACTATAGTCAATGGCAGGACTTCGGCGTGTTGCTTCTAAGTGACTTTGAAGTGCCCCAGACCTACCACAGGAATCCTATTTCCCTGGTAGTCTTTGAGAATTAATTTTTGTTTCTTGAGTTCTTTTTGTCTTATGTTTGGAACCAACCGCCTGATTGTGTTCCAAGACACCATTGATAGGAAAGATCCTGAGTCGACCTCCATTTCACAAGGCTACCTTCAATGGTCACTATAATTTTGACTTTTCTCCTGCTTTCCGTCTGTGCGCTTCCGATTGTGACGGTCTAATGAGTTTTTTCTCGGTTGCTGGTTCCTTTGCTGCGCTCCCACTTTCTGTCAGCTTGCCTTGGTTCAGTTCTTGGTGGGGAATTACCGTGTCTGCTCGGACTGCTGTTCTTACGATTTCGGCAGACTCTTTCAATGTGTTCCCTCTTCTTGCAAGCCCGACAGATGGCATCAAGGAACCTGCACTCGGCTCAGGGGTGGTTTCCTCCGCAGCCAGCACATTCCCACCAATTTCTTCTCCTTTCGCGCCTTTTTTGATTTGCATACAGGCGATGGACCTCATTGTTATCTTCTTCCGTGTCTGATGACTTGTCTAGGTCTTCGTGGTGTGTGGTTGTGGAAGCTTGCTTCTTCCCTCTTGGTAAGGTTGTCGTGTCAGTACTGGCATTCATCAGCTTCATTGTGGCCACTGATTTCTTTGCGGCTTCTGCAGCAGTAGCTTCCGTGATCGCTTCTGCCACAGTTATGTTAGGTCTGTTTAAGAGTTTACTTTGTAGAGTAGAGTCCTTTAGACCTAATACGACACAATCTCGCATTGCCTCATCCATATTCTGGAATTTGCAGGCTCCTCCCAGATGGCAGAGAGCTGCCACGAAATCAGCAATGGTCTCGTCTTCCCTTGGGTCTCTTTTATAGAACTCGTGTCTCTTGATGAGATTTGAGACAACCGGTGCGTAGTGAGCCTTTAGCATTCGGTTAAGTTCAGACCAGGTCATCTGTTTCACGTCTCTGGGCTTTGCCAATGCCTTTGCTATTTTGAACACAGCTGGCCTACAATGTGTTAGGAAGACAGCCCTCTTTCGCTGATCCGAAATTTCTGCCATTTCGTTGCTCTCCAGAAACATCAGGAAGCGATCGATATAAGATTCCCAATCTTCCTCATTGGGGTTGAAGGGTGCGGGCGGCGCATTACTACCAGCCATCTCGTCTAGTGTGGTTGTTCTCTCGCCACGTGCTCGGTCTCTGCTTTAGGACAATCCCACCTTCGTCGCCAGTGTTCCGTCAGGAAAAAAAGCGCGGTAGACCGGGTTCCAACAAATAACTCTTTATTAGTTAACAGCAACAGTAAAGCCCATGTCACACTGCACCAATGGATGGAAAGAGGATGTAAAACGGAGAGAAACACTTGCCATCCGTTGGTTAACGCGATGCATCCATTCTGTACTCACTGCCTCTGTTTTTCATCCTCTCTATCCGTCCAGCATCCGTCTATTGACATTTCATCTGCTCAAAAAGTTTTGAGCTGCTCAAAACTTTTGAGCGGAAAATGTATCCAACACGTCTGTTCTGCATCCACTAGGCATATGGGGGACATCCGTTCTGCATCCGTTGTCATCCATTACGCATCCGCTATATCCGCTAGGCATCCGCTGCGCATCCGCGCAACTCAAATCCGCTCCATTGGTAAACGGACGCAGGGAGGAAGCAGAACGGACGCGGAACGGACGCGCAGCGTTAGTAGCACGGACGGAGAAAGGATGAAAGCAGATGCAGCTCACAAACAAAGCATAAAAACGGAAAAAACTTTCCCAGAGGGGACCTATCCGCTCTCATCCGCTTCCATCCGCTAGGCTTCCGTTCCGCATCCGCTTTCCATCCGCCCTGCATCCTCCCCCCGTCCGTTCCTTTCCGTGTTATCCGCTGTGGTTATGCAAATTTTTGCCCCTTTTGAGAGCAGATAACAACGGATGGAACATTTTTCTCGTCCGCTGTGTCCTTTTTACAAACGTTTTGCATCCGTCGGCCAGTGTGACAGGGCCTTAACGGAACATTGGCTTAAGCCATGGAAGCCCTTTTTATAGAGGCTTGCCTGCCGGCTTGTAGCCAATGACATTGTTTTAACTTTGCCGCCTTTGAGCGGCTCCTTGGATTGGTTCCTAATGAACCAATCCACTACTGGCCTTCCTGGCCAATCAGGATAGACTACTTGGAAACTTCCAAGTTATACAGAACATGTTTTGTCAAATATCTCCTTCACAAGATAGGATTTAGTTTGATCCCTTCCTCTCTGTGGCAGCCCCTCAAATATTGGAAGACCGCTATCATGTCTCCCTTGGCCCTTTTCTTCACTAGAGTATCAATATCTTTTTTATAGTGTGGTGACCAAAACTGCATGCAGTACTCTCGGTGTGGTCTTACTAAGGATTTATAGAGTGACATTGTATTAGTACCTCTTGATCTTGATTGTATCCCTGTTAATGCAACTTAGGATTGTATTGGCTTTTTTGGCTGCTGCTGCACACTGCTGGCTCCTATTTAGCTGGTCATCCACTAAGACTTCAAGATCCCACTCATAGTTCCTGCTATTAAGTCTGGTTTCACCCAGTCTATATGTGTACTTTTGGTTTTTCTTGCCTAAATGTAGGACATTACTTTTCTCTACATTGAATTTCATTTTGTTAGATATGGCCCAGTGTTCTAGTCTGTCAAGATCCATCTGGATCTTGAGCCTATCATTTCAGGTATCGGCTATTGCTGCCAGCTTAGTATCATCTGCAAATTTGGTAAGTTCCCCTTCTATTCCCTCATCTAAGTCATTAATGAAGATATGGAAGAGTACTGGGCCTAAGATGGAACCTTGTGGCACCCCATTGCTTACTTCCCTTGCTTGCTTGCCAGCTTTGCCAGCCTGGTCCCACGCGGCCCAGCTCTGGCTTTCTTGCTCCTTAGGTAAGTTGCCACAGCCTGTGGGGTGGATATGGGGGTGAGTATCCGACCGCCATCTTTTGACCTTTACAGGCCATGCCCAGCTCTGGGGTTTTGTATGTACCTGCCGCACAAGGGCTAAGACTCGGGGGGTGTAGTTTCCGACGGCTGCCTTTCAGGCTTACTGTATTCCACCAGAGGGTCAGGGTGGGGAAGAAATGCAACAGGAGTGTACCTTGCAGTGCTGTTTCCTATGGTGAAGAGAAGTTCCTTTCTTGCTGGGAGGGGCACTTCCTCCAGTCCTCATGCTGCAAATGCTTGCCTTGGTGACTCAGGGAGACACATGATGCAACTGAGACACTGGCCCAGCCTGGCCACTTGTCTCCGCTGCTTCTGTTGCTGCCTCCATGGGCCGCATAAGACTCTGCAAGAACTCTCGCAATGTCTAGTGCAGCCCCATACGAGCTCCACACAGTGACCGCTATTTGCAGCCACTGGCAACAGCAGCAGTAGCTGCTGAGTTGGGCTCAGGGCAGAGTTGGTCCTTATGTCCCCTGCTGCCATTGCTGCCACTCCATTGCTACCTTCATCACCATTGCCGCTGAGCTTGCCACTGCATATCCCACAGGTGTAGTGAGCCTCAACATTTAAAACTAAAAGGCCATTATGGTAGCTTTGCAAGAACAAAAGGCTGCCTCTGTCTTGATGGCCCATAAAAGGTGGGGGGAAACTCAGCTCAGCCTCTGGAGCAGAGCTGAGTTTCCTTCCACCTTTAATGGGCCATCATCAAGGACTGAGCCAGCCAGGTAGTTCTTGCAAAGCTACCATAATGGCCTTTTACTCTAAAATACTTTTGCGAAGTAGTGGCAAGAAGCAACTTTTCCAGTTTTTGTCAGATTTAACAGATTAACAGAGTTGTGAGGGATTTTGTAGGTCATCTAGTCCAATACCCCACACACAAGCAGGAGACCCTACACCATTTCTGACAACTGACAGTCCAGTCTCTTCTTGAAAGCCTCCAGTGATGAAGCTCCCCCAACTTCTGAAGGCAAGCTGTTCCATTGGTTGAGTATTCTGTCAGAAGGTTTCTCCTTATTTCCAGGTTGAATCTCTCCTTGTTCAGTTTCCATCCATTATTCTTTTTCTGGCCTTCAGATGTTTTGGAAAATAACTTGACCCCTTCCTCCCTGTAGCAACCCCTCAAATATTGGAACACTGCTAATCATGTCTCCCCTGGTCCTTTTCTTCACTTGTTTTAGTCTCCAGTATCCTGGTTGATCTCCTCTGCACTTTTTTTTGAGTCTCAACATCTTTTTTATAGTGTTGTGACTAAAACTGCATGCAGTACTCTCGGTGTGGTCTTACTAAGGCTTTAGTTTATAGAGCGGCATTAGTACCTTGCTTGATCTTGATTGTATCCCTCTATTAATGTAACTTAGGATTGCATTGGCTTTTTGGCTGCCTCTGCACATTGCTGGCTCATATTTAGCTAGTTGTCCACTAAGACTACAAGATCCCTCTCGCAATCACTGCTACTAAGCCTGGTTTCACCCAGTCTTTTATTTAAGTTTTAAATGCACAAAATAATTAACCACTTTTTGGTATACATCTTTTTGTGGGTAATTAGGGCAAAGAAGCAACTTTGAGTTGGCCATACCCACCCAGTCACATGACCACCCGATCACATGACCACATAGCCATGACCACCCAGCCATACCCATCCACCCAGTTATTAGGGCAGAGTCCCTTGCTAAAAAATTTGAAGCCCACTCCTGGGAAGGATGGTTTTGCGTGCATATTCACCCATCATTTCCACAGCCCAGTTCCAAACAGGCTACAGCTCCCCACTGAGCTGTGAACCAGGGGTTGGGGACCTCCGGGTTAGAATATATTTGTTTGACTATTTGTTTACTTTATATTGTAATTCTGTTGTTTGATTCCACCAAATAAAATGCCAGAATTCTGCCAGTAACAATCTTTATTTGGACAAGCATAGAATTTAGCAAAGTTATCACAAAAACTCATACACAACTAGATAAGTGTTTTTATTGATTTAATCAAAAGTAACAAGCATATATATTGAAAAAGGCCAGCCTCTTGTAGCAGGAAAAACTCCAGCAAACTTCAGATAAAATGATCCTTCTTCCCATCTATGAGCCAAAAACTTAACCATCATCACACATGTCCCAAAGGAGCTTTTTTCAGGAGGCAACTGGAGTTCTGTTGTTTTTTTTTAAAGACATTTCACTTCTCATACAAGAAGCATCTTCAGCTCTGAGTGGATGGATGGGAATGGAAGGATTTATGCTCCTTGCAGACAGCTGGACATTTGCATTCTTTTAGCAGGTGTTAAAGTCACCTGGATGTTTATCTGTGTCATCATAGTCACCCGAGTGATGCAAATTGGTGTGGAGCCTTCTTGGAACTGTTGAAAGGACTGTGTTGTAGATTAGACATAGATGATGTTGTATTTCTTCCTCTTTAACACCTCTTTCAAATGAGGGATCCACTCTGTCCAAAATATAGACTTTGTTATCTTCAAAAGAGTGGCCTGTATCTTTTAAATGCACTTGGACTGCTGAATCTACACTATGGCAGAAGCTTGTCCACCCATCTTAGCTGGAGAGACGTTCCTGGAAAATTCAAATGCAAAAATAGTCTTGCATCATCCACCCCATCCTCCCCACCCAGAGGTCCTTTTGGCTTTTGGGGATATTTGTCATGGAGTTTCTTTTTTTTTTTTTTAAGAAAAGTTTTATTTATTTATATAAAAGCATTTTAAACACCATTTTACAAAAGAAAAGAAAGAAAAAATAACATATATACTGATATCAATAGTAGTAGTACAACAGAATAGTTCTAACCATATTTATAATTATATTAGCTTATTTGTAATCCTACTGATTATATTAGCATACTTATAAACAATGTTCATGTTAAACATACACAACAATGCTCTTTCTTAATCTAATTTCTACCTCTTATCTCTAACCATTGATAAAACCTATTTCACATTAACTAATACTCTGTATCTCCTTTATCTTTTATTTTCAATGTCAATCTATCCATCTCTGCACAATCCAATATTTTCTGAATTATGTTTTCATCTGATGGGATGTTCTCATTTTTCCAATACTGTGCAAATACAATTCTCACTGCAGTCAGTATATGTAATATTAAATATATAGTCCCTTTATCATAGCTTTCTGGTATTATACCTAACAAAAATATTTCTGGTTTCAAATCTATATGCTGCTTAATCATCTTTTCCAATCATGTGTGTATTTTCATCCAGTATTTTCTTGCTTTCATACATGTCCACCATATATGATAAGTATTACACATCCAACATTGATTACACATCCAACATTTGGCAGATATGTTGTTGAACATTTTTGCTAATCTTGCTGGGGACAAATGCCACTTATAAAACATTTTATAAAGATGTTCCTTATATGCAGTAGCCATTGTCTGTTTATAATTCCTATCCCAAAGTTTTTGCTATTTATTTAATTCCATAGTGTAGCCAAAGTTTTTTGCCCATACTATCATTGTTTCTTTCACTTGTTCATCTTCCACTTTAAAACTTAAGAAATAATTATATATATTTTGTTCCGTCTGGAAAAACGCGAGGTAGACCGGGTTCCAACAACAAAGTCTTTATTTCAAGTACAGTTGCAAAATGGAACATTGGCTCAAGCTGTGACAACCCTTTTATACTTTTCTGTCTGCCGGCTTGTAGCCAATGACATTCATTTGATTTTGCCGCCTTTGTGCAGCTTCGAGGATTGGTTCCTTTTGAACCAATCCCCATTAGGTTTTTTTGTAACCAATCAGAATGAGTTATTTGGAGTCTACTATATTTATACAGAACACCCCTCCCCTCTTAGTTCAGTCCTACGTGGTGACATAGTCACGCAGGTAGGTGGGGCTTCTCTTGACTCGACTGGACTTGCGCGGTTCATTATTGTTGGAGACTTCGATCAGTTCGGATGGGGTTGCTGTGTCTTCAGTCCTTCTCCCTGGAACTGTCTGGAAGGGTGAGTCAGCCATTTTACTGCCGCCTGAGTTTCTTGGGCCGGCGGTTTTGCCTCTCCCTCCCATTTCCTCCAGGCAGGTCAAGCTGGCCTGGATGGCCCCTTCGAATGGACTCTTCTCGCAACTTTCTTCAAACAGTGAGTCTTTTATTTGTTCTTTTTGATTGTTATTATTTTCGGGGTTTAATTTAAACGGTTCTTTATTGATTTCTCGCATTTCCCCCCCCTCCTTGGTTTGAATTTCGTCATGTTTTTCTATGTGTGGTTGTGTTTTTGCATTTCGTTCTATGTTTCGGGAGCGAAGCTGGTCTATGTGCCGCTTCCATTCCCTGCCGTCGTCTACCATTAGTCGGTAGGATTTGGGGCCTGTTATTTGTGTAATTTGTCTGGGTAGCCATAATGGGTCCCCGGTAAATTTTTTTGCATAAACTAAGTCGCCTATTGCAAAGGTCCTGAATCGAGTGGAGGAGTCGGGGGGGTTTTCTGGTGTGAAATTTGGGTGCAATCTGTCTAGATGCGACCTTAGTTTCCTTCCCATCAGTAATTCTGCTGGGGTTTTGTTGGTTGTAGTACTGGGTGTGATATGTTGGAGAGTGAGTAATCAATTTATTTTATTTTGGACATCCCCAGTGTCCATTTTTTCTAAACCCTCCTTGGTAAACCTGACCATTCTCTCTGCCCTACCGTTTGCAGCCGGGTGGGCCAGAGCGGTTAGGACATGTCTTATACCTAGGGAGGCTAGGTATTGCTCAAATTGGAGACTGGTTAATTGTGGCCCGTTGTCGGACACTAGGACGTCCGGTAGGCCATGGGTTGCAAATAGTTTGTCGAGTTGTTTTATAACGGTTTCTGTTGTCGTTGATTGCATAATTTTAACCTCCAGCCAATTAGAGTATGCATCCACGACAATCAGGAACGTATGCCCCTTGGTAGGACCCGCAAAATTGATGTGGATTCATGACCAGGGGCCTCTTGGGGTTTCCCAGTCTCTTATGGGTGCTTTTGGCGGGGACGGCCTGATTCTTTGGCATTTATTGCACGAGTTTACCCAGTATTCGATGTCCCTATCTGTACCCGGCCACCAGACATAGCTTCTAGCAAGGCTTTTCATTTTAACTATTCCCGGGTGGCCTTCATGAAGCATACCCAGTACCTTGGCTTGTAATTTGTTAGGAATAATTACCCGATCACCCCACAATAAACAACCTTTTTGGATTGAGAGTTCGGTTTGTCTGGTCCGGAAAGGTTTAAAATTCTCAGTTTTTTGGTTTTCCGGCCAGCCTTTACCTACCCAGTTAAGTACGCGGGCAGTCAATGGGTCTTTTGCGGTGGCTCTGGCGACATCATTCGCAGATATGGGTAGATCGGGGCAAGTCTCTATCTGCAATGCTGTCATTGTTGGTGCCGGGTCTTCCTCTGTGGATGGCAATGGTGCTCTGCTCAAAGCGTCTGAATGGGAAATTTGTTTCCCTGGGCGATGTGTCAGAGTATAGGAATAGGCTGCTAGGAACTCTGACCATCTAGTCATTCGTGGGGACAGAATATTCGGTGTGGGCTTGTTTCCCGCCAAAATTCCTAGTAGCGGTTTGTGGTCTGTTATGATTTGAAAAGTTCTTCCATATAGGTACTCGTGGAAGCATTTCACTCCGGCGACAATTGCTAGAGCTTCTCTGTCCAACTGACTGTAATTACGCTCGGTTTTGGACAGGGACTTTGAATAGTATGCGACGGGTGCCTCTCTCCCATCAGGCAATTGGTGGCTCAGGATGGCACCGACTCCAAATGGCGAGGCATCGCAGGTCACCGTCAATGGCAGTGTGTTGCTAAACTGGATAAGAACGGTGTTTGATGTTAATAAGTCTTTTATTCCTTGGAAAGCTTTTTTTTCTCTAAGCCCCCATGTCCAAATTGTTTTCTTGTCCAGTAATCGATGCAATGGTTCCGCTATTGTGGCTTTTTAGGGTAGGAACACATTATAAAAGTTTATCAGTCCCAAAAATGCCTGCAGCTCAGTTTTATTCCTTGGTTCTGGTGCGTCTTTTATAGCTCTGACTTATTTTTCGGTGGGGTGTATGCCCTCTCCATCAATTAAATATCCTAAAAACTTGACGCGATCAGTCATTAGGCAGCACTTTTCTTTCTTTACTTTAAGGCCAGATTCTCTGAATTTATTTAGGACCTCTTTGAGTCTTTTTTTAAGCTGTGTTGCATCTTTGGCTGAAATTAGGACGTCGTCAAAGTATGGCACGACCCGTTTTATGCCATTTAACAGGCGTTCCATGAGGCTCTGGAAAACGCCTGGGGCTACGCTTACTCCAAATTGGAGTCTGTTATATTTGAATGCCCCTTTGTGAGTCACTATTGTTTGTGCTTCCACCGTTAAGGGGTCTACTGGGAGCTGTTGGTACGCTTGTGCTAGGTCTAGTTTAGCGAAAACTTTTCTTCCCCCAAGAGAGTGCAGTAGGTGTTGCACAACTGGCACCGGGCACGCGCTCTGTTGCAGCGCGTGTTTCAGGGTAGCCTTGTAATCACCACAGATTCGAACCGACCCTTCTGGCTTAATTGGTGTCACAATTGGTGTTTCCCATCTAGCGTGGTCGACCGGTTCTAAAACCTCTTGATCTATTAATTTATTTAGTTGTTCCTCTATTTTTTCTTTTAAAGCAAAAGGAACCCGTCTGGCCTTTAGTCTTTTAGGGGTTATCTGTGGGTCTAGACTAAAAGAAATGGGGGTCCCCCGATACCTGCCTAGGGAGCCGTCGAAGACGTCCTGGAATTCTTGGATCAGGTCTTCTTCCCAGTCAGTTGCGGCCACCCGGTCTACTCCGGTCATCCCGATGCCCAATGGTGCGAACCATTCGATACCCAGGAGGCTTGGTCGATCTCGGTCGACTATCGTTAATGGTAGTACTGAGACATGTTGCCTGTAAGCGACTCGAAAATGTCCCAGGCCGATTACAGGAATTCGGTTTCCCTGATAATCTTTGAGGGTTAGTCTTTGTCTCTGGAGTTCCTTAATTCTGATGTCTGGGATTAGTTTTTTGAGGGTGTCCCATGACACCACAGATAGGAACGATCCAGAATCAACTTCCATTTCGCAGGGGCTGTCTTATATTTTTACAACTATTTTTACTTTCTTCCCGCTTTCCATCTGAGCGCTTCCAATAGTGAAAGTTTGGTATGCTTTCTCCCGGTTAGTGGCTTGCCTGTTTCGCTGCCACTTTCTCTCTGAGAGTCTTGGCTCAGGCTTTGCTGGGGAGTCGTTTCGTCTCTTTGGGCTGTAATTCTTTTTGTTTCTGCAGACTTTCTCGATATGCCCCCTTTTCTTGCATGCTCTGCAAATGGCATCAAGGAATCTGCAATCGGCTCGGGGATGGTTTCCCCCGCAGCCAGCACATTCCCGCCGATTTCTATTTTTGCGCCCTTTCTTGTTAGCGTATAGGCAATGGATTTCGTCGTCTTCCTCCCCGGATTCTGACGTCTCCTCGAGTTCTTCATAATGAGTGGTTGTGGGAGATTGTTTTTTTCCTCTGGCCGGGCTTATTTCATCGTTGCTTGCATTCATTTGTTTCATCTTATCTGCCGATTTTTTGGCGGCTTCAGCAGCCGAGGCTTCTGCAATAGCTTCGGCTACTGATATGTTGGGTTTGTTCAGTAGCTTGCTCTGTATAGTTGAGTCTCTTAACCCCAATATCACTCGATCCTGCATCGCTTCATCTAAGTTGAGAAACTCGCACGCTCCCCCTATTTGGCGTAGGGTGGCTACAAAATCAGCGATGGTTTCGCCTTCTTTCTGGTCTCTCCGATAAAACTCATGCCGCTTTATTAGATTTGACACCACCGGTGCATAATGAGCCTTTAATGTTCTTTGTAGCTTGGTCCACGTCAATTGTTTGACATCTCGGGGCTTTGCCAAAGCCTTGGCCATTTTAAAAATCGCGGGCCCACAGTGTGTCAAGAAAACAGCTCTTTTTCGCTGATCTGAGTTTTCCTCCATCTCATTGCTCTCTAGGTACATCTGGAAATGGTCTACGTAAGATTCCCAATCTTCTTCATTGGGGTTGAAGGGTGCGGGCGGCGCATTGTTTCCAGCCATTTCTCTTTGTCTGGCTCGTCTGTCACCGTGTGCTCAGTCTCGCGTTTAGGACGATCCCACCTTCGTCGCCAGTGTTCCGTCCGGAAAAACGCGAGGTAGACCGGTTTCCAACAACAAAGTCTTTATTTCAAGTACAGTTGCAAAATGGAACATTGGCTCAAGCCGCGACAACCCTTTTATACTTTTCTGTCTGCCGGCTTGTAGCCAATGACATTCATTTGATTTTGCCGCCTTTGTGCGGCTTCGAGGATTGGTTCCTTTTGAACCAATCCCCATTAGTTTTTTTTGTAACCAATCAGAATGAGTTATTTGGAGTCTACTATATTTATACAGAACATATTTATTATCAGTTTTTCATCTGTCACTAATAACAAGATTCTAACTGTCCCTAACAATCAAGATGGCGGCAACGGAGGAAGCATAGTTACATCACAGGGAGTTAGAAGAAGAGAAAAGCTGGTATTATACTAAGATAGATGATAGGAGGAGAGGTGGAGAGGAAAGATAAACCATAGAATAAACCATAGAGAAAGAAAAATGTGGAGAAAGGAAAAGAAGAGGAAAGATTGGAGAAATAGGAGAAAAATGACCCACAGTGAACTTGGCCTGCTGAGAGAAGTCCAAGGCCTACCCAAGAGCCCAGAGGCTTGGGAGATGATGATCTTAATCTCTTCAGACAGTTTGGATCCCTGCTTATCTAATGGGTGGACTCTGACCGCTGTAGGAGTAAAAGTGGCCTCTGTGACTTGGGTCTATCGCTGAGGCTCAGCAATGTCAGTTGCCATGCAAGAAAAAGGAAAATTTTCCCCTTCAAATTCTTCTGCTGCAAGAGGGAACATTAATTGTTCTCTATCGCCCTCTGGTGACCAAGCTATTTGGAACTTCAGCATTTGACTGCAGCTGCTGAGATCAGGAAATGGCAGGCTCTGTCTGAGGTGAGGCAAAATGTCTTTCCTGCTCTGCCTTTCTTTCTGCTCTAGAGATTTGCTTCTCCATGGCTTTCTGTCTTCTGCTGGCATCTTTCTCCTCAGTTTTAGATGACTTGAATAGATGGCCTTTGCTTTAATTTTGTCGGCTGCATCCTTGCTAGCCGATCTGGCCTTTCTGGAACTGTGCTTAGACAATTTAGCAGAAGCTGTTCCAAGCTGTCTGCTGACACTGAGTGTTCAGCCATTTTAACAGCCTCAGCTCCAATTAAGTTGATATCCAGCAGCAACTTCCACCTGTGACTGTTGGAACAGGTCAGTCCAGGTGGCAAGACCAGGGTAACTGGGGTAGCCAACACACACACACACACACTTGTGGCAGGTATGCGCAGCACATTAAGTAGCTCCGCGATAGCTGGGCTGGCTGGTTAAGCCATCTCTTCTCTTTCAGTTCGGAAGCGTTGTGGCCACCGGCGCTGCTGCCGGAGTTACCCGCATGAGCCGAATCACACTTTCTAAGTGCTATTTAAATGGTCGGCTGCTGACAAGGGGAAGGGAGCTGATGCTTTCAGCAGGAGAATCCTGAGCCCTAGGCTCCCCCAACTGCCTTCCTACTTCTGGATTGATAACTGCCTGCCTACTGCTGTTTGATTGGTAGCAGTCAGTCCTGGGTCAGTGCCACAATACAGTCCTGTTAAACAGCCAATGTTTGTGATAGTGTGATGATTATGCTTTGCCTGCAAGCCTGTCATCCAGATCTCTTCAAACCTGTCAGCAATACTCCGATGTGTTTATCGGATGTGTTTACACTCCTCGCACTTAAGCCCACTCAATACTGAAAAAATTAAAATTGCACAATCTAAATGATCTGATAGAACTTCAAATTTATCAACTAGACAATTTTGAACTATAGGACTTTAAATCTTTCAACTAGACATTCTTTAACTGCTCGAACCGTAAACTTTTAGCTACACTCTCCCCCCCGCCCAAAAAACGCAACCCACAAAATGAGAAACCCCAAGCCTTGCAAAAAGAATATGCCCAATCTGAACATAACAATGATCAACAACTTCTGAAATAAATGACCCCTTAGAGCAGGGATCGCCAACTTTTTGGACCGCAGGGACCACCAAACTCATAATTTTAAATCCCGTGGACCACAGACCCTGGGAAAATTCCCCCAAAAGTCTGCAGGAAAATTTCCCACCCCAATTGATTTCCCACCCCGATTGCCTACCAATCGATCATTCTTTATTTGGGATTGCAGGATACCATCTCCAGCTCTGTTCTCAGGGGAGAGAGAAAGAGAGGGAAAGAGAGAGACTTTTGGCTTCATGCAAGGAAAGCAGCAGAAGTCTTTCTTTCTCTCCCCCAAACTCCACCAGAAATGAATCTTTGTGAGACTTGGCACACTGGCGCAGCCTTTTGAGCAGGATGCCTTGAGGGGTCCCAAAGATTCATTTCTGGCGGAGTTTGGGGGAGAGAGACTTCTGCTGCTTTCCTTGCATGCAGACAAAAGCAGAAGTGGAAAGAAACAGCCTGGTGGCAGGTGAGGCATGTGGGGCAAGTTCCCCCCCTCGGGCCTTTCCCCTCCTCCCCTCACTACCTCGTGTTGTTCACAATGCAAGCAACGCAAGCCTTGTCTTCTCATGCAGCCTGGATTGTTTTGGGGGGTTGCTTTGGGGGTCACATTTCTGTGCGGACCACCAAAATATTCTTATGGACCATCAGTGGTCTGTGGCCCATTAGTTGGCGACCACTGCCTTAAAGGAAGAAGACAGATGGAAACATGTCACACAAACCTAATACCTAAAACCCCTGTCCAAACCAATCTCTTCTGCTGGAGCCTCACTGATGCTAAGCAATAAATTTCATGGACTCTCACTAGAAAAAAACATGCAGACACACCCCTTAAAAAGTAACACCATCAAATGCTTCTGTGACAGAAAAAAAAATACCCCAAACCTCCCTAGAAAAAAAAAAGGCAAATGCTGGTGATAGGAGATTCAATTATCAAGGGAACAGAACTTGCCATCTGTAGACCAGACAGTCTGTCAAGAGAGGTATGTTGTCTCCCTGGAGCTAAAATCAAAGATGTGGCTGAGAACCTAACCAAAATAATAAAACCCAGAGACTACTACCCCTTTCTATTACTACATGTAGGGACAAATGACACAAAAAAGTACTTGAAAACAATATTGAATGATTATCAGTAGCTAGGCAAGAAAATCAAGGACTTAGGTGCACAAGTAGCTTTTTCATTTGTACCGCCAATGAAAGGACAACATCTGGTAAGAGAACAAAGAATTCTAGAAGTGAACCACTGGCTAAAGGGTTGGTGTCACCCAAAAAACTTTGGATTTCTGGACCACGGTTTGTGCTATCTCCATGATGGGCTTCTGGCAAGGGGTGGGTTCTTTTTGTTACTCTGCTTCAAGTCTTTTATATTCTTCTTCTAGAGTCTTTTGGTATTTTCTTATTTTTCCTTGCTATATAAGTTATAGCTAATCCTCTAATATATGCTTTTGTTGTGTCCCACACATTTTGTAATGAGGTCTCCTCTTTTCCTGTTCTCTTTTTAAAAAATCCCATTTCTTTTTCCATCATCTGTATACAGGTGAAACTCAAAAAATTAAAATATTGTGCAAAAGTTCATTTATTTCAGTAATGCAATTTAAAAGGTGAACCTAATATATGAGATAGACTCATTACATGCAAAGCAAGATAGTTCAAGGTGTGATTTGTCATAATTGAGATGATGATGGCTTACAGCTCATGAAAACCCTAAATCCACAATCTCAGAAAATTAGAATATTGTGAAAAAGTTCAATATTCTAGGCTCAAAATGTCCCACTCTAATCAGCTATTTAAGCCATAACACCTGCAAAGGGTTTCTGTGCCTTTAAATGATCTCTCAGTCTGGTTCAGTAGGAATCACAATCATGGGAAAGACTGCTGACCTGACAGTTGTGCAGACTGTCAAACCATCATTGACACCCTCCATAAGGAGGGAAAGCCTCAAAGGGTTATTGCAAATGAAATTGGATGTTCCCAAAGTGCTGTATCAAAGCACATAAATAGAAAGTTTTGTGGAAGGAAAAAGTGTGGAAGAAAAAGGTGCACAAGCATCAGGGATGACCGCAGCCAGGGGAGGATTGTCAGGAAAAGGCCATTCAAAAGCGTTGGGGAATTTCACAAGGAGTGGACTGAGGCTGGAGTCAGCGCATCAAGAGCCACCACACACAGACGGATCCTGGACATGAGCTTCAAATGTCGTATTCCACTTGTCAAGCCGCTCCTGAACAACAAACATCAGAAGCGTCTTACCTGGGCTAAAGAAAAACAGAACTGGTCTGTTGCTCAATCCAAAGTCCTCTTTTCTGATGAAAGCAACTTCTGCATCTCATTTGGAAACCAAGGATCCAGAGTCTGGAGGAAGAATGGAGAGGCACACATTGCAAGATGCTTGAAGTCCAGTGTGAAGTTTCCACAGTCTGTGTTGATTTGGGGAGCCATGTCATCTGCTGGTGTTGGTCCACTGTGTGGTTAAGTCCAGGGTCAACACAGCCATCTACCAGGAGATTTTGGAGCACTTCATGCTTCCTTCCACAGACGAGCTTTATGGGGATGCTGTCTTCATTTTCCAGCAGGACTTGGCACCTGCCCACACTGCCAAAAGCACCAAAACCTGGTTCAATGACTGTGGGATTACTGTGCTTGATTGGCCAGCAAACTCACCTGACCTGAACCCCATAGAGAATCTATGGGGCATTGCCAAGAGAAAGATGAGAGATGAGACCGAACAATGCAGAAGAGCTGAAGGCCGCTATTGAAGCATCCTGGTCTTCCATAACACCTCAGCAGTGCCACAGGCTGATAGCTTCCGTGCCACGCCACATTGAGGCAGTAATTGCTGCAAAAGGGACCCAAATCAAGTACTGAGTACATATGCATTTATACTTTTCAGAGATCTGATATTGTTCTATGTACAATCCTTGTTTTATTGATTGCATGTAATTTTCTAATTTTTTGAGATTGTGGATTTGGGGTTTTCATGAGCTGTAAGCCATAATCATCTCAATTATGACAAATCACACCTTGAACTATCTTGCTTTGCATGTAATGAGTCTATCTCATATATTAGGTTCACCTTTTAAGTTGCATTACTGAAATAAATGAACTTTTGCATGATATTCTAATTTTTTGAGTTTCACCTGTAAGTTCTTTATTTTTTAGTATAGATTGATTCAAAGTCCATCTTACTCTTCCCTTTTGTCCTTTAGAACTAATTTTAACTGGATTATGATCAGCCCATATATTTGTTTCTATGTCTACCTCTTACATACTTGTGTTTAGTTCCAAGGCAATCCAGATCATATCTATTTTAGACCAAGATTGATGTGTGTGAGAGTAAAATGTGTATTGGTTTTTCCTGGGTTCATTTCTCTCTATGTATCTTATATACATAATTCTTCTATCACTTTTAAAAAAGTTCTGGGCACAGTCTTTTTTGGGTTGTTGTTGTTTTGCTACTTTTGTAATCAAGTTTTATATCAACTATTGCATTAAAATCTCCTGAGAGATAAATATTTTCATATTCATCTTCTTATGAAGTTTTTAATAAAAATTTTCCTGTCCATTATTTGGCACATATATATTTATTTGCTTATTGAATTTATATTGCCGCCTATTCGCCCATGGTGACTAGAGGTGGCTTCCAGAATGTAAAACCATATTTAAAACAAAAAACAATAAAAATAAAGAATCAATAAAATTAATAAAGTACAATAGAACAAAATCTGGAAAATCAATCAATAAATCTCCCACCCCCCACCCCAATGACAGCAGATCATACAAGCCATTTGATGGCCTCCATCCCACTCTGGGTTCCCCAGGCCTGCTGGCAGAACCAGGTCTTCAGTACCTTATGGAAGAGGATTAGTGAGGAGGCCATTCTAATCTCTGGGGGAATGATGTTCCAGAGAGAGGGAGTGCCAGGCTACAGAACTTTTTCCCATTCAATTAACAAGAATGGACTTCTGAAAACCAAATGTATCAAAAAGGAATCCTTTATTGAGATGAGATAATTCACGTTAGGAGTTCAAAGCAGCATCTGATATGCTACCTCTGCAAAAAGAAGGTCAGTCCAATTGTTCTGTTGGTAATTAATAAAGCATCTTAAATATTGTTCTAATACGCTGTTAACTCTCTCTGTCGATCCATCCATCTGGGGGTGATTTGATGATGACAACCCCTGGGTGGAGCCTAATAGGTTTAAAAATGCCCACCAAAATTTGGATGTGAACTGAACACCCTTGTCTGAGATAATCTGTTGAGGAGCTCCATGAAGCCGTTAAATGTGTATTAAGAACATCTTTGCCAATGCCTTGGCAGTTGGGATCTTTTGGCATGGAATAAAGTGAAAAAAGATCAGTTTGGAAAAAAAGATCTGTTTGGAAAAAAGATCAGTTACAACCCAAATGACAGTATTTCCAGCACTTTCAGGAAGCTCCACTATAAAGTCCATAGAGATCTTTTTCCAGGATGCAGAAGGGTCTGTTACTGTTTGTAAAAGTCCAGGATATTTTCCTTGTCTTCTCTTTGCAGCAGCACAGGTGGGGCAGCTCGCAACATAGCTTTCAATGTCCTTTTTGAGGGACGGCCACCAAAATTGTATTTTGATGAGGTGCAAGGTTTTTACAAACCCAAAGTGTCCCACTATTTGGGAGTCATGGCAGCATTTCATGAGGTCCATTCTCTGGCTTGCAGGGACATAAAGCTTGTTTTCTACCCAAGCCAGTCCATCTTTGAATAAACAAGTGTTTTTGTTAGCCTGGAGCCAGTCATCCTTAAGTAGTGCCTCCTTAAATATTGACATCATTGTGTCTTCAGTCAGTGATGATTTTCTTTTCTTTTGTGCCTGGGTAATTACTTTGGCTGCTAGTTGGGTCGGTTGGATCATTGGTTTTTATAACCTCAATCTTTTTGCTGTTGTACTGGGGTTTTCTGGACAGTGCATCTGCTAAGAAGTTTTTTCTCCCAGGATAATATTTGAGAGTGAAATTAAACCGTTCAAAATATTGAGCCCACCTTGCTTGTTTTTTGGAGTGTTTCCGTGGATTTCTCAGGGCTTCCACATTTTTGTGATCAGTCCATACTTCAAAAGGGGATTTGGTTTCCTTCCAGAAATGTCTCCATGTGAGCATTGGCCACCACACAGCATATGCCTCTTTCTCCCATATGGCCCATCTTTGCTCAGTTTCTGTCAGTTTCTTGGATGTATAAGTGCATGATTGTAATTGTCCACTTCCATTCTTTTGGAGGAGGACTGCTCCAACTGCAAGATCACTAGCGTCTGCTTGAATGACAAAAGGTTGCTCGGGATCTGGGTGCTTAAGGATCGGTTCTGCTGAGAATAGAGTTTCTGCTGAGAATTTGAGTTTCTCAAATGCCGCTTGGCACTTCATTGTCCAGATAAGGGATTGCCTTGGTTTGGGTCCCCCCCCTTCGTTTTTAGGCAAGTTTGTGAAAGGAGGGTGATGTTTGCAAAAGCTAGAATGAATTGGCGATAAAAGTTCACAAACCTCAGGAAGGTTTGCAGTTGTTTGTGGGTGTGCGGTGAGTCCCAATCCATTACAGCTTTTACTTTCTGTGGGTCCATTTCTATTCCCTCGTGGGATATTCTATACTCCAAGTAGTCAATTTTTTCTTGGTGGAATTCGCATTTAGATAGTTTTGCATATAGTTTAGCATCTAAGATTTTGTGAGGACTGCACAGAGTAGCTTGATGTGTTCTTCCATCATTTCCGTGTAGATTAATATTATCAAGATACACTAGAACCCCTTTATATAAAAATTCATGAAGGATTTCATTGATCAATTGCATAAACATGGCAGGTGCTCCTTGCAGTCCAAAGGGGAGCACTTTAAATTGGTAGCATCCCAATGGTGTGTTAAAAGCTGTCTTCCACTCATCCCCTTCCTTTATTCTTATGTGATAATATGCCTCTCGTAGGTCTAACTTTGAAAAAAAAATTTCTTTCGAGAGGTGGGCTAACATGTCCTTCATGATGGGGAATGGATACATATTCTCTATGCAAATTGTGTTTAATTTTTTGTAATTTAACACACAAGGGTACTGAGCCATCTTTCTTTTCACAGAATAACACTGGGGCAGCTATTTTTGGTCGGGCGGGTTCAGTGAAACCCCTTTTTAAATTTTTGTTGATAAATGCTCTGAGTTCTTTTAGTTCTCTGGGAGACATGCAGTACATTTGTGGTTTTGGGAGTTTAGCCCCTGGCAGGATTTTGATAGCGCAGTCTGTAGCACAATGGGATGGGAGTTCATTACAAGCTTCCTCGCTAAATACTTGGGCCAGATCCTGGTACTCATTGGGGAAGTTAATGGGTTCAGCAGACTGTCCGGTCATGGCTGACTCTCTGTTCTCTGTCCCTTTCTTCATCCTTTCTTCTGAGCTATTTGCAAAGACTCTCTGGAAAAATCTCTCTGGAATTGTATGGTTCCTCTCCTTCAATTTATTTTTGGATTCCATTTCCACAGCCATGTGAGACCTAGGACCAGTGGCCCTTCCATTCCTGGGGCTATAATGAATGTGAGCATCTCACTATGGTTCCCTAATCTTATTTTCAATGGTTCTGTGGTAAACCTAGCTGGCTCACCGCCCCCGCTATAGTTCCATCTAATTGGCAGAAAGCAATGGAATTTCCCATTTCTTTAAGTTGGATCCCCAATTTCTCTGCAAGGGACGGATTTATTAGGCATTGGGTGCAGCACGAATCCAACAATGCTGCAACCTCCCCCTTCCCTTGGCTGAGGATTAACAGTCTTAGGGGTAGAGTGATTGGTTCAATTGGATTGCTTACCAGCGGGTCATCCTCCGAATCGCTTTTGGAGTGGCTCAGGTCCCCTCAGAGTGTTGGGGGTTCTTTCTCTGGGTTGGGGGGGGATTGGAATCCCACAGCTACTCGGCCTCTCAGGCCAGTCTCCTTTCCTCAAGGGTGGATGTTCCAGGTTTCCCCCCGATGGGTGGTCTGGCTTTCTGGCAGGGGTTTTTGAATGGCATTCTGCTGCGTGTTGTCCCTCCTCTCCACACTTAAAGCAACCAGATATTCTTAGAGTCGTGGTGGTTTGGGGTTTAAAAATTTCCCATTTCCCCAGGGGTGAGGTCTTTTCCAAAACTTGCCACTGTGGTACCGGTTACAAGTCATGTCTATCTCTGCCTCCTCTGCCATCATTTACCATTCATGCAGGAGATTTGGGGTCCCATGGGCCAGGCAGGCAGTGTATAGGTTGTCATTTAGTCCATCTTTGAACCAACAGACTAGGATATCCTCTGGTCAGTCGATGTGGCCTGCCAGGTCACGAAATTCCTCAGTGTAGTCAGCTACCGGGTGACAGCATTGCTTTACGACTATGATGCGGTCTCAGGCTTTTCTATTGGTGAGAGGGTCTTCGAAGCAATGGCATAGGTCCATCATGAAGTGGTCAAGGTTCCTTAATTCTGGGGCACTGATGTTGTGGAGCGTCACCATCCATCTGGTTGCTGCCCCTTCAAAGGCCAGGGTAATGACTCGTATTCGGGATCCCTGGGTTTGGAAATTCTGCCCATATTCTTGCATGTAGGTGAGGACTTGCGCCAGGAAAAATCCCAGTTTCTGGGGGGTTCCCATTGAATTTTACTCTCAGGGGTGGGACCTTCCTCTGCAGTTTATGTCTCTGGGTTGGCCAGGGTTAATCCCCTGTTCTGGGACATTTAAGGGTCAGGTACCTGGGGTATGGCTGCTGGTTCTTCAGCTTGTCCCGCTGTCTGATCATTCTCAGCTGAATCCAGGGTGATGGCTCAGGTTCTCTCATTTTCTGGTTCCCTTGCTCTCCTGTGTTGGCATCCTGGTGCATCCCTCCTCTTGAGGTTCTCCAGGGCTTCCCTCATGAGGCAATTTATGTACCGTCTCAGTCAGTCATCAGCCGGTGGCTCCTCGCCCCATCCTTCCTAATCTGATAGGGCCTCCAGCTCCAATTTCCATATGGGTTTAGGATTGCCCCAGGTGAGGGTTACTCCCCTGGTTCTTCCATCCCAGCTGTCTCTCTTTCCGATGCCTATAGACCACTGGGGCTTTGTGGAGGTTTCTTAGGCAGCTTTGCTATCTTTGATGGGGTGCACCGAGTCAGTATCTGGCTGGGTAACTGTCAATGTTTCTCCCCAGCATTCGGCTTCCCCTTGGTCCTTACTGTATTCAGACATTTTCCTTTCTTGCAAGGTCCCCTCGGTAGAGTGAAGGTTTTTGTTTTTGTTTTTTAAAATTTCCTCTCCGGGCTGACCTCTATTGCAGATGCTGCTTTATGTCAGGCTACAGAACTTTTTCCCATTTAATTAACAAGAATGAACTTCTGAAAACCAAACAACATCCAAAAGAATCCTTTATTGAGATGAGACAACTCATGTAGGAGTTCAAAGCAGTATCTAAGGTCTCTCAGGCATACAGAGAGAGAAAAAAGTATTTAGAACCTTTCCCCTTATCTCAATGTGTATTTAGTGAAACAAAAGCCAGTATGTTAATTCCACCCCACCTCTTCTGTAGAAACGATCTTTTTCACAGTTTCCCAGGGCATACCTAATTTCCCCCCACCCCCTTTTTTAGAATGAACTTTTCCAGAGATTCCCAGGACACATCTCACTGTGGAATTTTTATGATCTTCTCATCTCCTGGCTGAGCCTCTCAGAGGTGATAGGTTCTGGCCATCTGGGTTTTCTCCCTCCACTGTATCATGTGGGTTATACAAATTCGATATAAGATTAAATATATTCAGGTTACATCAAGAAAGGATTTCTTATCAGTCTCCCCCACTCTTTTCTTCTTCCACTGAAGAAATGACACATACACGGATCTGACAGGGAGCAACCATGGAGAAAGCCCTTCTTCTGGGTCCCACCAGGTTTATCTCCCTCAGGGATGGGACCTGTAGCATTCCCTGCCTCTCTGTTTTAATGAGTTGGGTAGATGCAATCAGCAAGAGCCTCAGATAACCTAGTCCCAAGCCATGAAGAGCGGTGACAACCAACACCTTGAATTGCACCTGGAAGAAAATCAGCAACCAATGCAGCTCACGTAGGGGAGGTGAATCATGCACATATCTGCACAAAACCATGCGAGCCGCTGCATTCTGCACCAACCGGAGCTTCCAGATATTCTTCAAAGGCAGCCCCATGTAGAGCACATTGCAATAATCAAGATGGGAAGTGACTAGGGCATGAATGATTTTGAGTAGGGAACACTAGTCCAGGAAAGGGTGTAATTGGTGCACAACCAGCAGTTGTGCAAAGGCCCTCCTGGCCATGACTGCCACCTACTCTTTGAGCAAATGTCGTGAGTCCAGGAAAACCTGTTTAGGGTAGTGTCACCGCATTCAAGACCAAAGGTGGCCATTCCCTCTGAGCCAACGAACCCCAAATCCAGAGCCATTCAGTCTTGCAAGGATTTAGTTTCAACCCGTTGCTCCCCATCCAGCCCCTAACAGCCTCCAGGCACTGCGAGAGGGAGGACACAGCAAATATATGTATTTGTTCTCTTCTCTTTTGTTGTGATAGCGAGGAGAACAATTTCCCCAATTTAGGATAATCAAATTTATTATGGTGTTTTTAATATGTAGTTCCTGTAGTGATATTATTCAGTATTTAATTCTAATCTTTGTAATTTTGTGAATCCTTTTTTCTTTTCATAAGGTCCATTTATTAGTCCACATATATCTGTTACTCATTATATTAACTGACATCATTATTTCTTCTTGCATTGCTTCACTTGTATTAAAGCCCATGTCACACTGCACCAACGGATGCAAAGAGAATGTAAAACGGACAAAAAAGCTTGCCATCCGTTGGTTAACGCGATGTACTCACTGCCTCTGTTTTGCTTCCTCTTTATCTGTCCAGCATCCGTTTATTGACATTTCATCTGCTCAGAAAGTTTTGAGCTGCACAAAACTTTTGCGCGGAAAATGTATCCAATTCATCCGTTCTGCATTCGCTACGCATCCGCAACACATCCGTTCTGCATCCGCTATATCCGCTAGGCATCAGCTGCGCATCTGCGCAACTCACATCTGCTCGGACGCAGGGAGGAAACAGAACGGACGCAGAACAGATGCAGAACGGATGCCAAGCGGAAACAAAGCGTTTAAAACGGAAAAAACGTCCACAGAGGGGACCTATCTCGGATATTAAGGATGTCTACAGGATGCCTAGAGGATGCCTAGAGGATGCAAAGGGACACCTATACTGCCTATAAAAAGGGGGAGCAACACATCTGGATCTCACTTTCAGACCAGCAGCCCTGCGGTGCGGACCTCTGCAGCCTTCATCTGCCTCTTGCTCTTCCACAGCATCCAGTCATGTCCACCGTTGATCGTAACACAGTCCTTTTGGCAGCCACCATCCTTCTGCAACAGTGCGAAGCCATCTACAGGCTCTGTGAACTCTACTACAGGAAGAAAAGGAGGCGGCCAAGAAGCGTCTGGGTCCGAAGATGGATCGGGAGAAGAGCAGAGTACGGGCTGTACAACAAGCTGATGGTGGAGCTCAGGAACGAAGACACTCGGGCATTCCAGAACTTCATGAGGATGCCTCCAGCCCTGTTTGACGAACTTGTGCAGCGGCTGACACCCAGGTTGACCAAGGCAAACACCAACTTCCGGCCCAGCCTGGACCCTGGGCTCAAGGTGGCACTGACTCTGCGCCACCTGACCTCAGGGACCACCTACAGGAGCATGCAGTACGGATGGAGGGTGCCACACAACACCATCAGCATTGTGGTCAGAGAAGTGGTGCAGGCCATCATCGAAGAATACAAGGAGGAGCTCCTCCAGTGCCCCTCCACTGAAGAAGGATGGAAGAAAGTTGCAGAGCAATGGTATCAGAAGTGGAACTTCCCCCACACCGTTGGAGCCATAGATGGGAAGCACATGGCCTGCAAAGCACCACCCAAGTCGGGGTCCACTTATTTCAATTACAAGGGCTTCTTTAGCATCGTCCTCTTCGCCATGGTCGATGCTGACTACAAGTTCATGTACATCGATGCTTCAGGCAACGGCTCATCTTCAGATGCCCAGGTATACAACGCCAGTCACCTCAAGGAGGAGCTGGAATGCAACCTCATCGTGGGCTTCCCAGATCCAGAATCCCTGCTCAATGACACGCAAGATGTGCCCTACTTCATCGTGGGGGATGATGCCTTCTCCCTCACAACCTACCTCATGAAGCCCTACACTTCAAGACTCCTCACCCGTGAAGAGAGGATCTTCAACTACAGGCTGTCCAGGGCAAGGCGGGTGGTGGAGAACGCCTTTGGCATCCTGGCAAACAGGTTCCAGGTACTTCTCACCACCATGCAGCATCGCCCAGAGACCGTGAGGAGGATCGTGGAAGCTTGCTGCATCCTGCACAATCTCATGCGCACCCGCTACCCAGTCTTGCAGAATAGGCTCGTGGATCTCCAACAAGGCAATGGGGACATGGAGCCTGGGGAATGGAGGCAAGGGCGAAACCTGATAGACACTCAGGATGTGCAAGGCCCCAACAGAGCCTCACGTGAAGGGAAGAAGCAGCGCAACCTCCTGAGACACTGGTGCAACTCCCCAGCTGGAGCGGTGGAGTGGCAAGACAGGATGGTAGATGATTAATGGATGCTTCCTTCAGCCTGTCTCATCACACTGATGAGATTGGGCCATGTATGTTGGGTGGGCCTACAATGAACAGGGCGTTTAATAAAGAGTTGTGTTTGTGTTGACATGTGTGGATGATTGATTACATTATTATTGATAATAAAGGGCCATAGTTGTGGCACCTGGGAGGGTGGACCATACAGTCCCACTATGCTTGCACTGGAGGTTTATCTATCCCACAGCTATTACCCATCCCAAAGGTATCCCTGCCCAACCCACTGCTATCTTAACCCATCCCACAAGCATGCAAAGGCTTAAACCATTTCTAAAAGTTTCCACCAAGACTTTATTAAAAAAAAGAAATGAAGCAAGTGTATGATTCAAAAATAGACTTTATTAACAAGAAGCTATAAAACAAAAATGAGTCTCTGGCACTCCTCTTGGTCGCTCAGTCTCAGGGGTGAAGGGTCCAGGTGCTGTGGAGGTGGCTGGTGCTGGAGTGCTTGTCATCAGCTCCTCCAAAAGCAGAAGCAGCAGAAGCCGCAGCCCCAGAAGAGCGAGCCCATGCTGCAGAAGCCCCAGCAGAACCAGAGTGAGGGCCAGGGGGCGGGATGGTAGCCCTGTCCCTCTTGCAAGGGCTGGCAGCAGATGGCTGAGGCTTGCTGTGCTTCAGCATGGTTGTGGGGTTGCTGGCTGGCAGGAACCAAGGCTGGCAGGAAGGCTGGCAGGAAGGCTGGCAGGAAGGCAGGCAGGCACCAAGGCTGGCAGGAAGGCTGGCAGGCATGTAGGCAGCAAGGCTGGCAGGCAGACTGGCTGGCAGGCAGGCAGACAGCAAGGCTGGCAGGTAGGCAGACAGCAAGGCTGGCAGGGAGGCTGGCAGCAAGGCTTGCAGGCAGACATGCAGGCAGGACAGGCAAGGCAGTTGATGTGTCTGGAAGCAGGTCTTTCCTCTGAATGGCGACCTGCTTCCGAGCTGCTTCCGTTATGTCCATGGGGCTGACGCAATGCATCCTCCCCACATGCGCAATTAACGCTCGGCATCCGCTAGGCTTCCGCTGTGCATCCGCTAGGCTTCCACTCTGCATCCGATTCATCCGTTTGGCGTCCGCTTTGCATCCGCTGTATCCGTTCCGCGTCCGCTTTGCTGTGCCCCCCCAGAAGCCTAACAGATGTGCCATCCACTCCCATCTGCTTCCATCCGCTGGGCTTCCGTTTGCATCCGCTTTCCATCTGCCCTGCATCCTCCCCGCGTCCGTGTTATCCGCTCCGGTTATGCAAATTTTTGCCCCTTCTGAGAGCGGATAACAATGGATGGAACATTTTTCTCGTCCGTTGTGTCCGTTTTGCATCCATTGGGCAGTGTGACAGGGCCTTTAGGTCTTATGCTCCTAGTTGCTCTAATTTCTCTGTTCCTTTGCTCTTGTTCCTTCTTGCTCTGCTCGTTCTTTTTTCTCCACTTCACTTCCATCTGGTTGTGTGCACTTTTCTTCTGGCATTGGCACTTCTTGTCCTTTATATCAGTGGTCAACAAGCAGTGGGCCAGGGACCACTAGTGGTCCGTGAAAAATTTTTGGTGGTCTGTGAGAAAATTTTGGTGGTGCACAGAGAAATGTCAAAGCAAACCCCAAAAGTAATTAATGCAGGCTGCATGGAAACACAAGGTGTGTCGCCCACATGGCCCATGGGAACATAAGGCTTGCATCGCTTGCATTATGAACAACACGAGGTAGTGAAAGGAGGGGGGAAATGGCAGAGGGCGGGAACTTGCCCCACTTAGCCTATGTGCCTCGCCTAGCCACTATGCTGCATCTTTCCATTTCTTTCTTGTGCTTTTGGTTGCACCAAAGGAAAGCAGCAAAATTCTTTCTCTCCCCCAAACTCTGCCATAAATGAGTCTTTGGGACTTTGCAAGGCATCCTGCTCCAAGAGGCTGCACTGGCGCAACAAGTCTCACAAAGACTCATTTATGGTGTTCATGTGTAATTAAGTAAATTTGTTCTTTGAAGAATTGCAATGCCTCTGAGTTCATTCTATGATGACTGCATTACTTGAAACCTAATACCTGCATTACTGAAAAAGTTCCACTTGCAGAACCTTGACAAACCCAAATAACTATGTTGTTTCTCTTGTGCTTTCTTAATAGGTGGACCCTCATATTTCTAGGGGGGCCCCAACATGTCAGATCTCTATCATGATATTGCCATTCCTGTGAGGAAGGAGGCCTGGATCATCTATTCACTTATTACCCTCTTCCTGTTTTCCTACATATCCTGCAGCCCCTTAGTTTATAACTCTAACTCTGACACATATCTGCCCTGTGCTTTAACTTTGGGGAATGTGTAAGGGGGGAGGGCCATGTATTTTTTTCTCAGTTCTGAAGCCTCCGGAGCGAAGTCCCTGGGAACAGTCCCTTATCTCCTTCCCAGGAGGACCATCTTCAGAACATCTTGACACCAGTGGATAGGCTCATTCAACATTGAACTAAGGAGAAGGGTTTCTAAACTCCTTTATCCTAACAGAATTACCTAGAGTTTGCTTTGCTTTTGTCTTGCAAGCACTTCTTTTCAATAAAAGTCTCCTTTTGAAATGCTGATTTTTCTAGAGTTCATACTTTCTTTATTTGGGGAGTAGAGGTAGACCTCACAACTATCTAAAATACCTGAAACAGTAAAAGCCATGTTAAATGAATGTATAACAATGGTGGAACTAACAGAAGCAATTAAGAGACCAAAAAATAGAAAAATACTGGGTCCAGATGGTCTACCAGCAGAACTTTACAAAGGTTTGCAAAATATCCTAAGTATATCAATACTGGAAGTGTTCAATGAAGTACTGTCAGATGAGAAAGTACCAAATACATAGACAGAAGCATACATCATGCTCATACCAAAAAAGGACTCAGACCTGTAACAGATAAAAAAATTATAGGCCGATATTGTTATTGAATGTGGATTATAAAATATACACCTCAATAATTGCAGAAAGACAAAAGATTCTTTAATCAATTTATCCATCCAGACCAAAATGGATTTTTACCGAAGAGACAAATGAAAGATAATATGAGATTAATTTTAAACACGTTGTAGTATGACAAAGAACATCCTGGGAAGCAACTAGCATTGATCTTCCTAGACACACAAAGCATTTGACAATTTGAATTGGCAATTTATGTTAGCACAGTTGAAGGATATGGATTTTGGGGACAGGTTTAGTAATATGATTAAGATGATATAAGAAAACAGCAAGGTTGTTATTAAAAAAGGTACAAGACAAGGATGTCCCTTATCTCCCCTATTATTCATATTGACATTGGAAGTATTAAATAGAAATACTGTGTTTCTCCAACAATACGCCCTCCCAATAGGAAAACCCAGCATGTTTTCTAGGCATAAAATGAAATTAAGCCCTTCCCTCCAAATTTAGGCCTAATTTAAAACATGTGAAATTGGGGTGGGGTGGGGGAAAGCGGAGGGGAACTTGCCATTAGGAGTGCCCCGCGAGCAGCTATGCCTCACCATCAGCTGCTCCTAACAGCCAATTATGATGGAGCATGGAGGGCTCCCTTACCCTCCCTTACTTGGGTCAGCAGGTGGGCACCGTCGGCATGGATGTCCAGCAGCGCTTCAGCCGCTTCTCAGGCCTCTGTAGCTTTCACAGTTCCCACCGGTTGCTGGCACCTCTCTCGCCAGCACCATTTCCAACAACAGTGTTTGAGTCGCTCCCACTTCCCCCCCCCCCCCTCCCCCTAACAACAGGAAAAAAAAACATTTTGAGGTACCTGGGAGCACCGCATACTGCGTTTTGGTTTAATCCTGAGAGGCTGGGTGGGCGTGAGAAGAGCCGAGTGAGCGTCCCTGTTGCTGCTACCCTTGGTGCTCCAGCCTCAGGCTCTGCAAGTTTGCAAAAGTCCTGGTGTGCAGCCCGTTGCTGCATTCCAAGTGCCCAGGACGAGCTGCAGCTGTCCCTGTCTTGCCAGCACCATCTCCAATAACAGCAGCAGCAGCGGCGGGAACCATGGAAGCATTTCAGCCACTTCTCAGGTGGGGGAGCCACCTCCATAACTTCCACGGTTCCCGCTGCTGCCGCCGCTGTTATTGGAGATGGCGTTAAGGGGACAGGGGAAAAGTGGGACTCAGATGCTGTTGTTAGAGATGACACTGGTACATGGGGGGGGGGGGGGGGGAGAAATTAATTCACCCTGAAAAGACATCCTAACCATTATTTTGTAAGAAACACAGTATTAGACAAGATATAGAGATAAAAGCAATGGTGGGATTTAATTTTTTTACTACTGGTTCTGTGGGTGTAGCTTGGTGGTCATGAGACTAGGTAGGTGTGACTGGGTGGGTGTGGCCAAGTCAATGTCACTTCCTTGCCCATATGGCCTACAAAAGATATACCAAAAGGTAGTTTATTATTTTGTGCATTTAATACTTAAATAAAAATAAAAGAAGTACACAAAATAAAAAAATAGGTACAAAAATACTTACATGAGAATAAGTGTTATTGTCTTTAAGGTATTTCCAAATAGATGTTTGATTGGCATCCTCACTTGCACTTTTCTTCACTTACTCAAGCATCATCGGCTATGTGATGTGTTCTCAACCATTTTATGACTGTAGGAATTAGGGTCCCATTCTTTTAGAAGTAGGCTAATTACACTAATGGTCATTAAGTTTGTTATGTTGGAAACAGGTGAGTTCTCTTCTTTGAACATGATGTTCATTTTTGAAAAACCCCTTTCCACTTCTGCTGAACTTACAGCAATTGTTTTTGACAATATTTTTAGCTTTTTGAATACTGCATATTTCTGGGAAACTTTTAAAACATTTTTTTTTTACAAAATCTCTATAATTGTTAATATTAATTTCATAATTAAAAATGTCACTAAATGCAAGCAATTGTTCTTCAGCTGCTGCTTATGGAACTACTACTACTTCAATATTCCAGTAATCTGGCCCCCCAAAATTGAGAAATTGTAATTTATTTGTGTCTTGAAATTGGCTGTTTTTATTTTTTATGCAATATTTTTTATTGTTTTTTCACCTTTTAACGGTACTGTGTGTCATCATTATATAAATTGTACAACCAATCTCATGTAAATATCTACTTCTATATACCATTATATATATTCATAAACATTCATCTATAATTTTCTTATCTCCTTCTGTCATTCAACCATTTTTGCCAATTATCCCAAATTTCATAATACTCTGACTCTTTCTTTTTTAATTTTAATGTCAGTGTGTCCATTTTGGCACAATCTATATTTTTTTGAATTACTAATTCCTCCGAAGGTGTTATTTTGTTTCCAATATTGTGCATATACTATCCTTGTTGCTGTCAAAATATATAATCTTTTTCTTATAATTCCCTTTAATTATTCCCAACAGAAACAACTCCAGTTTAAATTCTATTCACTCTTCCACTATTTTTTTGTATCCAACTCCATATTTTGGTCCAGTATTTTGGGGCTTCTGGGTATTACCACCATATATGATAGAAGGTAACTTGGTTCCATTTGCATTTCCAGCATGTCGGATTCATGTTAAGGTACATTTTGGCCAATCTCATTGGTGGCAGACGCCAACGATAAAACATCTTGTACATATTTTCTTTATCGGCCGCTGATCTTATTAATATATAATTTTTGTTCCAAATCTTTTCCCAATCTGCTAAATCTATATTATGTCCAATATTTTTTGCCCATGCTATCATGTAGCCTTTTACTACTTCCTCTTCCAATGCAACTTTTAATAAGTAGTTGTACATCTTTGTTATGAATTTCTCTTTGGGGCTTATTAAGATTTTAATTAATTGCTGCAGCTCAGTATGAATTCCAAATTCTTCTACAATTTTTTGTATCTGGTTTGTAACTGGAAATATGGCCACTAGTCTATGATTATACCTTGCTTTTAATTTCTGATTTGTTTTTAATTTTCTGTTTATCTAATATTTCTTTTTATCTGACCATCTTGCCCAAATCCAATGTGTCAGGGAATATCATCGCTTCCATAGTGGATGACAGGTATTTTCATATAATGTTTTCTTCTAATTTTATTCCAAATCTGTAATAATGAATCTCTCATATGTCTATGAAAATGTTTGCTTCTTGTCTCTTCTCACAGAAAGGTGTGCCACTCCATTTGTAAATCATGACCCTCCAGAGTTAATATTATTTTATTACTCAAATTAATCCATTCCTTAATCCATATCAATGCTGCCACTTTATAATAGAGTTCCCAGTCCAGGAGTCCAAAGCCACCTCTACTTCTACTGTTCTGTAACGCTATTAATTTTATTCTGGCTTTCTTTCCTAACCGTATAAATGTTAATATAGTTTTGTTCAATTCCGTAAAAATGTTTTTATCTAATTTTATGGGGATTGTTTGAAATAAGTATAATAATTTGGGTAAAATATTTATTTTGATTGTGGTGACTGTCCCTAACAATGATAATTGTAATTTCCCCCATTGTTCCAAATCTTTATTTGATGCAATAATTTCATGTAGTTTTATCATTGAGCATCTCGTAGTTAGCCATATTCCTAAGTATTTGACTTTCTTTGCAATTTGGAGTCCCATTACCCTTTCTAATTTTCTTTTCTGTTCTGTTAAATTTTTAGTTAACATTTTAGTCTTTTCTCTATTAAGCCCTTACACCTTTCATATTTTTCTAACTCTTGAATTAAAGTATTTCCTATCTCCAATGGGTCTTCTATGAAGAACCAGGTCATCTGCAAAAGCTTGAATTTTATATTCCTTTTTAAATTTAGATTCCTTTTATATCTGAATTCTGTCTAATTCAAATTAATAAAATTTCTAGCAGGATGAAAAGTAGAAGTGACAATGGACAACCCTGCCTTACCCCTTTCATTATTTTGAAAGTTTCTGTGTTTTCCCCATGTAATAATATACTCATCTTTGGGTGGAATACATCACCTCTATCATTTTCATGAACCTGTCTCCTAAATTCATATTTTTAATTTGTTGGATCATGAACTGCCAATTAAGGTGCGGTATCTGCTATCCTGCATCAGATGGGCGTCTCATGATAGGGAGCGAAGGAGAGGGAAACGACAGGAGACGAAGTTCCTCGCGATGAGTGCGCCCAGAATGTCTGGGTACACGCTCTTTTATTATGCTCATTCAAAAGGGGGTGATTGTTTAT
>BLBF01000078.1:811631-915298 GCA_015471245.1 Laticauda colubrina | reverse complement strand
CAATGATACACAGTTGCAAACACATAAATGATACATAGTTACAACATTAAGGTTGTCAAAAGCCTTTTATGCATCCAGAAAAACAAGTGCTGCTTGTTTTTCTGGATGTGCCTCATAGTATTCCAGTATGCTTATTACTATTATTGTATTATTTCTGATTTGTCTTTCTGAGAGAAATCCATTTTGGTCTGGGTGTATGAATTCATTTAATATTTTTTTCAATCTTTCTGCTACTATAGTTGTAAATATTTTATTATTGGCATTCAGCAATGATATTGACCTGTAATTTTGAATTTGTTTGTTATCTGAACCCTCTTTTGTTATTAAAGAAGTAAGAGCCTCCCTCCATGAGTCCAGTAATTTTGCCTCCATCAATTTGTACACTTCCAGCATTAATGGTTCTATCAGTTCACTCACCATTTTATATATCTCCCCCGGAAACCCATCTGGATCTGGAGTTTTATTGTTTTTGTTTTTTCACTGCTTGTTTTAATCCTGTGTTATTTCTTTATTTAACACTTCTCTCATTTCTTCTGCTATTGGCAAAATACCTTCCCCTTTCAAGTAATCTCTATTTTTTCCGTCACTATTTCTTCGCTTTTATATAGACCTTCAAAATACTTATAAATAATCCTTTTTTTCTCTTCAATCATATGTTGTAACTTCCCATTTTCATCCTGGAGCTGACGTACTATCCATTTCTCTCTCTAATTTATAGGACAACCACTTCCCTGGTTTGTTTGCCTGTTCAAAGAAGTTTTGTTTCACAGATTTTAAATTTCTTACTATTTCTTCTAGCTCTAAAATATTTATGTCTTGTTAAAGTTAGTTCCCCTTTAAACTGATCATTCTGTGATTTGTTTGCAATTGTGTTTCTAAATTTTTAATTTTCTCCTAAAATGCATTATGTTGTCTCCACTTCTCTTTGCCCTATAAGCTATTGTAATCGACGTGTGTAAGCTTTCATAGTGTCCCATAGATTTTGTGATGTAAGTTGCTTTGTATTTTCTTTAAGAAACAATTCTACTCTTTTGTAAGTCTTTGGGTAAATTCTTTCTCTTTTAATATTTGTAGATTTAGAGTCCATCTTCTTGTTTTTTTTGGCCTCTCCAAATTATTTTAAGAGGATTATGATCTGCCCAGATATTTGGCAATATTTCAGTAACTTCTACTTCTTTCCTTACTTCCCTGTTCATCCCGGCCAAATAAATTCTTGACCACAAGTGGTGTGGATTAGAGTAAAAGGTAAATTGTTTTTCTTCTGGTTTCAATTTTCTCCATGCTTCTATTAAGTTTAATTCTTCTATCATTTCAAAAAATGCTATAGGCAGTATTTTCTTTTTCTATTTTTCTTCTTGCTTACATAATCCCTTTTACTGACCACTATTGCATTATAATTACCCACTATGCAGATATTCCTATGTTCTACTTCTGTCATTTTTTCATGTAGCTTTTTATAAAAATCCTTCAAGTTTTCATAAGGCACATATATTACGAATAATGGTTTCTGACCTATTGGTATTTCAATCATTACATTCTTCCCTTGACATCTGTATATGTTAGTTTTGTTTTTACCTCTTCCCTAACATATACAGCTATCCCTTTTCTTTTTTCATCAGCTAATGCTGTATATAATTTTCCTAATTTGGGGTATTTTAAGTAATTCTTACCTTATTTTTTGATGTGTACTTCCTGCAGGCACACTACATCTACTTTTTGTTTCACTAATTTTACCAGTGTTCGCTTTTAGTCACAAATTTAATCTGTTAATGGTTATGATATTAATTTGATTTATTCTTCTATTAGTCTACTTGTCTTTGTCTTCTATTAGCCCTTGTATCTCTTTGTATTCTTAGTCTTGGCCTTGCCCCTTCTACTTCATGTTCTTTTCTTCCTTCCTTCCTTCTTTCTTTCTGTTCTTCATTTGTTTCCTGTTGTTGCTGTTCCTGGCTTCTGGACTCTAATTGTTCTCTGCTGCTCTGTTCTTCTTCTACTCCGAGTTGGTCATATAACTCTTGTGCCTTCTTTATGTTGTCCACTTTGATTTTCTTCTCTTGCCAAGACACTAGCATCCCTTCTGGTACTAGCCACCTGAATGATACTGTATATTCCTTTTAATCAGTAGTGTTGCCATTGGTAGTTCTTTCTCTGTTCTCTCACCCTTCTCTGAATCTGTTTCAGAGTTATTATCTCCTTTCCTTTGTACATCATCAGTTCGTCCCTCGTTATTTTATAAATTATATCTCTTACCTTTTTCCTTGAGAACCTTATGTGCAATTCTCTTGGCAATTGGTGCCTTCTGGCAGAATTAGTACATACTCTATATACATCGTCTAATTCATTCAATAGTTTGCGCTTATCTCTTTGCAGAGCTTCCACTATTATTTCAGCCATTATCATTTCCAGGTCTTCTTCTTTTGTCTCAGCAACATTTTGAAGATAAAAGGCTGCGCAGTCCATCTCTAAATGGATGAATCTTCTAAGTCTTTAACTCTATCATCTTCCGATCCACCAGCTCAAGTTTCTTCTCAGTTAGTTCCATTCTTGTTTCCACAGCTTTTATTGTTTTTTGGTTTTTTTTCTATTGATTATTGAATTGAGCCCTTTTTCTCATCTGTGTATATCGCTTTTCATTTCACCCATCTCTCTTTTCTTTTCACCACGGTTTTTAGACATTGTTTTTTGAAGTTTAATCATTGTTTCTTGAATTGCTAAAAGGGTTGTTTGCATGTTTTATGTATTTGATGTTGTATTTTGTTTTTCCACGGTAAGCATCCCTTCAATTGACCTCTGGGTCGTTGGAGAGGAAATCGATCTCAATGTGTTTGCTGTAGTTTTTTTTCCAGCCTTCATTGTTGTGGTGATACTCATCATTTCTTTTAGGATTTTATTCTGTTCTTTCAAAATTCTATATACGTTATCCCAAATTAAGATTCAGTAATTTAAATACTATTTTTTTAAGTTTTCAGTTATGATGCTTACTGTAATTCTCTTTACACCAATCTTTATATTTATACCCTGCCCAAACTCTCTTATCTTTTCACTGTTCAGCCTATCTATACTCACAATCACTTCTTGATCCTCTTAATCATTTTCCAGAAAATCCAAGTTCATTAATACGACATACATTTATACCACTTTATAGAGCAATCAATTAATTATGTATATTAATTCTTACTACATTTTGATATATAATGATCAATATTCACTATACTATTTAATCTAAAAAAGATATGACACACTTATGGTCAGCCTTCAAGATTTTCTTCCTTTGCTTTGCATCTTTCGGTTGTCATAAGTAATGGGGGGAGGAGGGGGGACATGAGGGGGGATTTTAACGACCTTTAAATTAACTGGGAGATTAATTAACTACCTTTAAATTAACTCCCCTGCATCGTGGGAGATCAAACAGGTTTCTGACCAACCTAGCTGACAACTTTGTTATCTAAAAGGTACAGAAGGGAACTAGAGGGACAGCTTTAATGGTCCTAATTCTTACGAATAGAGAAGTGATAGAGGAGGTTGAAATTGCTGGAATTTGAGGAACAATGACCATCTCATATTGGAATTCAATATAATGCAAACAATAGAACGTAATCAAACCAGTGTCTTAAGGCCCGGTCCCACTGCACTTACGGATGTAAAGAGGATATAAAACATTAAAAAAAGCTTGCCATCTGTTGGAAAATGCTATGCATCCGTTGTGTACTCACTGCATACGTGTTTCATACGCTCTATCCCTCGAGCATCCGTCCACTGAGATTTCATCCGTGCAAGAAGTTTTGAGCTGCACAAAACTTTGTGAACGGATGAACTTTCCGCTGCGTATGATGTACATCCGTGACATATATGGGCAACAAACGTTCTATGTCCGTTATCATCCGTTAAACGTCTGCTGTATCCTCTCGGCATCCTCTGGCCATCCCCTCAACTCACATCCACTGCAGCTGAAAATGGAAAGAGGGAGGAAACAAAAGGTACACGGAATGTCTACACAGCATTAGTAGCACGGAAATAGAAATGATGTAAGCATATGCATCTCGTATATAAAGAATTAAAAACGGACAAAACGTTTGTATCTGGGATGTATCTCATATATTTAGGATGTCTGGAGTATGTCTAGAGTATGTAGAAGGACACCTAGTGGACAACTGATATTTTCTATAAAAAGGGGGGGGAAATCATCTGGATCTCAGTATGACTCCAGCAGCCATGGTGTACAGACCTCACCACCCTTGGTCTTGGTCTTCAACATCATCAGTTGTTCTCCACCATGGATGATGACACAGTCTGTATGACAGCTGCGCTCATCCATCACCAGAACCAAAACCTGTTCAGACTGTATCAAGTTTTACACAGGAGAAGGAGATCTCCAAGAGCTGTGTGGGTCTGAGGATGGATCATGAGAAGAATGGAGTTTGGACTGTATGACCAGTTGATGGTGGAGCTGAGGAATGAAGACCCTCATGCATTCCATCACTTCAAGAGGATGCCACCAGCCATGTTTGACGAACTTGTACAGCGTCTGAGACCCAGGTTGACCAAGCCTAGCACCAACTTCCGTCCCAACCTGGACCCTGGACTGAAGGTGGCAATGACTCTGCGGCACCTGGCCTCTGGAACCACATACAGAAACATGCAGTATGCATGGAGGGTGCCACATAACAGCATTAGCAAAGTGGTCAGAGAAGTGGTGCAGGCCATCATTGAAGAATACGTGGAGGAGCTCCTCAGGTGCCCCACCACTGAACAAGGCTGGAGAAAACTTGCAGAAGAGTGGTATCAGAGGTGCAACTTTCCCTAAACCATTGGAGCCATAGATGGGAAGCACGTGGCCTGCAAAGCTCCAGCCAACTCAGGGTCCACTGATTTCAACTACAAGGGCTTCTTCAGTATCATCCTCTTCGCCATGGTCGATGCTGACTGCAAGTTCATCTACACTGATGCTTCAGGCAACGGGTCAGCTTCAGATGGCCAGGTATACAACACAAGTGACCTCAACGATGGGCTGGAACGCAACCTCATCATGGGTTTTCCAGGTCCAGACCCCCTGCCCAATGACACGCAAGATGTGCCCTACTTCATCGTTGGTGATGATGCCTTCTCCCTCAGAACCTACCTCATGAAGCCCTACAGTGCAACATACCTCACCCGTGAAGAGAGGATCTTCAACTACAGGCTGTCCAGGGCAAGACGGGTGGTGGAGAACGCCTTTCACATCCTGGCCAACAGGTTCCAGGTTCTTCTCACCCCCATGCAGCATCGCCCACAGACCGTGAGGAGCATCGTGGAAGCTTGCTGCATCCTGCACAATCTCATGCGCACCAGCTACCCAGTGTTGCAGAACAGATTTGATGACCGTCAACAAGGGAATGGGGAGATGGAGCCTGGTGAATGGAGGCAAGGACGTAACCTGATACACTGTGGATGTACAAGGCCCCAACAGAGCTTCACGTGAAGGGAAGAAGCAGCGCAACCTACTAAGACACTGGTGCAACTCCCCAGCTGGAGCAGTGGAGTGGCAAGACAGGATGGTAGATGCTTAATGGATGCTTCCTTGAAGCTGTCGCATAACACTGATGAGATTGTGCCATGTATGTTGAGTGGTCCTACAATGAATAGGGCATTAATAAAGAGCTTTGTTTATTTTAAAATGTGTTGATCAATGAATAAATTGTTATTGATAATAAAGGTCCATATGTGTGGCAGCTGGGATGGTGGACCATACAGTCCCACTATGGTTGCACTGGAGGTTTATCTATCCCACAACTATCCTTATCTATCCCACAAGCATGCAAAGGCTTAACCATTTTTTCAAAGTTTTTACCAACACTTTATTGATAAACAAAATGAACCAAGTAAACTTTATTAAGTGTCTTAAGCAAAGATAAACTTTATTAAACATGTAAACAACTCAGTCTCTGAGACTATTCTGAGTCAGAATAGACTATTCTGCATGTGTGCTGCATCCTTTTATATCCGCGGAGCTGACGCAATTCATACTCCCCGCACACGGTGAATGCTTTGTATCCGATATACATCTGTGCGGCATCCCCTTTGTTTCCTATAGGCGTACGTGATGCATCCGCTTCATCCGCTATGCATCCGCCCCTTCTGCTATGCGTCCGCTTCAAAATTTTCCCCCGGAACCCCTTCGGAGGTGTCATCCGCTTTCATCCGCTAGGCTTCCTATGAACATCCGTTTAACATCCCTTTAACATCCGTTTAACATCAGTTTTACATACTACCCATGTCCATTCTTTTCCGTTCTTTTCCGTTCTGTTTATGCAAATTTTCACCACTTTTTGTCGTGGATGACAACAGATGGAGCCATCCGAAATTTTGCTCATCCACTGTGTCCTTTATGCATACGTTTTGCATCCGTCGGCCAGTGGGACCGGGCCTTAATTAGATTTTAAAAGAGCTGATTTTAACAAATTTGGAAATGAAAATCTTAAAGGGGAAAACATATGGGAAACTCTGAAGAATATTATTTTAAAGCCAGCCCATCTCAATACCATTGAAAAGGAAAAATGAGAAATGAAGGAGAAACCAGCATTATTACAAAAGGAACTCTCTGATAAACTGAACAGCAAAAAGATTAAGAACAAAAAATGGAAAGAGGGACATATTAACGAAGGCAGAATATCAGCAGATAGCCTGAATCTGCAAAGATGAAGTCAGGAAAGCTAACGTTTATGAGAGTAGTTTTGAATAATTATTCAGTCACACACAGATACACTAAATTGAGTTAAAGTTTACTTTAAGAAATAGCACAGTCCAAGAAATGATCCAGGTCATATATGTTTTACAGTCCATAGAATATCCAATTACAAAGTCTTCTTACCGGTTGCCTTTGTCATTTACAGTAAACAAAAATATCAAAGTTTAAGCACAGCATAAATACAACAGAACCTTAGATAGCAACAGAATGTCAAGGCTAGGTCACATCGCCCAACGGATGCAAAACATATGTAAAAGGACACAGCGGACGGCCAAAAATCTGGGGGTAGCTCTATCTGTTCTTATCCGCTCTCAAAAAGGGCAAAATTTGCATAAAGAGAACGGAAAAGAACGGATGGGGGGAGGACGTAGCGCAGCTGTAAAACGGATGCTCAACGGAAGCCTAGCGGATGAAAGTGGATGGAAGTGGCTGGCACGTCCGCAGGGCTTCCAGGGGAGCATAGCAAAGCGGACGTGTAGCGGAAAGAGCGGATGCGTAGCTGCATTCATTTTCATCCTTTCTACGTCCGTGCTACTAACGCTGTGTGTCCGTTCCGCATCTGTTTCGCTTCCTCCCTGTGTCCGTTTTCCGCTGGAGCGGATTTGAGTTGTGCGGATGCGCAGCGGATGCTTAGCAGATATAGTGGATGCATAACGGATGATGACGGACGTATAACAGATGTTCCCTGTATGCGTAGCAGATGTATAATGGACGCGTTGGATACTTCATCCACTCAAAAAGTTTTGTGCAGCTCAAAACTTTGAGTGGATGAAATCACAGTAGACGGATGCTGGACGGATAGAGAGTATGAATCACGGATGCAGTGAGTTCACAATGGATGCATCGCGTTTTCCAACGGATGGCAAGTGTTTCTCTCCGTTTTACATCCTCTTCGCATCCGTTGGTGCAGTGTGACATGGGCTTCAGAGAGACAGAATGTCAGAGAGAGCAAGCTATGATCTCTAGTTCCCTCTTATGGTAATTTGCAATATAATCAACCAATCGGAATATAGCATAAATCAATACAGTGATTTTGTCTTAAAACTACAAACATATGTTGTTGGTTTATATATTGCCAACCCAACTAATTGGTGGACAGATTCCTAACATTCTCCCCTTTGGGTGGGTCAATATATCATACATCTTTAAACCATAATTCTCACAACACTCTTTATGCTTAATTGTACCTTGAGCTTTCGTGAAATGATCTGCAATATTATGTTCAGTCATGCAGTATTCTAACTGAATTAATTTATTTTGAACACAGTCTAACGTTCAAATATTTCAAATCAGTATGTTTAGACTCAAATCCGCTCCAGCGGAAAACGGACACAGGGAGGAAGCGAAACGGACGCGGAACGGACACACAGCCTTAGTAGCATGGACATAGAAAGGATGAAAATGGATGCAGCTACGCATCCGCGTCATCCACTACGCATCCGCTCTGCATCCGCTACGCATCTGCTCTTTCCGCTACGTGTCCGCTTTGCTATGCTCCCCCAGAAGCTCTGCGGACGTGCCAGCCGCTTCCATCCGCTTTCATCTGCTAGGCTTCCGTTGAGCATCCGTTTTACAGCTGCGCTACGTCCTCCCCCCATCCGTTCTTTTCCGTTCTCTTTATGCAAATTTTTGCCCTTTTTGAGAGCGGATAAGAACAGATGGAGCTACCCCCAGATTTTTGGCCGTCCGCTGTGTCCTTTTACATATGTTTTGCATCCGTTGGGCGATGTGACCTAGCCTTGACATTCTGTTGCTATCTAAAGGCCCTGTCACACTGCCCAATGGATGCAAAATGGACACAATGGACGAGCAAAATGTTCCATCCATTGTTATCTGCTCTCAAAAGGGGCAAAAATTTGCATAACCAGAGCGGACAACACGGACGCGGGAAGGATGCAGGGCGGATGGAAAGCGGATGCAGAACGGAAGCCTAGCAGATGGAAGCGGATGGCACATCCGCAGGGCTTCCGGGGGGCCTCAGCAAAGCGGACGCGGAACAGATACAGCGGATGCGCAGCAGATGAAGCGGATGCAGAGCGGAAGCCTAGCGGATGCACAGCAGAAGCCTAGCAGGTGCCAGGCATTAATTGCGCATGCAGGGGGGATGCATTGCACAAGCCCCCCGGATATAAAGGGAAGCAGCTTGCACGTGGCCAGCATTCGGAGGAAAGACCTGCTGCAGGATACATCGAGTCCTTGCCTGCCCTGCCTGCATGCCTGCCTGCAAGCCTTTCTGCCAGCCTGCCTCCAAGCCTCCTGGCCAGCCTCCCTGCCAGCCTTACTCTCTGCCTGCCTGTCAGCCTGCCTTCCAGCCTCCCTGTCAGCCAGTCTGCCTGCCAGCCTTGGTGCCTGCCTGCCTTGGTTCATGCTTGCCTGCCAACCTTGGTGCCTGCATGCCTGCCTGCCTTCCTGCCAGCCTTGGTGCCGGCTTTCCTGCCAGCCTTGGTGCCTGCCTGCCTGCCAGCCTTGGTGCCTGCCAGCCTCCCTGCCAGCCAGCAACCCCACAACCATGGGGAAGAAGCGAAAGTCTCAGCAACCTGCCGCCATCCCTGGCAAGAGGGACAGGGCCATCCTCCCGCCCCCTGTCCCTGACTCTGCTACTGCTGGGGCTTCTGCTGCTCGGGCTTGCTCTTCTGGTGCTGGAGCTTCTGCTGAAGCTGCTCCTGGCAGTGGTGCTTCTGCTGCGTACTCTACTGAAGCTGCTGCTGGTCTTGCTCGTGCTCCTGGTCTCCTGGGGCTGGTGCTGCTGGGGCTCCTGGTGATTACTCTGCTGTTGCTGATCCTGCTGCTGCTGCTGCTGCTGCTGATGATGATGATGATCCTGCTGCTGCTGCTGATGATGATCCTGCTGCTGCTAATGATGCTGATTATGATCCTGCTGGTGATGATGATGATGATGATGATCCTGCTGCTGGTGGTGGTGGTGTGGAGGAGCAGCCCCTACCACCTGGGAGCCCCTCTAATGAGGGCCCATCTGGTCCTGCCAAAGGGAGGAAGAGGCGTATGCGGGGATGGGGGAGGAGGCAACACTTCATTGAGGAACACGAGGATGAGGTGCTGGAGTGGCTGAGAGAGAATGACTATCTGTGGCGGAAGGGACACCGGCTGTACAGGGACACCAAGCGGAAGCAGGCTGCTTGGAGAGAGAGGGCGGAGAGTATGGGTTACACTTCGGAGGTGCTCCTCGGCTGGTGGAAACATATGCACACCTGGTACGGGAAGCTGCACCTGAAGAAATCTGGCCAGGCCACAGTAAAGCTGACAGACAGAGAGACCTATGTCATGGCCAGGTGCAGCTTCCTGGAGGGTGAGATCTGCCACCGAGGAGCACCAGGAGCCCATCTGTCTACCCACTCTCTCCGGCAGCCTGCTCAGACCCAGTCCTCTTCCGGCCGAGAGTCAGTCCCTGTCTCCAGGCAGGTTTCTGTGGAGCCTGCCACGGCAGAGAACCCGCGGACAGGTGTTGTCACCATGGTGGTGCGCGTGGAGGACTCCCTGGTGCGGTGGGAGAGAGGAGACATCGAGTCCACCACAGTCGTAGCCGCATCCACCTCCCCCAGCTCCGCCTCCACAGAAAGGCAGAGAGCCAGACAGCAGGAGGGGCAGAGCCACACCGTCCTGCTGGAGATCAGGGACACCATCCGCACCAGTATAGATCTCCTCTCTCAGCTGGTCAACACTGACTCCTCATCCTCCAACCGCAAGCCCTTCCTCACCTATGTCAACCAGACCCTCAAGAACATGGAGGAAGCCCAGTACCAGGTGGTGAAGGACCGCATCACAGAGCTACTTCACAACCATCCAGACCCAGAGGAACCTGCTCCCACCCAGTCCAGGTCTGCTCCTCCACCCCAGTTGATGTCCCTCCCATTCCAAGGCTTCCCACAGCCCCTCACCTACCAGGGCTACGGCTACCAGGAGGTCCAGCAGCACAGGCAGCAGCCCTTCCCAGCCCAGGCACAGAGTCATCGGGCGACACCGTTGCCACCGGTTCTTCTGATGCCACCGATGTCAGCCACGCCAATGATGCCGACGACAGCGATGCCACCCACACCACCGATGCCACCCACACCAGTCCTCACCCAGCTGCAGACCAGACAGCCCCACTACACTACTCCTTCCTCCACCCCACAGCCAAGCCCGGCCTCAGTACATCTGTCATCAGTACTGGGGCTGACAACCCATGGCATGGAGGAAGGACCTCTCAGCATCGCGAGTCTGAGCCAGCTGTCTGAGATCTTCCTCAACACACCATCCCCTGTTGTCCTCTCGGGGCCAGGCACCCCAATGACAATACAGACCAGCACTCCAGCACCACCCACCTCCACAGCACCTGGACCCTTCACCCCTAGACTGGGCACACCTCCAAGTGATCAATAAGAGTGCCAGAGACTGGGTAGCTGGCTACCTGTAGAGTTTATTTGGACACTTGACTTGGGTCATTTTTGTTTTACAGCTTGTTGTTCAATGAAGTTTATCTTTGATTCACACACTTGCTTCATTTCTTTTTTTTAATAAAGTCTTGGTGGAAACTTTTAGAAATGGTTTAAGCCTTTGCATGCTTGTGGGATGGGTTAAGATAGCAGTGGGATGGGCAGGGATACCTGTGGGATGGGCAGGGATACCCTTGGGATGGGTAATCGCTATGGGATGGGCAGGGATACCTTTGGGATGGGTAGTAGCTGTGGGATGGGCAGGGATACCTTTGGGATGGGTAATAGCTGCTGGATGGGTAAGGATAGCAGTGGGATAGATAAGCCTCCAGGTGCAAGCATAGTGGGACTGTAAGGTCCACCCTCCCAGGTGCCACACCTATGGCCCTTTATTATCAATAATAATGTAATAATCGTCCACACATGTCAACACAAACACAACTCTTTATTAAACGCCCTGTTCATTGTAGGCCCACCCAACATACATGGCCCAATCTCATCCATGTGATGAGACAGGCTGAAGGAAGCACTCATTAATCATCTATCATCCTGTCTTGCCACTCCACTGCTCCAGCTGGGGAGTTGCACCAGTGTCTGAGGAGGTTGCGCTGCTTCTTCCCTTCACGTGAGGCTCTGTTGGGGCCTTGCACATCCTGAGTGTCTATCAGGTTTCACCCTTGCCTCCATTCACCAGGCTCCATCTCCCCATTGCCTTGTTGGAGATCCACGAGCCTGTTCTGCAAGACTGGGTAGCGGGTGCGCATGAGATTGTGCAGGGCGCAGCAAGCTTCCACGATCCTCCTCACGGTCTCTGGGCGATGCTGCATGGTGGTGAGAAGTACCTGGAACCTATTGGCCAGGATGCCAAAGGCGTTCTCCACCACCCGCCTTGCCCTGGACAGCCTGTAGTTGAAGATCCTCTCTTCACGGGTGAGGTGTCTTGAAGTGTAGGGCTTCATGAGGTAGGTTCTGAGGGAGAAGGCGTCATCCCCCACGATGAAGTAGGGCACATCTTGCGTGTCGTTGGGCAGGGTGTCTGGATCTGGGAAGCCCATGATGAGGTTGCGTTCCAGCCCCTCGAGGTCACTGCCGTTGTATACCTGGGCATCTGAAGCTGACCCGTTGCCTGAAGCATCGATGTACATGAACTTGTAGTCAGCATCGACCATGGCGAAGAGGATGATGCTGAAGAAGCCCTTGGAGTTGAAATAAGTGGACCCCGACTTGGCTGGAGATTTGCAGGCCACGTGCTTGCCATCTATGGCTCCAACAGTGTGTGGGAAGTTCCACCTCTGGTACCACTGCTCTGCAACTTTCTTCCATCCTTCATCAGTGGAGGGGCACTGGAGGAGCTCCTCCAGGTATTCTTCGATGATGGCCTGCACCACTTCTCTGACCACAATGCTGATGGTGTTGTGTGGCACCCTCCATCCGTACTGCATGCTCCTGTAGGTGGTCCCTGCGGCCAGGTGGTGCAGAGTGAATGCCACCTTGAGCCCAGGGTCCAGGCTGGGCCGGAAGTTGGTGTTTGCCTTGGTCAACCTGGATGTCAGGCGCTGCACAACTTCGTCAAACATGGCTGGAGGCATCCTCATGAAGTTCTGGAATGCCGGAGTGTCTTCGTTCCTGAGCTCCACCATCAGCTTGTTGTCCAGCCCATACTCTGCTCTTCTCCCGATCCATCTTCGGACCCAGACGGTTCTTGGCCGCCTCCTTTTCTTCCCGTAGTAGAGTTCACAGAGCCTGTAGATGGCTTCGCACTGTTGCAGAAGGATGGTGGCTGCCAAAAGGACTGTGTTACGATCCACGGTGGACATGACTAGATTCTGTGGAAGAGGAAGTGTCAGATGAAGGCTGCAGAGGTCTGCACAGCTGGGCTGCTGGTCTGAAAGTGAGATGCAGATGAGTTGCTCCCCCTTTTTATAGGCAGTATAGGTGTCCCTTTGCACCCTCTAGGCATCCTCTAGGCATCCTGTAGACATCCTTAATATCCGAGATAGGTCCCCTCTGCGAACGTATTTTCCGTTTTAAACGCTTTGTTTCCGCTTGGCATCCGTTCTGCATCTGTTCTGCGTCCGTTCCGCTTCCTCCCTGCGTCCGAGCGGATGCGAGTTGCGCAGATGCGCAGCGGATGCCTAGCGTAACGGATGCAGAATGGATGCGTAGCGGACAAATTGGATATATTTTCCGCGCAAAAGTTTTGGGCAGCTCAAAACTTTCTGAGCGGATGAAACATCAATAGACGGATGCTGGACGGATAGAGAGGAAGCAAAACGGAGGCAGTGAGTACATCGCGTTAACCAACGGATGGCAAGCTTTTTTGTCCGTTTTACATCCTCTTTGCATCCGTTGGTGCAGTGTGACAGGGGCTTAAGGTCCTGTTGTATTTATGATGTGCTTATACTTTGATATTTTTGTTTACTGTAAATGACAAAGGCAACCGGTAAGAAGACTTTGTAATTGGATATTCTTTGGACTGTAAAACATATATGACCTGGGCCGTTTATTGGACTGTGCTATTTCTTAAAGTAAACGTTAACTCAATTTAGTGTATCTGTGTGTGACTGAATAATTACTCATATCTACTCTCATAAATGTTTCCATGTGCATATCCTTGTTACTCAAGGGTTATTCTTTACATGACAGCTATGATCTCTAGCTCCCTCTTATGGTTAATTTGCAATATGGTCAACCAATCGTAATACAGTATAAATCAATAGTGATTTTATCTTAAAGCTATAAACATACATTGTTGGTTTATATATTGCCAATCCAACTGATTTGTGGACAGATTCCTAACAAAAGTAATGACAGAAGAGAAAGCAGAGCTACTTAATTCTTTGCACCTGTCTTCATGAAAAAAGATAATACAGTCCAAATTACCAAAAAATAACAATTAAAAAACAGACTGGAAATACAATTTAAAATAAGCAAGAAATGGTAAGTGAACACCTGTCCATTCTAGATGAGATCAAATCACCAATATCTGACAGATATACATGCCAGAGTTCTGTAGGAACTGGCAGATGTGATATCAGAACTACTGAACCATATCGTTTTAATATTCTTGAGCACTGGAGAACTAGCAGATAACTGGAAAAGACCTGATGTGGTTCCCATCTTCAAAAAAGGAAGGAAAAAAAAAACAGATCCAGGAAACTACAAACCAAGCAGCCTGACATCAATACCTGGGAAGATTTTGGAAAAGATCAAGCAACATATCTGGGAACACCGAGAACAAACAAAATTATAACCCAGGTTTGTTAAAAACAATCATGCCAAACAAATCTTATTTTATTCTTTGATAAAGTGACTCAATTAGTGGACCAGCAAAATGCTGTGGACCAGGGGTCGCCAACCTTTTGGACCTCAGAGACCACTAAACTCATAATTTTAAATCCTGCGGATGACTAATATGAATTTTGACTGACGGTGGTTTGCTGACGTTGGTGGGAAAGTCAGTCCCATATTCCAGAGCTGCAGTAGTCACAGGACTGGCCCTTTGGTCATCCCGGAATAGCTGCTCCTCCATCTGGGTGCAGCGGCCTGCCATGGACTGGAGGAGCAGCTCTGGGATGACCAAAGGACCAGTCCTGTGACTACTGCAGCTCTGGAATATGGGACCAACTTTCCCACCAATGTCAGCAAGGGGATTCCCTCCCCACCATTGGTGTCACTTTCCAGTTCCAGCTTGCGTGGCTCCACTCAAGGTTTGCACTTGGTCAAAGGGTGGGGGCTGATGGGCGGGCTATGTGGGCAGCACAACCTTGTGTTCCCATGTAACCTGGATTAATTGCTTCGGGGGAGTGCTTTGGGGAGGACATTTCTCTGCGGACCACCAAATTTTCTTCCGGGCCACCAGTGGTCCCCGGCCCACTGATTGGTGACCACTGCTGTGGACATAGTATACTTGTATTTCAGTAAGCATTTGACAAAGTAGACCACGACTTACTTCTTGGTAAAGTAAAAAACATGTGGGATAGATTTGCAACTGGCTGAAAAATCACACTCAGTGTGTAGTCTACAATGGAACTACATCCACATGGTAGGAAGCAGTGGGGTATCCCAAGATTCAGGCCCAGTATTTTTCAATATCTTCATAAATGATTTAGATGAGGGAATAGAAAAGAAAGTCAAATTTGCAGATGACACTAAACAGGCAGTAATAGCCAACATTCCAGAAGATAGGCTCAAGATCCCAAAATATCTCAACAGACTTGAACTCTAACAAAATGAAATTCAATATAGAGAACAGTAAAGTAGCAAATGTTCAGATACAGATTAGCCTGGCTCAATAGCAGTAACTATAAAAACAAATCTTGAGAGTTCTAATGGACAATCACTTAAATATGAGGTGGCAATGTGCAGCAGTAGTAAAAAAAAGTCAACATAATCCTAGTTTGCTTTAACTAAGGGATAGAATCAAGATCACATGAAGTATTAGTTATGAAGTATTAAACCTTAGTTAAGACTATACTTAGAATACTGCATCCAGTTTTGGTCACATTATAAAAAAGATGTAGAGATTCTCAAAAGAGCACCGAAAAGAGCAACAAAGATAATTAGGGGACTGGAGTTTAAAGTATTGTAAAGCCCATGTCACACTGCACCAACGGATGCAAAGAGGATGTAAAATGGACAAAAAAGCTTGCCATCCGTTGGTTAACGCGATGTACTCACTGCCTCCATTTTGCTTCCTCTCTATCCGTCCAGCATCCGTTTACTGACGTTTCATCTGCTCAGAAAGTTTTGAGCTGCCCAAAACTTTTGAGCGGAAAATGTATCCAATGCATCCGTTCTGCATCCTCTAGGCATACGGGGGACATCCGTTCTGCATCCATTACGCATCTGCTATATCCGCTAGGCATCCGCTGTGCATCCGCACAACTAAAATCCGTTCCAGCGGTAAACGGACACAGGGAGGAAGCAGAACGGACGCGCAGCGTTAGCAGAAGGGATGGAGAAAGGATGAAAGCGGATGCAGCTCATCCACTCTGCATCCTCTACGCATCCGCTCTGCATCCTCTACGCATCCTCTATACATCCGCTCTGCATTCTCTATACATCTGCTCTGCGTCCTCCCCACGTCCGTTCCTTTCCGTGTTATCCGCTCTGCTTATGCAAATTTTTGCCCCTTTTGAGAGTGGATAACAATGGATGGAACATTTTGCTCGTCCGCTGTGTCCTTTTTCCATCCGTTGGACAGTGTGACATGGCCTTTAGGTTCAACTCTAACTTAAGATCATGAAACAAAGATAATTAGGGGACTGGAGGTTAAAGTATCGTAAAGTTCAGCTCTAACTTAAGATCATGATGTGCCAAAAATGAACTTAAGCAAAAGCTTTGAAGAACAAAATCAAACTTTTATTGATCAATAAAAGGGTAAGACCTCTCCTCTCATACACACAGATATGTGAGGAAAGTTACAAAGCATATAGGCGAAACTAACTCTTATACTTTAAGATTCTTTTCGAAGTAGAGTAATTGCATTGTGAAACACTCTAAGTTAGATTTACATCTTTCCCGCAAAAGGACAAATGTCCTCCTGGCACTTGTTTCTCTTTCAGTATCCTTTCTCCTATTGTCTGTTAATCGATCACAACTGACCATTTAAGAGGTCTATTAACAGCATTCTTCAAAAAGTATATATTGCTCCAGATGTAGGGAGTTACTTTCCCAGGAAGTACATTCCATTCAGATTGATTTTGATGGTATAATCATGTGTCTTCATATGACAGAGATGTAACTAATTGCAGGCTAGTTTTACAACACAAAGGTTAGAATTGTTGTATCTCTATAGGCATATAGAGATAAGTACTTCTCTATACATAGGAAAACAACTGCCTGACATCAAGATAAGACATGCTTATAAAGTAACTCTCTACTCTGTCTATATATTTTTTTATTTCTTTCCTTTATTACCCTAACAGCATATTAAGAATTGGGTCTGTTCAATATCTATCAATTACCTTATTAAACCCAACGTGCAGATTAGAAAAAATTAAATGGAGATTTTAAAAACGGAAGAAAATCATTGGGAGTTGAAAGTCTACACAATAGTTACCAAGGTAGAAAAACACTGCTTCATGCGCGGGGCAGTCCCCTAAACCAGCCATTCTGCAAACTGATATAACTGGCCATTCATAATTTAGGCTTCATGTCTGCCAGAAGGCCATGTTAAGTCTCCTCGAAACTTGCCACCTGGCTGAAGAAACGTATTTATTAGGATGTTACGCGATACGGGATACCCGCTTCCCGATTCTAAAGAAAATGCCTGAAAATGGCCGCTTCTCGGCCCGGAAATACCTCTCTGAGGTAAAAGGCGAGCCCCTCCCTCCACGTGACGGGGAGAGTGGTGGGTGGGATCGGTTGCTTGCACCGCCTCCGCGAGGGGCGCGTGCGCAGAGCAGGCCACCTAATGCTTCTTGCTGGATCGCGGCTGAGGGAGCGAACGTCGCTCTCTATGGGGGAGAGAAGATGGCTCCCTTTCCGGAGGAGGTGGATGTTTTCACCGCCCCGCACTGGCGGATGAAGCAGCTCGTCGGACTCTACTGTGACAAGGTAGGGAAGGGGCTGAGAGGCGTCGTGGGAGCCGCCGCCGCCGCCTTCGCCTTAGCCTTCGCCTTAGCCTGACTTCAGGCGCCGCGACACACCCCCGCGTTTCGGCCTCAGCCGGCGGAATGGAGGTAGTGCGCCTGCGCACAAAAGGGGAGCACTACGCGGTTGCGCACTTGGATTGATGTCTTGCGCGCGACGTAGTTCCCCCCCCCCCACTTTTCTGTTTTTTAGAGATGTTGATTTAAAAAAAAAAAAAATCCAGGAAGGAAAGATCTATTTTCTTGAGCGGGGGGGGGGGGGGGATAACTGGTCCAAAGTCTCTGGGTTCCCCCTCGTCCATCTCTTTGTTTATCACTGTTTCTCAACTCCAGCAACTGGAAAATGTGAACTTCAGTTCCCTTGGCTGGATGATTCTGGGAAGTAGCAGTGGCAATATCACTTCGACTTGCATGCCGCTTCATAGTGCTTTACAGCAGTCTCTAAGCGGTTTATAGAGTCAGCATATTTACCCCAACGGTTTGGGGGTCCTCATTTTAGTCACCTCAGAAGGATGGAAGGCTGAGTCAACCTCCTATTGAAGTCTTCAATCTTCAATTTGCTAACCTTAAAGAAAGTCATTTAAGCCGCTGAAGGTCTGAAGCTTACAGCTGCCTGGTGAGGTAGACTTGAGTCTGAGCCAGAGGCATCTGAAGAGGTTGTCTCCCTCACTTGCCAGCCTTATAAACCTTGTGGATGTGAGAGACTTCTCTTTCTAAATTGTTAGTATTGCCATATTTTTCACCAGACTTCAGAATCTTCTTGTTGCTGAGATCTGAGATAAAGATACATTAATGCATTATTTTATCATACAGACCTGGGCTTAGCACCAGCTGCAGTCAAAACCAGTTCGAAGCCCTGTCTGTGGGATAACACAGTATTCATTACAATAAAACAGCAACAATCACATTCATAAACCTAATAATATGTTGGACTAGGAATCTATTTGGTTGAATCAATCTGGTGGTAACTGCTACTTTTTTTATATTATGTTTTTTTCCCCAAATATTTGTTTTAAAAAGGCATGGGCGTGAGAACTAGTCATTTGAGATCACATGCTGCTGCCATACACATTAGTCATTTGTATTTGCTGTTCCCAACCATAAATTTCTGAGCTAACAAAAGTTTCAGGAGTCTGAAAGACAAGCCAAGATGGCAGAAAATTGGACTGTTGGAAAAAAAAATCTGTGTAATTGAACGGATGCTTGGTACAAGTATTAGATCAAAACAGAATGCTTCAACTGAATATGAATAGAAGTCAAGCATGGATTTTCTCTCCTGGTCTCTCTTTTTGTCACAAGTAGTAATGACCTTGAGCTTTTTAATCATTTTTCAAGACCTTGACTGAATGCAGGAGTTGGAAGAACAAAACTAGAACAATCCTCTGAAATCTGTGGCTCTAATTAATACATAGCACATGAAACATGATCCCTTGATTATTGTCAAAATCAATTTGCAAAGCTAGAAATTAGACATTTAGACAGACATACAAATTGGAAAAATTAAGGAATTCTTCATCTAAAAGGAGTTCCAGGTTTGAATGAAAAACAAAAAAACAAAGCACTGTCTTCTATACAACCCCTCTGCAGATGGGAATAATTTAACTGGAGAAGGACATATTTATACCATAGTCAAGTTTGTCTTAATGAAGTAGATTGTAGTCTGAGAAAAGTTATATTCTAAGGGTTTGTTTTTCTTCAAGGTGGTAAAGGATTTTTTTTTTTGCATTTATAGGTTAACCTAGTTGAGCAGATAATATTTAGTTATAATGTATTTTGACATATTACTGTGTTTCTCAAATAATAAGGCCGGGTCTTATTTCTTTTTGAGCCCTGAAAAAATGGCTAGGCTGTCTTTTCGGGGTGACTTAATTCCCCCCCTTGCATCTTCGGGCCGGCGGGCAGCAACGGCTTGGATATTGACCTCAGTGTTGATGGGGCACATCGTATCAGGGTCAACGCAGGCAGCACCATATCCGGGTGTGCAACAAAAGTACTTCCTAACAGCAAGCCCCCCCACCATTCCCCCCCATTTCACATGTTTTAATATAGGCCTTAATTTGGGGGGAGAGGCTTAATTTCATTTCATGCCTATAAAACATGCTGGGACTTCCTATTGGGGGAGGCCCTATTGTTGGAGAAACAGGGTAGCAAGGTGTTAGGTGTTTACATCTGCCTTTATATTTCAACGATAGCACTTATTTATTTACTTGTTTAGAGAAGGTGTGAGTCTACATTTTAATCTGTAATACAAGACAAGGATTACCAGATATTCCATGAATATTGACTTGTATTTTAAAAGAAAATTATGAAAGGCACAAAGTAAATCCCAGATATTAGATCCTTTGAAAGAGTCATTGAAACTTAAGTTAGTTTACTGTGACAATTCTGAAGTATGCTTAAAGTTAGAAATGCAGCGGAAAATATTGTATCGCTTAATTTTTAGAGGAGGAAATTTACGTATGGTGAGAGAGAGAAGAGAATGACTAGTTAGTTTCTTTTGATTGAAAAAGCAAGATTAAAAAAGAAACCAAACTCTAAATAATATGCTTCAGGAAAGAAAATTATCTGAGTTGCTTGTTTGTGCCTTTGATTCAAGGAAGAGTTTCTCTGCTCTTTTATTGTGCTCTGACTCATTGACAAAGCAAAAGGAGACCCAAGATCTTTAGGGTGTTGTCTGTCGGGTATCACTTTGAGGATGCCTAAATTAATATTCAAGTTTTGTCCTCTTCTCCATTCCTGGAAAAGAGGTCAGGATTTCCATTCAAATCACTATATTTCTTGATCCAGCAAACTGCTCTATTTTCTGCTGACTCATATCCTGGGATATGGTCAGGCACAGTGCTTTTCTAGACCTGTCCACCCATAAAAAAGAAGCTAGCTTACTAAAAACACCTATCTGTGGTTTGCTCAAGATTGTCTTGTACTATGTATGCAAAGAACCTTGATCATAGGCATGGGTCTGGAGTCAACAGTATATGCCTCAAAAATAATCTTTGTAATAAATTTATTATGAGGAAAACCTGATCAAAGTGAAGAAATACAAATCTAATATAACTGCAAACCTTGTGAGCTTTCAGAATTTTAAAATTTTAAGTAGAGCTGGATAAAACTACAGAAGTTCAAATTTGGTTAGGGATTTATAATTGGCTAATACCTTCTTAGGATTAGTTTCTTAAAAATTAATTCAAAGAAAACAAATATCTAATGTACAACCCTCTATTTTTTTCAGCTTTCTAAGACAAATTTCTCTAACAACAATGATTTCCGAGCTCTCCTCCAATCATTATATGCTACATTTAAAGAGTTTAAAATGCACGAACAGATTGAAAATGAATACATTATTGGTTTACTTCAGCAACGTAGCCAAACTGTATATAATGTACATTCAGACAATAAGTTATCAGAGATGCTTAGCCTCTTTGAAAAAGGCTTGAAAAATGTAAAGGTGAGTTTGCTTGATTTTTGGCATGGGTAAAATCAATTGATTGAAAAATAGTTCTAAGAAAACAGTATCAATATTGCATATAAATTATTAATCATACAAACGGAGACTATCATTTTCATTGATAGATACAATTTTGTGAAGGAAGCATGGTGTTTGTTTGGTGCTGTAATATACTTAGAAGAAAAAATGTGTTTAACATATAACTTATCCAAAAATTTTATTTTAAAATTTTCATTTGATTTCTCATTTAATTAAGTCACAAGAAATGTGTAAAAAAATACCCTTTAGCTTAGAAGTTGTTTTCACTTTGATAGCAAATATATCTTTAAAGAAGCAAATGTCACAGTGCTGTTCCCACTGTAATCCCTATTTTGTATAGTTGATAGATTCAAATTGGAATTGAAAAAGCCGTGGAGTAACTTGTATTACTAACTCCCAATATTTCTTTATTTTTGAAAGCCAGCTCCCAATATTTCTTTATTTTTGTCTTTAAAAGTTTATGATCTAATACTTTAAATGTAATATATTATTGATTTAATAAGTAGATCAAACATTTATAACTTAAATGGCACATAAAGTTCTATGATAAATTTGAAAACTAATTTTCAGAATGAATATGAGCAGCTCAACTATGCAAAACAACTAAAGGAACGATTGGAAGCATTTACCAGAGATTTCCTTCCTCACATGAAAGAGGAAGAGGAGGTGAGTGGTTTGAGGAATGATTAAATGTTTTGAGAAAAATTTCCTTTATTTTTAACGTTTGGAGTGAATAGTATGCATCATTTTTATAAAAAGAAAGATTTTGCCATTTATATGTTAAAAGAAAATGCTTCTTCATTATTTCTGCCCTTTCTTTGAATGTACTCGCTAAACAGAGAAGCTGGAAAAAATCCTGGGGTTTCAGAAAACCCATCCCCCCCAGCTCTGTCCTTAGCCCGTAGGATTTCATAGTGTGAAATGTTTCAGGTACCTTGTGCTTCTCAGCCTCTTCTGTGACATTTGAAATCAACTTCCTTGGTCATTGGATTGGTCATTTGAATTAGGAAAATCTTCACAGTGACAGGGAGAACTTAAACTATTTGTGTACATAAGCAAATGCATTGTTCTCCTTGTAAATGAGAGCAAAAGAGCTTCCACAAATTTGTGAAATATTAATCTGAAGCATACCCAAATGAACTTTTTATTTTTTTTGAATAAAAGATCACTCTTTTTGTTAATCTTCAATGCTAATTTAATTTTATACCTGATATGGCTAAATGTATTTTCATATAAAAAATAGATAAAAATTAGATTCAAAATATATTTCAGAGTTGTCAACACATATTACAAATGGAAATTCTGTAAAACCAGATGTTCAGATGTTTGTTTCTTTTATTCTGGCAGGGTTTAAAAATATTCTAATAATAAAGGTTAAATTGTAAACAGAATTGCAGTCCAGCACTGGAATTTATACTAGCTAAGCAAAAAAAAAAAATCACATCTATTTCTTTCTCTTTTCCCCATCTTACTCTGGATCATTGGTGGTATTCAATTTTTTCCCGACTGGTTCTGTAGGCATGGCTTGGTGGGGGAGGGTCATGTGACTGAGTGGGTATATCTAACTTGATGTCAGTTGCACGTATGCCCATTCAGTGATATATACTCACCAAGCCACGCCCACATAACCCAGTAGGGAAAAAATTGAATTTCTACCTATCTACCTATTTCTGCCCAGGCAGGCCTGGCCTAATCTGTCAAAGGCCTGGCTTAATCCTGCATGCCGCCTGGTCTCCCTTCACCTGTCACAAGTATCACCCCCTTTCCCCTCTTTCAGAGGCCCTGGCCCTTACTCTCCTCATTTCCTCCCCCATGACCACCTCTTTTGTCATCCCACAGACGTGACTTTACCTTCCTCCCGTGGCTGGCTGCCAGAAAAGGCAAGCTAGGGCTGAACCATTGTCACTGGGCTCCCTGCCAGCCTACATCTTGCCCTTGTCATGAGATGTCTATAGCTGCTGCATGTTTTTTTCTGTGTGTCTGGACTCCAGCTGCACTGAAAAAAAGACACAGTGACTGTAGGCTTCTTGCAGTGAAAATTACTGATCTCCGGCTTCACTCCGCTTCTCCAACATGCCCACGCTGCCGCGTTCTAGGCACCGGCCATGCAGATCCACCCCATTGAGCCCACTGCATTGGAGGGCCTTGCCCAAGCAAGTTTGAGCGAAGCAGTGCAGCAGGCAATGGGGTGGACCTGCGTGGCCGGCGGTTAGAATGCGGCCATATGGCGGCACGTTGGAGAAGTGGAGCAAAGCCAGGGGGTGGTAATTTTCACTGCAAGAAGCCTACTGCCGTTATATTTTTTTGCTACTACTTTGCTGGTCGGAACCTGCTAGGAGCTGGTCTACCAGCTCAGTTCCAGCCGGCAAAGAAGCAGCAGCTGGGACATGTCACCCTATTCTTTGCGCCAAGGTGGACCCCATTGCCTGCTGTGCCAGAGTGGAGGTACTTGCCCAGGTAAGTCCCTCTGGTGCAGCAGGTAATGGGGTGCATATGCATGGCCAGTATGAAGAACAAGGCAGCGATGCTGGTGGGATTGAAGTTCTTTTTTGGTGTGTTCAAAAAGTGGAGGCTATTAGTTTTCGGTGCAAGAAGCCTCCTGCCAGCTAGCTCAGCCTTGGCTGGCAAAGAGGCATCAGCTGGGAGGTTTCTCGCACTGAAAAAAAAAGAGGCAGTGGTTGCAGGCATCTCACGACAAGGAGAGGTGAGATGCGGGCTGATGGGGAGCCCAGCGGCTCTCAGCCCCGGCTTGCCTTCCCTGGAAGCCAGCCATGGAAGGAAGATAAAGTCGTGGCCACAGACAACAAAAGAGGAGAGGAAGCGAGGAGATTAAGTGCCAGGGCCTCTGAAGGAGGGGAAAATGGGTGACACATCATGCTTAAGGGAGAGCCAGTGGTGAGCAAGCGGCAGTTCCAGGGCAAGGCTGGAGCTGGGCAATTAGGCATTTCCCAACCCAACTGACGCAGCTGGCTGCTCCAGGGCCTCAGGGAATAGTGCGACCCTGGGGCCTGGCTCCCAACCCAAGGCGAAGGGTCAGCAGGTGGCATGCATTGCTTACCTTTGGTGAGCTGAACTGACCAGGCATCAGCAAGGCAACTGGCGAAGCAATTAGGTGGGCCATGTGGCAGAGGCAATGTGGTAGGGTGGGGATGGGAGGGTGAGCATCGAGCAGCTGGAAGGACAAGTGAGTGGTGACCAGGCAACTGGGTTGGAGACGTGGCCAGCCAGAAGTTGCTACCGGTTCGGTGACCCAGGCCAAATTGTTGCTACCGGTTCGCTGAACTGGTGAGAACCAGCTGAATACCATTATTGCTCTGGATACTATACTGACTAGTGCTAATATGGCATAGTTGTACTGTTACATTGAGTTTGCCATACTTCTCATTTTTATTGGACTGCCATATATCTTTGTGACAGAACTGTAGGTAAACTTTTGATTTATTCATTTGCTGTGTTGCCCCTTAAAGTTGCTACATCTTCCAAACTTGACTTCAAAAGATTAAAAGTGGTCAATGTTTATTTAACTACCGTTAGTCCTTGACTTATGATACAATTGAGCCCAAAATTTCTATTGCTAAACAAGACAGTTGTAAAATGAGTTTTGCCACATTTTACAACTTTTCTTGCCACAGTTAAGTTTATCACTGCCATTGTTAATTTAGTAACATGGTTGCAAAGTGATGTCCCCATTGACTTTGCTTGTCAGAAGGTCGCAAGAGGTGATCACATGACCTCGGAACACTGCAACTATCATAAATATCAACTAGTTGCCAAGCATCTGAATTTTGATCATGAGGATGCTGCAGTGGTGATAAATGTGAAAAAGAATAAGATTTAATATTTTTTAAAAAATTAGAACATACTTTAAATGCTTTTTTAATATATCTCTAAATACTAAATCTGCAAAACTTTGTACCCAGTGCTACCTCCTTACATTCTCTCTGTGTGTGTGATTATGTGGCATGTTTGTCATGGTAGTATAAATAAGAAAGTATATTGTTTTTTAAAAACTTGGACTTTGGCAGTTTTTTGATAACTTGTTATTTCTACATGAAAATGTGCTGAATTGTCAAGGTAAAAAAATTGTTTTTAAAAAACATTTTTTCTATTTTGATACCATTCATGTTGTTATGTATAGTGTTTCCACTTTTCCATGTTTGTTATCTGTCAAATGTGTTTTTCCTTTGAAGTCATCTTTGATCATTAGATTTGGATCTTGTAGAGCAAGCATGATTCTAGAATTCATATTTTTTAATTTACATTTTTAATGTAAATAATATTTGTTTATAATTCGCTAAAAGCCCATAACTTTCCAAATATAAGAAAAAATGTAGTATATAATGTAAGTTAGAATTGATGTTCAGATAGTGATCATAGTTATCCCTTAGGTTTTCCAGCCAATGTTGATGGAATATTTTACCTATGAAGAACTGAAGGACATAAAAAAGAAAGTAATTGCACAACACTGCTCACAGAAGGAAACTGCAGCAGAAATACGTAGAGGGATTAGTCTATGGAATCAAGCAGAAGAACTCCAGAAAGCTTTTAAATATTCTGTGGATGAAAAAGCAGATCATGGTAAGCCCTTAAATTGAAAGTTAGCTGTGAATGAGTAGCTGGCTGCATAATTTCAAAAATAACCTTTTTTAAAAAAAAAACTCCCCCATCTATCAACAACATTCTCTTTGCCACAGTTCTAGAAGTGTCTCTTTCGAGCTGAATTCTGCTAAGATTGATCAACTTGTCAAGTGCCTGTCGAGTGTCTTCTGTTTTTCAGAAACTGAAGAACCAGAACAAGCCACCAGCATTGTTCATCTGCCTTCTGAGGTGATGCTCACTATTTTTACCTATCTTAACCCTCAAGAATTATGCCGATGTAGTCAAGTCAGCAGCAAATGGTCACAGTTAGCGAAAACAGGATTTCTCTGGAAACACCTTTATCCTGTGCACTGGGCTAGAGGTAAGAGGCTGCACTCTCAACCTTTTTTTAGTAGCCTTAATTATCATTCCTAGTAATTTGTAGTTATTTTAAACTTGATTTAAAAAAAAAACTGTGACTAAGCATAATATCTAGTTCAGTCACCACTCAAATATACAGCAGTGCTGATAAAGCAGGTTTATACTTATTTACCTTGAGGCTACAGTTATCACTGTATATGCCCAATAATGTGATTGTGATTTGAGTGCTTGGCCATCAGCGTGCTTTTCTGATGGTTGCAGCATCCTACAGTCATAGGATTGCATTTACAACCACCACAGCTGGCTTCTGACAAGCAAAGCCAATAGATAAGCCAACAGGAAGTCACAAGTCATGGTTACATGACATGATTCTTCATAACTGCTTAATTTGCTTAATGGCTGCAGCAGAAGTAAATCATGCATGGTCACATAATGCCCTGAATGACCATGTTGCATAGCTGCAGTTCCAGTATCAATTGCAGTTAATTGAGGACTGTATTTCCTTTGTGGATCTCATTATTTAATTTTATCCAGTTCATCTAAATCAGGGGGTGTCAAATTCAATTTCATTGAGGCCCAGATCAGCAAAGGGCCAATGAGCATGGCTGGGTGGTCACAAGACTAGGTGAGTGTGGCCAACTCGACCTAGCCTGCTCACATTGAGGGGCGCCTGTGATAGACCAGATAAGGGTGGGAGGAGTGATCCAGGGTGAATGCCAAAGCCTGGGGGGAGCTGAGCATCAGTGCTTGTGCGCAACTGCAGAAGGTGCCTGGGGGGAGGGTCAAACAGTGCTGGGGCACTGGGAGGGATGACAGCTGAACTGCCCATTAAGTTTTAGGTTGGAGTCCAGGTGCAGAGGCAAAATAGCGGTGGGGAGAGGTCAAAATGGGAAGCCCCTGCCCACTGCTGCCTGCCCATTTCCCACGGCAGTGTCCCATTTTCACCTCCTCTCCCTGTTGCAGTTATGTAGTACTGTTTGATACTCAGGCACCCTCCTCAGCAGTGCACAACCACCAATGCCCTGTAATTCATGCAGTACTATAGTGCAAGATCACAAGAGAGCAGTAGCACAAGATTTTGTGCTACTGATCTCGCACTACAGTAGTTTAGGCCTCTGTTCTCTGTGAACTGAGCCTTGTACCAGATCCGGCTGAAGAGTGTTTGCAAGACAAGATTTTGGGGCAATGAAATTGCCTTGCTTGAAGCCTCCCATCACCTTTCTCACTGTTGCACTCTTGGCGCACAGAGCATTTATAAGCCAATAGGAGGTTTCAAGCAAGGCAATTTCTCTGCCCCAAAGTCTCATTGGTTTGCAAACGCTCTTCACACTAAGACTGAAGCAAGGGATTTTACTGCTGCCAAGTGTCATCAGCTTGCAAATGCTTTTCATACTGTCCTAATCTTTTCTGTGCTCAGGAAGGGACAAGGGTAGGGGGAGAGATTGGCTGTGCTGCCACCAGCAATGCCTTTCCCATGCAGGGGTAGGGTGATCCCAGTGAAAGAGGGCTGGTGAGTGGGGCATGGAGATGGGGACGCAGTACTGATCTATACAACTTGGGGTGGTCATTTGGGCCAGAACATGGTGTGCCTTAGATCTGACCCATGCACATAGAGACCACCCTGCCGCCTCGGTCCCACCCCCTGGGCATGCACTTAGGAGATGGCGAACACACGGGTGTTCTGACCAAGGATTCCCGAGATTAATTAAGCACACACTTAATCCAAACAACTCATTTTTTTTGAACACTGGGAATTATAACCCGTAATGTGTCCCAAACAGTCCCTCAAGATAAGCACCCACCTTGACTTCCGGTTTGAGCTTCTTCGGCAAAAGACCGAAACCTCGTCTCTCCGAGGCTTCGATCCATGCTCGCCACTGGAGCGCCCCAGGCCTGCTGGTTTTGGGGCTAAGCCACCCCGTAGAGGTGGTGAAGAGGGGGGAGATTGCAGGGTTGAGGAGAGCTGCATCTCTCCTCCCCAACTGGCCATTATTCCCTTTCCTAAAGGAGGTTGCAGCAGTGGTCAAAAATGGTCACCACAAAGAAGAAATCAACTGGAAAAAAATGTGCAGGAGGAAGATAAGGGAAAGTTTTGGTTGACCTGGTTAAACAGCAAAAGTAACAAATAAGGTACCCTGGAATTTAAACTAACAACATTGTTTCCAAAGAAGATTTTGAAGCTGCAAAGGAGAGAGAGAGAAGGGAAAGGATTAGTTTTTTTTTCTTCCCTTCCTTATACTGATAACTAAGAGACTTAAGCAAGAAATTGGGAAAAAAAAATCCACTTTTGACATTAATAGGCATCTAAGCTGAAAATAAAAGTCAAAGGGATAACAAAGACATTTAAAAGCTTTTAAAAGCTGAAAAGGAGAAAAAAAAAGAAGGGCAGGATCTGGAAAAATGGAGGAGACTGCCTGGAATTAAGGAATGGAACTGGAATTAAAAGGAACTCACAGTGAAATTTTAACAAGATTCCTCAAAGATACATTTTAATTGAAACTTGGTAACAAAATAATAGAACCCTAGGAAGAGAAAGTGGAAAAAAGAAGAAAGTAGAAACAGCCTTCGATTATTTGCATTACTTGGTGACTTGGTTTTTTGCATCAGATGACTAAAATTAACTGGGTGGTTGTTTAAAAGTTTTTAAAATGGTATCACTCTTAGAAGAACTGAAAACAGAACTTAAAAAATGGAAAGAAAATGCACAAGAAGGGAGAAGTTCTTTTTGACTTCGTGTTTCAATTCTTAGAAATGGAGATCTGGAACTTTGAGAAGCAACAAAAAATGCTTGCAGAACAAGAAGATTGGGACAAAGAAGAAGCCATCTTTAATGATCAAATAATTTTAAGTAGGGGGGGGAAAGAAAAGGGGGGAAAGAGAGTGAAAGATTTAAGACTTAAAAAAAACAACCAAAAAGAAGAATGACAATTTGAAAGATACGTATAATATTAGAAAACAACAGAAAAGGGAATTACAGATGAGAGAATTAGAAGTAGAGAGACGAGGGGGTAAAAAGGGGAGGGAGAAGAAGAGGAGGAAGAAGGCAAGGAAAAGAAGTTGTAAAGGACAGAAACAAGAAATGGAGAAACAGGGAAAAGATATAAGGATTGTAACCATAAGTTTATTTAGAGATAATGGGTGAAAATTTAATTGTAAAAGGGATTCTGCAAAGGTACATAATGATAGCATTGTTATATTATAAATAGAAATAATTTTAGAAAATATGATGATGGATAAAATATTTATTGTAATGTAGTGGGATGTTTGTTGATAAATAAAATTAAAATGATTGAGAGAATTAAAAGGGAACATTTTTAATTATTAATGATTTATAAAAATATAAGTAAGAAATACGGGACAAAAAGAATTAACTATGGAAAGTTTATAAGTGTTCCCAAGGAAGTACTATATTCAATTGAAAAGAAATTTTAAAGATGTTGATTTTAATGCATATTAATGATTGAATTGGAATGGAATGTGTGTTTTATTTACATATATATATATATTTCTTTTTTAAGAATATAGTGTCTATTTTAAGAATGTACCAAGCAGAATCCAATTGGAAGTTATGTGTTATATTGAATGTTATAATCTTAAAAGTTATACATTGAAGCTTTAAGAGTTTGAATGGATAAAATTAAAGGATATAAAGGCGTCATACTCTAATTGGTCACTACAGGGAAAAAATTGCTTAATAAGAAAAGATAATAAGAAATTGTAACAGGACAGACAAAAGTATAAATATAATGATTTGAATTGAGATAATTAAAATAAAGTTGAGAAAATTAAAAGAGGGGAAAAACTATCTAGAAAATATAAAATGGTAATAAGATTTGGAATAGAATATAAAAATGAGCATGAAATTGAGTTTTGTGTCTGTATGAAGAAGTGATAACCTGAGAACATGCTATTTTCAAAAAATATGTAATTTTGTATTTTGTTTTTGTGAAAACCCAAATAATTTCTTTTTTTTAAAAAGATAAGCACCCACCTTCATCTCCTTTGAATTGCTGCCAACAACTAAAGTTGGCAAAAACATAACTGTAAAAGACAGACCAGAAATAAAAGTTAAAATAAGCAAAAAAATAGTAAGAGAAAACCTATCTGATCTTGATGAAAACAAATCACTGGGGCCTGATGGATTACATCCAGAGTTTTAAAGGAGCTGGCAGAGGTCATCTCAGAACCACTGCACCATATCTTTCAAAAATCCTGGAGTACTGGAGAATTACCAGAGGACTGGAAAAGGGCTGATGTGGTTCCCATCTTCAAAAAAGGGGAAAAAAAAAACAGACCCAGGAAAATTTAGACCAATCAGCCTAATATCAATACCTGGGAAGATACTGGAAAAGATAATAAAAAAAACCGATCTGCCAACATCTAGGAACAAGTAAAGCAATAACTAGCAGTCAACACAGGTTTGTTAAGAACAGATCATGCCAAACCAATGTTATTTCATTCTTCAACATAGTGACTAAATTAGTTGACCAGCAAAATACTGTGGACATAATATCAGTGTTTAGATTTCAGCAAGGCATTCGACAAAGTAGACCACAACTTACTTCCTAGTAAGCTAGAAAAAAGTGCAATAGATAGCACCATCACAACTCGTGATGGACTCGCAACTGGCTGACAAACTGTACTCAATGAATAGTCCTTAATGGGTCTAAGTCTACATGGAGGGAAGTAAGCAATGGGGTGCCACAAGGTTCGGTCTTAGGCCCAGTACTCTTTAATATCTTCATTAACAACTTAGATGAGGGAATGGAAGAGGAACTTACCAAATTTGCAGATGACCCTAAGCTGGCAGAAATAGCCAAGAAGTGTCCAGATGGATCTTGCCAGACTAGAACCCTGGGCCATATCTAACAAAATGAAATTCAATGTAGAGAAAAGTGAAGTCCTACACTTAGGCAAGAAAATCTGAAAGTACACATATAGATTGGGTGAAACTAGGCTCAATCGCAGTAACTGTGAGAGGGATCTTGGAATCTTAGTGGAAACCAGCTAAATATGAGCCAGCAGTGTACAGCAGCAGCCAAAAAAGCTCATGCAGTCCTAAGTTGTATTGACAGAGGGATACAATCAAGATCAAGGAGGTACTAATACCACTCTATAAAGCCTTAGTAACACTACACCTATTTAGAATACTGCATCCAATTTTGTTCACCACATTACAAAAAAGATGTTGAAACTCCAGAAAAAGTAGAGAGAAGGGCAACCAGGATGATTAGGGGACTGGAGACGAAAACATATGAAGAACGGTTACAGGAACTGGGCTTGTCTAGTCTAGTGAAGAGAAGAACCAGGGGGAGACATGATAGCAGTGTTCCAATATTTGAGGGGCTGCCACAGAGAGGAAGAAGGGGCCAAACAATTTTCTAAAGCACCTGTAGGCCAGACAAGGAACAATGGATGGAAATTGAACAAGGAGAGATTTAACCTGGAAATAAGGAGAAACTTTCTGACAGTGAGAACAATCAACCAATGGAACAGAAGTTGCCCTCGGAAGTTGTGGAAACGCCATCACTTGAGATTTTCAAGAAGAGATTGGACTGCCATTTGTCAGAAAGGGTGTATGGTCTCCCGCTTGGGCGGGGTGTTGGACTAGATGACCTACAAGGTCCCTTCCAACTCTGATTATCTGTTATCAGTATATAGAGAAAACCTATATAAAATGTTCTACAGATGGCACTTACCTCCAAGATGGACAGGCTGACAATGGAAATAAAGACAGAGAAGAAACCAAATACTATTTGATTTGAAATGCATGGTATAATTGGTTAAATAGCAGGTGTAAAGATAAATAAAAAATATGAAATATTACAGTATGACGATAAATATATATGGTAGATATTATAGTGGAACAAAATATATAAAGGAGTGTGTGTGTATATGTATGTGGTTATATGTGTCTTTGTAGCTCTTCTGGTCTTGTGAGAAGAGAATAACATCATCTGCAAATCTTAAGTAATTTAAATTGGCACCATTGATTTTTATTCCATCTTTTGCCCGGGCTAGTTTGTGAAATACTTCTTCAAAGGAAATTGAACAATGTGTTAAATGTGGTTGGTAGGCATTTGGCAAGCTAAGCTTAATTTCCAAAAACAATTTCCTCCTATGCCTGAAGAGAAAAGTTTTCAATCAGTGTGTGCAACCTGCTCTAACATGTGCTGGTGGAAAATGAACACTAATCACACAATCGATACAAAAGCTACGAGTGGGACAAAATGGCATGGAAAGATATATGCTTGGCATTACAAGACAAGTTAAAAAAAAACCTGCACATGGATTAGAGAACAAACAATAGCATACAATATCAAGAGAGTAAAAGAATTAAAATGGAAGTGGGCTGGTCACATAGCAAGAAGAACTGATAGCAGGTGGACCATGGCAGTCATAGAATGGATCACACTTGATTAAAAAAGCATCCAAGAAAGAGACCTAAAACGAGGGATTAATGTCATCAGCAAGGGCCTAATTGGCAAAAGAAAGTTCAGGACCACATTGGTTGGAAACATGATGAAGTGATTTTCATCCTACAGTGGATAGACATTGGCCAAGAAGAAGAAGATGATGATGATTTGATCTAAATGTTTAGGTTTTCACTGTGTGAAAATTACTGTAGTTAGTAATTGTCAAACTTGGATTTGCAATCACTGCCTTATCTTCAATTATATGTGTAGAAAATTATATGCCAATATAGGTTGAATGACCTATGTAATGTTATGTTAAGCAATCTGTTGCCCGTTCTTTTGAAATACAGCATTTATAAATTTTAAAACCCAGTCTATTCTCTTTTTAATTATATGGAAATGATATGTATCTTTATTGAACTAAGTAAATAGTTATTTGCTACTTTATTCAGATTTTTTACCATCCCCACCCTTTTGTTTTATTTTTCATTCTAACATCAAACCTAAAAGTATTAACACTTTCTAATAAACATGAAGCTCTTTATCTGTTTCTGGAAGCTTAAGAGTTGAGAATGAACTGTTTGGGAATTATTTGAATGATTCAGCCACTAAAGATTTTGTAGTTTGAAAGGTATTGCAGTACTCCAATTTTGTATGTACTACTTTTAAAACCCATAAGGATAAGAAAGCAACATCCTTTTAGCCTTTCTCCTGTGATGCTTTTACATGCCTGTGATCTGCTCTTGGTTATGGACAAAATGCCAAGGCTGCTTTAATGAATTAAATTTCTTACTGACTGATCAGGAAATTGGTCCCATGGCCCACCAGGTGATCTTGATACGGAGCCAGATGAAGAATGGGTGAAAAACAGGAAAGATGAAAGTCAGGCTTTTCAGGAATGGGATGAAGATGCTGATATAGATGAATCTGGTGAGCTGTCTACCTTCTTCAGTTTTATCTATCCCAAAGATTTGAACGTTGAGTATTAAATCTCATAGTTCACTTCCACAAAACAACCAGCTGTGACAATTCAAGCTGGAATACTGCTCATATGTATGATATCTGTTATGGAATGATTACATGGTCTGCCAAGTTTCTTCACTTGGCCCATTTCAAAGATTTGATGCCAACAATAGTATGTTGAGGTTGGCATTAAGTAAGGCTTGTCTTGGGAAACCATAGTTTACACCAGCCATTCCTAGCCTGGGTTTTTCTGTGTTAAATCAACTGTTCTTATAATTTGCATACTCACACCAGTTTAAAATTATGGGAATTTTAGTCGCATTATCTGGAAGGATTAGGGAAGGTCAGAATTACAATTATGTTAATGATCTGTAATGACCATAAGGAGGATTCCCCCTTCTTTCTGCAAATGAAAAAAAAAAGTTTTGCAAATTTTTGCTTTATTGCAACTTGACATCTTAGTCAGGTTCGCACTTTAAGGCTTAGTATAATGTGAATTGTTTGATTTTGCCTGTTTGCTATATGCTAGAGAACAAATTTGGTATCATGGCTAAGATAGTGGGTGTCAGCTGCTCATCTTCGTTTTCTTTGAAGCTCGCTAGCAACTGCCATAACTAGGGGGGAGGGGCATCTGAGAAGGGAAGTGTGCTGGAGATGTGAAAGAATGCTATGGGAAATTGGGGAGTATGAACACTAACAGGAACCAGGAGTGCCAAACAATCTGCCACACTTCAAGGATGCCAGTCCTGGGAAAGGAATTTACACCGGTGCCTAAGGCACCGATTTCCCAAAAACATTGGAATGAGATCTGATTGGACTGATCTCCCAGGAGGTGGGTTTTAGACATTGGGAATTGCTTTTTATATACAATTTTTGCATGTTTTTTTTTAGAGTTTGCCTCATCCATGCTACACTGAGCATCTCTGGTAAAAGTACCTTTTCTCTAAAACTTACGGAGTTAAGGTACTCCATAAGGGGTAACTGGGGCCAGTCTGACAGTCAGCAAGCTCTGCGGCAATAGTCAATTAGATTGATGTCTGCCAAGGGCACTGAGCAAAAAATGACAAGCCACAAAAGTGGCCTGGAGGAGGTTGGAACTTGTGGAGGCCCTCTTGCTCCAAACTGCATCAACCCAAACAGGAGCTCAAATTGCCGGGGAATGTGAGCATCGGTGAGGAAGCCCTGGTGATTACTCATTCTGGGGGTGAAGGAGGAGGATATGGAAGAAAAATCTATCAGTGTGACATACACCTGGTGTCAGGTCCCATAGATCCCTATCAGGACACTACCATTTTGGTGATGAGAGGGCCTGGATGCATTAATTAGTTTATAATCTTTTTCCTGGTGCCTATCTATTCTGTACTTTAATTTACCTTCATGGGAATGTAAGGAGGGAGGGCCATCTGTTTTGTTTCAGCTCCAGAGCCTTCAGCAAGAGATGCCCAAGAACAGCTTCTTGATAACCTCAGCCAGCAATTCTCAAAAGAACTTTGCACCTGTGGACTGGCTTATTCAACACTGGACTGAGGGGAAGAAATAACTGCCTTAAGCGAATTGAATTGCATGGGAATCCTCAGATCCTCCTTCCTTTTGTCTTGCTATCTCTTTCCTTCAAGAAAAGGCTCCTTTTGAAATATTAATTGTTTCAAGAGTTCTCCTTTCTTGAATAGAGAGGAGAGGCAGGCCCTTATACCCAGGGAAGCTGCAGAGCCAGGAGACAGTGTCATGGAGTTCAAAGAGGAGTTTCCAGGGGAGCTGGATGAACAAGACTTGTTGGAGCAAGTCCAAAAGGCATCGAGAGAAGGGTGTTGAGAGATAAGAAACCAGTGGGTCAAAGAACTTCTTGCCCAGCTAGCAGAGCCTCAACATCCACAAGGGCTGGTGGGATATGGTGCCGTAAATGCAGCCTCACCCAGACCCATCCTGGCCCAAGCAGTTTCACCACTAGCTGCTCAGGCAGCACAGCCCCTTTCCCAAGGGGGGGGGGCTGTCCTCCCAAGAGAATAGATGCTGAGACCTTCTGCCCTGGGCTTGAAATATGCAGGAGACCTAAAACAATTGGAGTTTTTCCTCACCCAAGTGTATGTAGCCAACCTCCCACCAAAGCAGCCTGGGTCCAATTTGTGACCATGGCCGTAGAAGCATGATGATGTGCCAGAGCTCCGAAGCTTTAATCAATTCATGATTGATAGATGGCCTTGTGCAAGCAGGTCAAACTCTGTCGTCCAACACAAGACCTGAATCTGCATCAAAACCATCAATCAGGGTTACAGGGAGTGGCAGCGGTTTGTGAGCTGGTGTGCTGGCTGGCCAACCGACCAGAGGATATCCTAATAGAGTGCTTCCAAGATGGGCTCAACGACAATGTATAAAACACCTGCATCTCACAGGGAGCCCCCCTCCCCCCAGCACTCTTTCCAGTAATGTTATGTGCTAGCTGAAGAGATGGAGGTAGATCTGGCTAGGACCTGCAGCTAAAACTCCTGCAGATGATGCTGTTCTCCATTTCTGTCAAAAGCAAAGGTCCTGAGAACATCTGGATGCAACCTCAGTCCCAAATGCTGATGTACCAGATATTTCAGTCTTGGGAAGGACACTAAGTTGCTGACTGCCCACTCACCAAAATGACTCCAAAGACGGTTGGTAACCCTGGGAAAAAGGTGGGAAAAGCCACCCCAATGTCCCATGAGATGGCATTAGAAGGAGTTGTAATTGTTGAGTTCTCCCCTCCTGGCTTTGGGGAGGAGGGAACTCTGACTACCCAGAGAGGAGCAATCCCGACTCTGATGACAATCCCCTGGTAAGGCGCCCTGTGAACCCCGTAACCATCCCAGTTGAGCTGAATGTGTCATTGTTGGGAGTCCAGGGGAAGATGTTGGCTTTATTGGGTTCAGACTGCATGGTGAGCCCTGAGTTGGTGGAAAAATTAGGACTCAGATTCTTGACAGGGATTTTGTTAGCTAGATGGGACCATGGCTGGGGGAGTCCCGACTCAATTTGTAATGGAACCAGTGGGGATGAGAATGGGCGACCTCTGGGAGACCCTGAGTTTTACTGTGGCTCCAGGAATGAAGAGCCCCCTGTTGCTGGGGCTGGCACGGCTCCAAAAAATGGAATCCCTATGTGAACTGGCAAAAGAGACTGTTAAAAATTCAAAGGAGGTGGTGAGAGAGGAAAAGGCTTCTCCTTGGAAAGCTAGCAGTAAATCCACCTGGAGTGTGTTGAAATTAACTGTAATGGCACAAGACCAACCAAGGTGGGACCCAAAAACATCCAGGGAATATTGGAATCTAAAGGACATTTTTAGCAAGAAAGGGTCTGATGAACTCCCACACCAGCCAACCGACTGCACCATCAAGATCCTCCCTGGGTCTAAACTGCCAAACTTCAAGTTGTATTCCATGACCCTCAGAGAGAAGAACTTTGTGCATTAATCGATAAGAATCTGCAATGCAAGTTTCATTCAATCAGCTGCTGTCCCAGTCCTACTCCAGGAAAAGAAAGCTGTCTCTTTCTGCTTAATGCAGTCTGTGTGGAGAATGTATACATGAAGTACAAACTAGCCTACTTAGCCAAGGGGAAGATCTTTATGAAACTGGAATTATGTGAAGCATATTATCGAGTCAGTATTAAGGAGGGGGTTGAGTGGAAAATGGCTTTCAACTGGATCCTGGGGTGTTTACAATTCCGAGTGTTACTGTTTGGATAGCAAGAAGCCCCTGCCATGTTCATGCAGCTAGTAAACAAAGTCCTGTGTGAACACTTGTACAAAAGGGTGTTGATGTATCTGGTTGATATTTTGTTCTACTCCGAAATGAAGGGCGAGCATGTTAGGCTCATACAAACTGTGTTAAAAAATTACAGCCGTCTAAGCTGTACACTAAACTTGCAAAGTATGAGTTCCATAAAGACAAAATTGAATACTTCGGATACTGAATCTCACAGGAGAAGGTGAAAGTGGGCTCAGAAAAAGTAAGGGCAGATTTGGAATGCCCCTTCCCCTCTCATGAGGAAGCAACTCCTAAGTTTCTTAGAGTTTGCAAATTTTTGCCAGCAATTTATTCCTGCTTTTGTCCAAATCACCCTAACTCATTACAGACTGTTTGAAAATGAAATGGGAGGGAAAACCGAAGCCTACCCAACCATTAAATTGGACTATGGAATGTCAAGCTGCATTTGAAAAGCTTAAGCCGTTCTTTTCAGCAGAACCTGCGTTGAAACACCCAAAATCAGATGCCCCCTTCGTAATTCAGGCAGATGCTAGTGACGTGGCCATAGGGGCTGTGCTGCTGCAAGAAAACTTTCAGGGAACCTTTCAGCCCTATGCCAACACTTCCAAAAAATTAATGGACCCAGAATGGAGGTGGACAATCTGGGAGAATGATGCCTATGCAGGTGGGGCCAATCTGACAGTGGGTCCCTACCTTTCTGTTTTGGTGGTCTGGTGCAGAGGTGAGAGGGGTTGGTTCTATGTGAGTGGCAAGTGCACCTGCGCACAGCTCCTTTGCACAAGGTCGTATGTGTGTGCTCACCACTCACACAACTGGAGCCGCACATGTGCCACCCATCATTTGCACCGCCTGGTTCCGAACAGGCCATGGCCCAGTAGTAGGCTGCAGGGGGTGACTACCACTGGGCGAAAGTGCTGGTCTAGAGTCAAGGAGATGATGAGTTCAAGTCCTGTAGGCATGAAAGCCAGCTGAGTGACACTCTTTGAGCCCAATCTACTCTCACAGGCTGTTGTTAGGAAGATAGGCAGATTAGGTAGGTTCATATAATATACAGTAATGTATGTGTATAAATTCTGTTTTTTCTTTTCATGCAGGAAAGTCATGTACTATCTAGATTGTCTCTGCATATAATTACTAGTTCATGTATCTCTGAAACATTGTAGCTTAGTATAATATGAATATTGATTTTGGATTAATACTAACATTTAGCTTAGCTAAAAACTAAAACACAGTATTAACTGCAGCAAATTGATCCAGGTAACAGGATAAACTGCAATTAAGTATAAACTTCTAGTTTTTTTCTCAATATAGTAGTATAGAACATTCATATTTATTAAATGTTTCTTCTCGTTTTTTTAAAATAGAAGAAAATGGAGAAGAATCCTCGGCTATCAGCATTGTACAGAAAGAGAAAGACTTACTTCAAGGCATAATCCATAATATTCTGCCACGTGTAGGTTCATCAGTGAAAACCATTGTACTGGCATACAGTTCAGCCTTATCTAATAAAATGGTACAGTATAAACAATATGTGATTCTCTGGAGTGTAAAAGTATCCTGAATGTATTTTAAAAATGCGTGTCGCCTTTTTTATAGTTGACACTTAAGATGAACTAATAATATATAAAGGAAATACAAGTTGAAAATATGTTTTGCTATTTTCTTCATTCCTTTTATAATTCAGCGTTCTTAAACTGTTTTAATATAGGTCAGACACATCTTGGAACTTTGTCCTAACCTGGAATACCTTGATCTCACTCAGACTGATATTTCTGATTCTGCGTTTGAAAGGTTGGTAATTTTCATTTTAGGTAATAGTGTGTATGTATGAGAGATTGGTTACCTTGTTATGTGTTATCATTCCCAGCACTTACAGATAGTCCTCACTTAAGGCTAGGTCCCACTGGCCGACGGACACAAAACGTATGCATAAAGGACACAGCAGACGAGCAAAATTTTGAGGGTGGCTCCATCCATTGTCATCCGCTTCAAAAAGTGGTGAAAATTTGCATAAACAGAACGGAAAAGAACGGACGTGGGCAGTATGTAGCGGAGATGTTAAACGGATGTTCATAGGAAACCGAGCGGATGAAAGCAGATGGAAGCGGATGACACCTCCGAAGGGGTTCCAGGGGAGAATTGCAAAGCGGACGCATAGCGGATGAAACGGATGCATCATGTACGCCTAAAGGAAAGAAAGGGGATGCCGCTCAGATGTATATCAGATGCAAATGCATCCTTTCTGTTTCCGTGCTACTAACGCTGTGTAGATGTTCTGTGTACCTTTTGTTTCCTCCCCCTTTCCGTTTTCAGCTGCAGCGGATGTGAGTTGCGAGGATGCCCAGAGGATGCAGAGGATACAGCGGACATTTAACGGATGATAAACAGACATAGAACGTTTGTTGTTCGTATGTCATGGATTTACATCGTACACAGTGGAAAGTTCATCCGTTCACAAAGTTTTGTGAAGCTCAAAACTTCTTGTGCGGATGAAATCGCAGTGGACAGATCCTTGACGGAAAGAGCATATGAAACACGTATGCAATGAGTACACAACGGATGCATAGCGTTTTCCAACGGATGGCAAGCTTTTTTTTAACGTTTTACATACTCTTTGCATCCGTAAATGCAGTGGGACAGGGCCTTTAATGACCATTAGCTATTTTGAAGTTAGATGGTGCTAAATGGTGGTTGCAATCAGTCCATGAAGTTACAGTATAACTTCTTCAGTACCCTCACAATCGTGATCAAAACTTGGGTGCTTTGTGGACTTCCAGTTTGGTGTCATGGTTATATGGTTGAGGGAAAAGCTGGGCTCTACTTTGTGTGATTGATTTCATCCTGCCAGAGGCTCCCAAGAGGATGAAAGTTGCCCCATAGAAGCGACAATAGAAGTGGAAATCCTGCAGATCACAAGCAGATGGTTCACTCGTTCGATCAAGGAAAGCAGCCAAACTGTCATGAGAAAGAGCTAGCTGCATTTGTGCAACTGCCTGAAGCCATCGACAACTGGAGAAAAGAAAGCTCTGGGTACTGCTGAGTACCAATAAAAAGATTACCAACATCATGCTTTGAAGTTGTGTAACACTACTTTTTCTCTGTCCCTTTGAAAAATATTTCCTGGAACAGATAAATCCCAAAAGAAAGGAAAGCCCCCAGATGCAACCCCCCCTTCACCAGAGGAAAAGAAGCGGCAGTCAAATGAATGAAAGGCCCAAAAGGGAAACTAAAATAGAAAACCAGAATGAACATATAAGAAAAAAAACTCTACATGGCAACATTGAGGACTTAAGGTTTTTTTGAGAGCAAAGATGGCTCAAAGTAACGAATCAAAGAACACTAAACTTATTTGTGTTACTGATTCCTGAAGAATTAATTGAGGGAGAGTGACACCTTGTGGCAAAGAGGAGAAAATTGTTGAAACATCTTATATGTAAACAGAAGATGTGATTCTAAGCCCAGACATAAATAACAGGTGGTAACTTTGAAGCTGGTAATTTATCAGCTGAATAAAGAGAACAAGGTGTTTCACTGTTTATTATTTGGTGGGGTTTTTTTTGTTTGGACTAGTTAAAGCTGATGTATTTTTGTGGATTAAAACATTGATTGACTTGGATTTATTGACATGGCAAGACAAGCTGGTTATACAGATCTCAGAGTTTTGATTACAAACATTGATTGAACTGCAACTCCTGATTGAGAGAGTTGGATTAAAAACTTTATTTTGCTTTGGTGGATTCAAATATTGGATTATTGGAACCTGTTAGATAATAAAGTCTATAGATAAAGGAAAAAGTATAAACTATAAAAGTTGTAAGATTTAAGATGTAATTTAAATTGCTTAATGATAAGCTGAATAATTTTAGCTATATTAGACAACATTAACATTACTAGTTATTAGCTGAAGAACTTAACATTTGCTGGGGTGGAATAAAAGTGAGTGCCTCAAATATCACTAAAATTGGTAAAAAGCCCTCCTCTGAGAATGCTCAGGAAGATAAATCTATCTCAGTATTTACTTCTGTCCTACTACTGCAGCACCACTGACAGTGTCTTGACATACTGCATTCTTGTATGGTATGGGAGCAGCTCTGTAACGGACAAAAAAGCTCTACAGAGAATCATTTAAACTGCCCAGAATATCATTAGGCTCTAGCTACCAGCCCTGGATGACATCTTTGCATCTCCTTGTTTGAGGAAGTTGCACAACATTCTCAGAGACTCTTGCCATCCTGCTTACAATCTTTATGAATTGTTGCCTTCTGGCAGAAGATAATTAAAACACAGACCACATGTTTCTGAATAGTTTTTATCCCAGAGCTATAATTGCACCTAACAATGAAATTAAGGGCCACCATCAATGAGCTGTTGGACAGTATTACTTGGTCTGTTGTGTGGATGCTTGTGTGTTTTTAGTAGGCAGGGAATTTTGGTGGGTGAAAAGGTAATTGGGGATTGTCATGTGTGTGTGCATGTTGAGTGTGGTCTTTGGGTGTTATGTGAATTTCATATGTATACTGTGTATATAGGTACATTGCCAATTAAGAATTCAATTCAGTACTTTCCTCTGGATCTCCTAGCTGTGTACACCAAAGATCAATAGATTAAATGGTCTAGCAAAAAAAATCTAAAAACTTTCAAAATGCAGACAAAATTATGATTGATTCAGGAAGCAATTGCCTCAGAAAAAGAAGATATAAGAAAGAATCACGATGAGGTAAAAAGTGAGATAAAAAGTAATCAATACAAGATGGAAGAAAAAATAGACAAGATAAACGAAGAGGTCCTTAACATAAATTCCCAGCTAGAAAATTTTCAACAAAGGATTACAAAGAATGAACAAAGAATTAAGAAAATGGAAGATAAAACAGAAGATGGAAAATGGAAAAATGGGAGAAAAAGATGGAATAAAAGAAGAAAACCAAAGATTGGCATAAGCAAATAAAAATCTGGAAGATGCAGTGGCAACATTAGAAATGGAGAAAGCTTCATACATATTAGGATTTCAGAATATACCTGAAGATAAAGAGGAAGATTTAACGGAATTGATTATGAACCTGCTAGCAGATGCTTTGCAAATTGAGAAAGTTGTAATAGTAGAGGAGATTGACCAAATTTACAAACTAAACTCAAGCTACACAAGTAGACACAAAATACCTAGGGAGATTAGCAGGAGATTTGTTAGATTTGCAGGAGAACAGTAAGGGATGAAATATTGTAATGGTTCTTCCTTCACTCTCTTCAGTAAAGAAAAAAGGAAATCACAGTGTTGAGAAAGATCCACAGTGTTGAGATAGAAGATAAGAGAACTAAGACAATATCAATTTTTGACAACAAAGCTGAATGAATAAATTTTAGGTGGCTGGTTCTGGAAGGGATCCTAATTAAGTGGAACTCTAGAAGATATACACTGGATTCTATTTTTAAGGTAGCAGATTTTTATGCAAGCATTTTTGATGGAAAAACACAAGGTGCTCAAAAAGATAAGGAACCCAAAAGAAAACAGGGAAGAATAAACAGAAGATACAGTGATACAAAATGAAGAAGAAGACAAAACACTGATCAAGAAGAAAAGGTACTAATAAGAGAACAAAGACAGTGAATAATTGTTAGGAAACCAAACCCTACATATATTTAAGCAAGATGGAGAAAAGAAATGGGATCCTTTCAATGAATATAAATGGATTAAATTCCCCTTCTAAACAAAGAACTTTTTTACATAATTATGAAAATTGGACACAGAAATTATTTGTCTGAAGGAAACACACATAAAGAAACAACACTATAAACTTTTAGAATGTCCCAAAATTGGGAAATTATATTTTACATCAGCACAGCAAAAAAAAAAAAAAAAAGACTAAAAAGGAGAGTAGCCTTATATATTAAAGAATCATTGGATTCTAATCAGATATACTCAGATAAAGAAGGAAGAATTTTAATGGTGGAAATAACTAATCAAAAAAAGATTTTGATAATAGCAATATATGCACCAAATCATAAGCAAGAAATTTTTTTACCAAGAATTACATAAGAAAATATGGAAAGTAATATCAAAACATTTGTCTTCTAGGAGATTTTAATGCAATTGTGGACTAAACACTAGACTACAAAAGCATCCAATTAGGGGAAAAAGGAAGAAAGAGACTACCTAAGATGTTTTTTTAAACGATAGAAGAAATTTGTATATAAGATTGGAGAGAAATAAACTCAAAAAAGACCCAATACACATTTTATTCAAATAAACATAAATCATGATCTAGAATTGATAATGATATGGATGTCCCTGGGATTAAGAACTGATCTACTTGAGGTTGAAATATAACCCAGTGTTTGGGCGGACCACAATCTAGTAAAATTGACTTGGAGAGAGTAAAGAAGAATCTTAGGTGGACATTGAACCAAGCCATATTAAGAGAGAAAGAATTCACGGAACCTGCAGCAAAGAAAATGGATTTTTTCTTTAAAGAAAATAAAACAGAAGATACCTCACTCCAGAATGTATGGGACACAGCTAAAGCAAAGTTTAAAGGATTAGTTATAATTTATATGGCTAAATTTTATAGTGGTGCAGTAGTTAGAGGACTGCAAGCTACTTCTGATGCAGCCAGCTGCCTGCAATTTGGCAGATCGAATCTCACCAGGCTCAAGGCCTGACTCAGCCTTCCATGCTTCTGAGGTGGGTAAAACGAGGACCCAAATTTTGGAGGGCAATATGCTGACTGTAAACCGCTTAGGGCTGTAAATCACTATAAAGCGGTATATAAGTCTAAGGGCTATTGCTAAAAAGAATAGAGAGAAAAAGCGACAGACTATGTTGTTAAGAGTATAAGAAATTGGAGTTAGAGCTTCAAGATATCCACAAAAGAAAATGCTTAAAAGACAACTGGAGATAATTAAACACAAATTGAATTTAATAGTCTCAGAAAAAAATAGCTCAACAAACCAAAAAGGGAAAAGAAATATTTTTTGAGAATGCAAATAAACCAGGAAGATGGTTGGCATATAAACTGAAAAAAGAAAAAAAAAGTGATAAATAAATTGCAAGATGATCAGGGACACAAACATTTCCAAAATGAATCAATAAAAAGTATAGTTAAGGAATATTATGAAAAGTTATATGAAACAGAAAATAAATCTATGGAAAAAATAACACAATACATGGAGGAATTTAAAGTCCCAGAAAAAATTAAAACTATACTAAATGGAAAAGTAACAGAAGCAATAAAAAGAATTTTACAAATGCTTTTCAGACACATTAGCTTCACCATTGAAGGAAGTTTGTATTGAGTTATTAGAAGCCAAATTGTCAAATACGTGCATAGAAGAAAATATCACGCTAATACCAAAATAGGATGTAGACCTGATGCAGATAAAAAAATTATAGGCTAAATTTTTTATTAAATGTGGAGTACAAACTCTTTGCTTCAATAATAGCAGAGAGACTGAAAGACTTTTTGAGGGAATTTATCCAAATGATTTCCTACCAAAAAGACAAAGCACAATTTAAGGATCATTTTAGACACATTAGAATACTATGAAACACATCCAAGAAAACAAATGTTACTAATCTTCTTAGATGCCCACAAGGCTTTTGTAAATAACAATGCTTACATTGTAACCACAATGTAAGTTGTCAATTTATGATACATCAGCTAAACTGAATGGACTTTGGAGAAGAATTTATAAATATAATGAAGATGATATATCATAAACAAGTTTGGACTACCAGATTGGTCTTTATATTATCAAGCGTGTGTGATAACATGGTTAAAAGAATGTATAATCTTTAGAGACTGGCATACTTAGAAGGACATGATGGCATGCCTTCCTATGGTATGAGAACTATAAAATCCATAGATACTTTCAAAATCACTATATAAGAAACTCACTAAGATCAATATGGGAAAAAGTTAAACCTAAAATATACTTGAAAATTCCAGAATGGCTCTCAACTATGGTAGCCTTTACATACCCAGATCTGGTGAAATTTGAAAAAATTGTGAAATATAAAACATTTTGGACACTGAAGAGAAATTAAAATGGAAGCAAAAGCTTGAAGAACAAGACATTATACTGTCATGGTGGCCTCAATTGCAAATACAATCAAGATATGATATAGATATGAAAAAGGGACAAATACCTTTTGAGAAGACACTATTGAACTCTGATGAAAAATTAAGGTATATATAATTTTGCTAAATTTAAAAATGGGTGATGAACAAATAAAAGACACAATGGTACAATGGGAAAGAAACTTTGGCTATAGCATAGAATGAGTGAAATGGCAAAATTTATTGGAAAGGAACTCTAGATTAATGATGGCAAGTTCTTATAAATAAATTTTATATAAAATGTTTTATAGATGCATTTACCACCTGCTAGATTAGCTAAAATGTTTAAAAACATGTCTAGCAAATGTTGGAAATGTAATCAAAAGATGGGCACATTTTATCATATGGGGTGGACTTGTGCTAAAAAAAAAAAAAATTGGGCAAAAATGCACAGATGGCTAGAAAAGATAATAGGGAAACATGTAGATTTTAAACCTGAACTGTTTTTATTATGGATAATATCAGAAAATTTGATAAGAAAAGTATGCATGTGGTATTACATGTTTTAATAGCAAAGAGGATTATCTTGCACAATATTGGAAAGATGAAGAAACACCTCAAGATGAAGAGATACTAGATTGTACACAAATGGATAGACTTACATTGAAAATTAAACAGAAAGAAGACACAGAATATTGTCAAACATGGAACTTATTTTACCAGTGGTTGGCAAAAAGGGGTGGAGAGTAAGAATGGAATCTGTATTATTAAGCAAATTAAATACTAAGACAAGATATTTATTAAGCACTAAGAAATGTAATTAATAGAAAATTAATAAAATTTATTTTTTAAAAAAATTGGGTGTTTGACAACTGGCCTGTATTTAGGACCGCAGTGTTTGCTCATTAGCCCCCCTCTATCTCTACTGTGTCCAGCTGACCTTTACCAATTTCCTCCTGCTGCTGACCTAGGATACAGGCCTTGACCAGGGAGCATCCCATGGATGCATGCAGTGAGTGGGACAGAGCGATGGAGCCTTGTGTTCCAAAGGAAGTTCACAACGCCTGGCTAGGGAAGAAGTATTAGGAAGGAGTTGGCAGTTCACACAAGACAGGAGAAGCGTAAGGTTCTTAGTTAACAAAAGGAGTGTTTTGGGAAGCATGTTGGCAGTAGGGTAAATGGCCTTTGCAAAGCTTGGCACAGCTGCTTCGAAAGCCTTTCCCAGTTGTATGTGCAAAGATGAATCTTCACTTCAATGGCAGCTCCAGTGTAAGTGTTTGTGTGTGCATATTGTTGGAGGTAATTTGAAGAGTAACCACACTGGGTATTCTGGAAGATGTGACTGCAGAAACGCAGGCAGCCTTGCTGATGCCAGTACTTTTTGCAGAGCTCCCTTTCAAAGACTTAGCAGAATCCTGCTAAGTAACATGTCTTCCCTTTAAATTAGTCGAACAATTATTGCTGATGTAGAGAGATTCCCATTTAGAAAATAACAGTCATGGTTCCTACTTGAACACACTTGTAAGTGGATCATAAGCTTCCTAACAGACAGGAAGCAGCAGGTGAAGCTAGGCAGAAACACATCTGATACCTGTACAATTAGCATAGCCCCCTTCCCCCTGTGTGCTTTCTCCACTTCTCCCTATATACCAATGACTGCATCTCAAATGATCCATCTATTGAAATACTGAAGTTTGCAGATGATACAGCAGTGATTGGTCTCATTCAAGACAACAACGAATCCACATACAGACAGGAGGTTGTACAACTTGCCTCATGGTATAACTGGAACAATCTGGAACTGAACACACTCAAAACCGTAAAAATGGTGGTAGACTTTAGGAGAAACCTTCACATTTCTAAGTTCTATCACATCACAAGACCTAAAATGGACACCAAACATAAAAAACATCATCAAAAGAGCACAACAAAGAATGTTCTCAGAAAGCTCAAACTGCCCAAGGAGCTGCTGATCCAGTTCTACAGAGAAATTATTGAGTCTCATCTGCACCTCTATAACTCTGGTTTGGTTCTACAACCCAACAAGACAGACATAGACTCCAGAGAGTAATTCGGACCGCAGAAAAAGCAATTACTACCAACCTGCCTCCATCAAAGAGGATGAGTCAAAAGAGGGCTGTAAAAATATTTACAAACCCCTCAGATCCTGGACATAAACTGTTTCAACCTTTATCCTCAAAATGACACTATAGAGGACTGCACGCCATCACTCTGCTAAACAAATAATTCCCTCAACACTGTCCAATCATTTACAAAGTCTGCACTACTATTACTGTTCTCATTACTCCTTATCGCCCCTCCCCTCCCACTTGCGACTGTAACTTTGTCGCTTGTATCCTTATTTATACTGACTGTTTCCTAGTATGATTTGATTGCTTATTGTACCCTATGACTATTATTAAGTGTTGTACCTGATGATTCTTGATGAAAGTATCTTTTCTTTTATCTACACAAGCCCAATAAAGAATTCTATTCTGTTCTATTCTGATACATTTTTTCCTAGTATACATATCTACATTTTCACTTCAGGGTGAAAATTTTCATCTTAAGAGATGAACATTTTCACTGCATATCATATTTTTGTTATTGTGTTTTGATATTTGCTTTGGGGATGGATTGTTAATGTACTATTAGCTGCCAGTATCCACCATATAAATTGTCCAAATAAATATATAAATATTACAATAATTAATTCCACACAATTATTTGTTTCAGTTGGTCTTGGATTGGTTGCTGCCAGAGTCTCCGTCATCTTGATCTCTCTGGTTGTGAAAGAATAACAGATATGGCTGTAAGAAAAATTTCTAAAGCTCTAGGGATTTTGTCTTCCCACGAAATACAATCTCAGAAAAGTTTTCAAAACAGGAGAGGAAAAACTGTGTGGAAAAACAAAGAGATTGCCTTGGAGTTCAGCAAAAAGGATTGTAGCCTGCATTATATAACAAATGAAAATGTGATCAAGGAAGAAGGAAGCCATTGGAATGTACCTGTCAGATCAGAGGGTTTCAACTCTGCTTATATCTGGATGTTAGATGCCAAAGATCTGGCCGATATTGAAGATGCTGCAGAGTGGAAGCACAGAAAATTTGAAGGAGATTGTGTGATAGAACCAGCCTCCCCTTTCCCTTGCTCTGCATCCTGCTGCAATAAAGACATTTTTGGACTAAGGACTAGCTTTTGTTGGCAGGAGCAGCAACCTTGTGCTTCTGCGGCCCTCACCTACTGTGGCCACTCTTTTTGTTGTGCCGGGTCAGCATTAAAAACTTTCCAGGCACTCCCCCCATCCCCTGAGCTGCTTAACCACACACCAAGGACTAATAGGCAGATAGAGGGGAAAGACTTAACACACCTCATGAGTGCAAAATCGGACCAAAAGACAGCCCGAGTTCTTCAGTTCCTCAGTTTGTCAGGATGTTATCAGATAACAGATAATGGTCTCAGGTAAGTAATCTATTGCAAGAGATTACTGTAGCTGTTTAGAAAAAGCCAGAGCACAAATGCATGCCACTAATCCTTTCTTTGGTATTTCTATTTCTCACACAGCTGAATTGAGCAATAGCAATGAATGAATAGCAGTGAAGTTTTTCCCCATTGAGAGAAGCCAGAGTAGGGTTAGAAAGGAGACCCAAACTCATTGGTAGCCACACATTGAAATGAACAGGAATATGCATTAAATTTTGCAGCTACTGCCAAGCAGGGACAAAAATAGCCAGAGAAATGATTAAAGGCTGGGAAATGGGCCCTTCATCAGTCAATAGGAATGCTGATTTATGACCAGCCTATTGGGTACTTAGGAGCCAAGGGCATGGTGGCACAAGGAAACAAGGACTTTAATAGCCAGCCATCAATGCCCTAATTAACAACAAAAAGTTACACACAATCAGGAATCATAAATGTAGTGATCGAACAGGCCAGTGCACATATTCTGGAGAGAAATTTCCTGATGATGGGCCCCAGCATGAGCTTGGACACTTGGAAGAATAAATCTTTGGTCATGGTGACTGACAGATTTGATCCTGCAACATTATGCTGGACACTTATATTTACCTTCATTCACAATAATAGTTGTGATTTTTCTTCAAATATGAGGAAGGTTTACCTTTATATTTTCTGCCTAGAAGGTAGGGCTGAAAACTTCCAATCCTTTTAGGAAACTTCTCCCCTCAATCTCTAATTTTACCTTCTAGAAATATATTCAAGTCTTTTTTCTTGTTTCCATCTTGAAGACCAAGAACTCATAGCTGAAACCAGGAGCCATGGGAACTTCTAGAGATGCAGCAGAGATAGTGAACAGCACTGGCAGTGAGCTCAGCTTTCCATTGGAGTAAGCATTGCAGCAATTTCTGCAGCCTCTGTTTGGATAGGTTAGGCAATGGGGGTAATAGAACAGGGCTATCAAATTTGCGGCTAGTGGCCTGGATGTATCTTGTGCTGGCCATGCCCACACCTGGTTTAGTGAAGGGAGGGAAGTCAGGATACATCACATGATGCCGTGACACCGTGAGTTTGCCACCCTGGCTTAGAATAAATCTTCTGATATCCTGAGCAAACCCACTGGGTAGTTCTGACAGATTCATTGTAGAATCCAGAAAAGTGAGCCTACAACGAAAGCATATGAGTCCCCATAATTAGAATGGCAGTAGGAAGACTAAAGAGCACCAGATATAGCAATATGGTGGAGAAAAATTGCTGAGCTCTGATTCAGCAGGGAGACATAAGGTAGTCTAATAATAACAGCTCAGATTATGAGGATGATGAGGTTTTAGATTATGCTTTTGCATGGTCCACAACTAATATCAAAGGCTTTTTAATGCTGACTGACTTTGGTGATACCGAAATCAGCAAAAATGATCCCACATCGCTACATTCAGCCAATGTTATCCTTCCAAGTTTCAAAATAAATATTAGAAAGGCTTTTCTAGACTTCATAGAGATAATCAAGAAACAGTGAGTAGGACCAGCATAACTCAAGACACCCTCCACATTGCCGTGGAGGTGTATCTCTCTTTGCATGACATCACGGGGTGCCTGCTTTTTGCCTAGCAGCAATTTGCAAGCAACAGTCTTAATGTATAAGTGAAATATAGATGCTCACAGTTTGACTGGAATGTAGGACAAAGTATGTAGAAACTGTTAGGGAATCAGGGCTGCAGCTGAGCCATAAATTATTGTTTAGGTTTTGATGATATTGGCATATTAATTAAAAGTTGTGGGGTACAATATGGTTATAAAACAATATACTACTATGTTATATCTAGGGGCATGATGGCTTAGCAGTTAAAGATGCTGAGCTTGTTAGCTGGAAAGCTAACAGTTCAGGTTCGAGACCCGAGTGCCACGCGATGGGCTGAGCTCCTATTACTTGCCCCAGTTCTTGCCCACCTAGCATGCAAATGCAAGTAGATAAATAGTTAACCACAAGGCAAGTGTTCCATGTGCCTCAGTGAATAGTTATGCTGGCCACATGACCACAGAAATGTCTTCAGACAATGCTTGGTTAACTCACCAATGGAGATGAGCACTGTCCCCTAGAATTAAACACAACTGGACAGGAGAAACCTTTACCTTTGTTACATATAACACAATACAATTATTGTTACTGTTCTAATGAAAAAAAGTTTTCCTTTGCTACTCATGTTGGTTCCTCTTCAGTGACTAATAACAATAGTTAGATTTATTATACAATAACATTCAGGTCACAGAAAAATGGAGGCAAATATTTTCTCCTCCTGAAAGGGGTTATGTAAGGACCAGCCTCTCCCCCCCTTCAAAACAAATATAGACTCTTGAAAATTTTGTATTTCAAAAGGAATCTTTTGTTGAAAGAGGGTGAAAGCAAGCCAGAATTCGAAGCAGGCTCTGAGGTCCCTTGGCATACAACTAGGACAGGCATCTGCAACCTTAAAACTCAAAGAGCCATTTGGACCCATTTCCCACAGAAAACACCGGGACCCAATAATTTAACAACTTGTGTGACTGGGTGGGCATGGCCAATTTGGCATCACTCACTCCCAACCAGTCACCTCCTGCTATGGAATATGGAGCCAGTCTCCTTCCCCCATCACCCTTCTCAGGCTAGACGAGGAGTGAAGGGGAGGGGCCAACCAGCGGTGGAATCAGCCGACGGAGCTGCAGCTGAGCCGCATGTGGCTCCAGAGCTGCAGGTTACAGACCCCTGAACTAGGATATAGAAAATTAGACCCCTCCCAACAGTCCGATGTGAATTCCACCAATCTGCAGGTGTGAAGATATTGTACTGGCGTCTCTGAAAAAGCAGATAAGTTTCTCAGTGCTATCTTCCAGCATTGCAATCCACATGGCCCCCTCCTCCCCTTGCATTCCCCCAAGAGGTAAGAATTTTCCAGGCATTTGAGGCACCAGGCAATGGTTATAAATCAGGTAAAAGTTTAAGCCCATGTCACACTGCACCAACGGATGGAAAGAGGATGTAAAACGGAGAGAAACACTTGCCATCCGTTGGTTAATGCGATGCATCCGTTCTGTACTCACTGCCTCCGTTTTTCATCCTCTCTATCCGTCCAGCATCCGTCCATTGACATTTCATCCGCTCAAAAAGTTTTGAGCTGCTCAAAACTTTTGAGCGGAAAATGTATCCAACACGTTCGTTCTGCATCCGCTAGGCATGCGGGGGACATCCGTTCTGCATCCGTTGTCATCCGTTACGCATCCTCTATAAACGCTAGGCATCCGCTGCGCATCCACGCAACTAAAATCTGCTCCAGCGGTAAACGGACGCAGGGAGGAAGCAGAACGGACGCGCAGCGTTAGTAGCACGGACCGAGAAAGGATGAAAGCGGATGCAGCTCGCAAACAAAGCATAAAAATGGAAAAAACGTTCGCAGAGGGGACCTATCCGCTCTCATCCGCTTCCATCTGCTAGGCTTCTGTTCCGCATCCGCTTTCCATCCGCCCTGCGTCCTCCCCCCATCCGTTCCTTTCCGTGTTATCTGCTCTGGTTATGCAAATTTTTGCCCCTTTTGAGAGTGGATAACAACGGATGGAACATTTTTCTCGTCCACTGTGTCCTTTTTACAAACGTTTTGCATCCGTCGGCCAGTGTGACAGGGCCTTTAGCTAGTATACATAGAGAGGAGAAAGAACTAAATGTATGAAATCCAACCCCCCACCCCTTCTTCCACTGAAGAATAGCAGATACATGGATCTCACATATTGCCCTCATAAAAATGGAAAATTCACCTGGAAGACATCAAACATATAATTCATTAAGAATTAGGATGGTTTGTGTGGGTATTTCAGGTGGAATTTCTGTGACAGTGTGTGGGCTTTTACATATTTTTTTGGCTACCCATTTGATTTGGGAGGAGAGTAGGTGTTTCCATGCTACTAAATATTGTGTGGAGTGGTGAGTGCATGAGTCCAGGATATCTCTAATTTCAAAATGTTGTTCTCCTTCCACCATAATGGGGGTTAGAGGTGTGGGTAAAGGAGGTCTGATGCTTGAAGAGATTTCTGGTTTGAGTAGACTGCAATGAAATACTGGATGAACCTGTCTAAGTGTCTTAGGAAATAGTTCTACAGTGACAGGGTTAATGATTCTAGTGATGGGCCAAAGAATTTGGGTCCCAGTTTTTTAGAAGGTAATAATGATTGTAGGAATTTTGTAGATAAATATACGTGGTCCCCAACCTTGAACAGTTTAGGTTCACTGCATTTTTTGTCAGCTTGAGCTTTTAAAGCTGCTCTAGGGCTAGTCTGACCACTGGCCAAATGGTTTGTAAATTGTTTATCCATTCCTTAAGGGAGGGGATGTCAGGTTCCTTGGTGGGTAACTCTGGCATGGGGTTGAGTTCTTGTCCTGTGGCTATCTGGAATGGGGTGAAACCAGTGCTACTGTGCACAGAATTGTTATAAGCTACCTCAGCAGAAGGCAAAAGTTCAGTCCAGTTGTCTTGTTGGTAGTTAATAAAACATCTTAAGTATTGTTCTAACACCCCGTTGGGTCTCTCAACTCCACATTCATATGTGGGTGGTGTGAAGAGCTCAACTGGGTGGAGTCTAACAGGTTTTTAAAAGCCCGCCAAAATTTGGAAGGATGTTCAGCACCCCATCTGAGAACTCCATGTAGACTATATATGTGTATTAAAAACATTTTTGCTGGTGCATTGGCTATTGGAATTTTCTGGCAGGGTATAAAATGGACTTGTTTTGAAAAGAGGTCTCTTAACAACCCAAATAACTGTTTTCCCATGCTTTCAGGCAGTTCCACTATAAAATCCATATAAATCTCTCCAGGATGCTGAAGGTTCGGCTACAGTTTGTAGAAGTTCTGGGGATTTTTCTTGCCGTCCTTTTGCAGCTGTGCAGTGGGGCAGCTAGCAACATAGCTCTCAATGTCTTTTTAAAGGGATGGCCACTAGAATTGTCTTTTGATGAGATGCAGAGTTTTTACAAATCCAAAATGTCCAGCTATTTTGGAGTCGTGACATTGTTTCATGAGGCCCAGACTTTGGCTGGCAAGGACATAAAGTTTGTTCTCCACCCAGGCTAAACCATCCTTAAATAAGCAAATATATTTGTGAGCCTGGAACCAGTCATCCTTAAGTAGTGCCTCCTTAAATTTGGAAGCTGTTGCATTGTCAGCAAGTGGTTCTTTTTTGACTTGCACTTGGGTGATTACTTTGGCGGCTAGCTGGGGTATTTGGAGCATTGGTTTAACAAATTCAGTCTTTTTGGTTTTATATTGCAGTTTTCTTGACAGGGCATCTGTCCAATTATCTCCCCTCTGGGAGATAATTGAGAGTGAAATTAAAACATTTAAAGTATTGAGCCCAACATACTTGTTTGGGGGAAAGTTTCTGTGGAGCTTTCAGCACTTCTAAATTTTTATGATCAGTCTAGACTTCAAAGGGGATTTTGTTCCCTTCTAAGAAATGTCTCCAGGTGAGGAGAGCGGCATATGCCTCTTTTTCCATATGGCACATATTTGCTTGGTTTCTGTTTCGGTTAATTTCTTGGAAATGTATGAATATGGTTGCAATTGTCCATGTTTGTTCTTTTGGAGTAGGACTGCTCTTACTGCAACGTCACTGTTTGGTTGACAAATGGCTGTTCTGGGTCTGGGTGTTTTAAGATTGGTTCAATTGAGAATAGTTGTTTAAGTTTTTGAATTCCGCTTGGCATTCCTTGGTCCAGTTAAGGTGTTACCTTTGTTTTGGTTTCCTGCCCTCCCTTTTTTTAGCAAGTTTGTAATGGTGAGGGCAATATTCAGAAAAGCTGGAATGAACTGATGGTAAAAGTTTGCAAAACCCAGGACACTTTGTAGTAGTTTGCGGGTTTGAGGTGGCTCTCACTTGATGATGGCTTTTACTTTTTGTGGTTCCATCTCTATTCCCTCTTGGGATATTCTATATTCCAGGTAGTCAATTTTTTCTTGGTAAAAGTCATATTTAGGGTGTTTTGCATAGAGTTTGGCAGCTTGGAGTTTCGTGAGAACTGCCCGGACTAGCTTTATGTGCTGTGTTTTTGTTTCAGTGTAAGTTAAAATGTCGTCAAGATAAACGAGGACCCCTTTGTATAAATGTTCATGGAGTACCTCGTTAATTAGTTGCATAAATACAACAGGGGTTCCTTGTAATCCAAAAGGGAGTACTTTAAATTGCTAGCATCCCAGTGGGATGTTAAAAGCAGTCTTCCACTCATCTCTTTTCCTAATTCTGATGCATTAGTATGCCTCTCATAAATCTAGCTTTGAAAAGATTTTTCCTTTAGAGAGGTGGGTCAGCACCTTTGTAAGGGGGAGCAGGTTCCACGCTGATTGTGTTCAAATTCCTAAAATCCACACAAAAGCATAGGGTGCCATTTTTCTTTTAGCAAAATAATATTGGGGCAGCTATTTTTGGTAGGGTGGGTTTGATGAAACCTTTTTAGATTTTTGTCGATAAACGCTCTGAGGTAGAAGTTCATCAGATGCCTCCTCGCTGAATACCTCAGCCAAATCCTGGAATTCTTTGGGGATACTAGTGGGCTTAGCAGGGCCATGGCTGTTTCCCTGTTCTCTTTCCTTCTTTTCTTCCCTCTGGGATGTTTATAAATGTTACATATTCCTGAAAGTGTACGGTTTCTCTTCCAGTTTATTTTAGGGTTCATTGATGTAGGGTCCCCTTGGTTGAGTAAAATTTAAGGAAGAATTTTTCTCTCTCTCTGGGTTGACCACTATTACGGAGCCTGCTTTATGTAAGGACCAGCCTCTCCCCCCCTTCAAAACTAGTATAAACTCTTGAAAACTTTGTATTTCAAAAGGAAACTTTTATTGAAAAGGGGTGAAAGCAAGTCAGAATTCAATGTAGGCTCTGAGGTCCCTCGGCATACAACTAGGAAATAGGTTATAGGAAATTAGAGATCCTTCTCAACAGTCCAATGTGGATTCCACCAGTCCGCAGGTGTGAAGATATTGTTGTACCTATGTCTCTGAGAAAGCAGTTAAGTAACGTTTCTCAGGGCTATCTTCCAGCACTGCAATCCACATGGCCCCCTCCTCCCCTTGCATTCCCTCAAGAGGTGAGAATTTTCTGGTCATTTGAGGTGCCAAGGAACAGTTATAAATCAGGTAAAAGGTTATGTAAAAGACAAGGCAAGAAATAGAATACCTAGTATACATTGAGAGGAAAAAGAACTAAATGTATCAAATCCAACCCTTCTTCCACCAAAGAATGCAATTTAAATTTAAAGAATCTAAATAAAATTTAAATAAAAATTAAAGAATGTAATTTAAATTAAATTATTACTTTGTTATTGTATTTGTTCTTCTGTTTCTTTTGTGATCTTGCTGGGGGCAAGATTTCTGTTCTTGGCTGGTATACCAGAAGGGAGAGGGCTTTCCCCATGGAAAAGGGTAAAATCCAATTGCAAGAGATAGGATTAACCACTTGCTGTCAAGATCATCTTACGGGAGATATATTTTACAATCACTATTGTAATCAAGATAAAAGGTGGCAAGTTCTGCAAATCAGATGGAATATAGATGTTTCCAAAGCAGTTTTTAAATTGTTCAGCTGAGAATAATTAGAACAATTTGTTAGAGGATTTGAAATCTTCTATTAGCTATTATTTTGTGAAATAACACTAAACTCTACATAGATCTCAAATATTGGACTGTTATTAATAGGTTTTGAGGCCAATCATCTATGTAGGTTACAGTCTTTAAAATAGAACTACTGCTTGGAACTCTTGCTTTTACTTCCTCACTCCAAAATCTGTTTCCACTTTTCCACTTTGACCTCTTGCAGATCATTAGCTTTAGATGAACTGTGACCTCCAGAAACTGTTGCTATTTATGGGTGCAGTGGTTTGGCAACACAATTGCATATTTCTCCCAGCATTCCTGAGTTGAATTTCTGACAGCCAGAGCATATAGAGAAAAGGCTGCTTTGAGTGGCCAACAATTTGCATAGTTTGGATGGATGGGTAAGGAAAATTCTTGACATGGTTTTAACTGAGTTTTGTTTTCCACTCCTAGGATGTTGGCTCTTAGAGGTGGGCTACCTTATCTAGAACACCTCAATCTCTCTGGTTGTCTGACAGTAACCAGTGCAGGTCTGCAAGATTTGGTCTCGGTGTGCCCATCCCTAAATCATGAACACTTTTACTACTGTGACAACATAAACGGTAATGTTTTTTGAATAAAATGTTCAGATTTCAAAATCTTTTTCTTCGTATAGGTGGAAGACTTCCAGTATACCCTACAAACATTTGATAAATTATGTTGCTAAAGATAGATTTAAAATTTATTCTAAGTTTATGCTGTTTTATTAAGGAATCATAGTTGTGAGGAATATTAAAGAATTTAGTTTCAGTCAAATAGCTAATGATCAATTTATAAAAGAAAGAAATCTCTAGTTTTTGTGTTTGTTCTTATTCTGGCATACATGTTGGTAAAAAGATTAGAAGTAACATGTAATCTTGTTTTGAGGTTTTGATGACTTGAAGTCTCAATATTTTAATTTTGAGTGCTTTCAAAGATTAATTATTTAGTACCAAGTATCTTACTAATAATATTCTAACTACCAATTTTGTTTTCAGTGCAAAAGTACATTTGGCAAAAAACTGCCAAAAATGGCGGTCTTGCTCAGAGTTGAAATCATCTTAAGCCTGAATCAATATATCTGAACTTACAGACCAAAAGCCATATTGGGAATAGTCTTGGCAGAAATGCTCCTGTATGATGGTTGTTGGTATCTTTAGCAAGTTCCTGACTTACCACTTGTTACACACCTCATGAAAGCGAAATTTGCACATGAGAAATGTTGCTCTCCAAGTGTGTTTCAGAATAGATTTGCAAAATGATACAAACATTTCTCAATGGTTGCAATTACATCTGTTTCAAAAATGACATCTAGTGCTTCTTTCATTTTGTCTTTCTATAGTGAGGAATTCCATAAGATGCAGCATTTTATTTTTACTTGAAGTATAGAAATTTGAATATACTGGGCAGGTCTACTGTTAACTGCTTATAGGAGGAAACTGAGGATGTGAGGGCTTAAATGTTCTGACCAACCAGATTCCTATAGCCTGCACAAATACTAGTGAGGAATATACAAGATCATACCAGAGTATATTTCTGCTGCTGCTCCCTTCCTGGTTGCAACTGACAAAGTAATGATTGATTACATCTCTTTGGTTTTATAATAGGAAATGGAAAAGGACCAGTTTTATCTTTTTTAAATTGTTGCTGAGGAAATTTCATCTCTTAGTCTTGCATTTTGAGATAAATATTCTAAAAAACACTTCTCATGTAACATTTATGAAAGCTTCTCAGAGAGAAGAGAGTGGGAATTTTACAAAAAGAAATAATAAACCCTGCTTGTAATGATTCAGTTGAAATTTAAGAAAATAAGCAAATCATAAGCTGATTCGTTGCAGGGTGGAAAACACCCCAGAACATTTGAGTCAAATATTACTACCTTAATAATATCTGGATTTTTAAAAGTAATTAAAATTCCATAATGGTGATGTTAAGGATTGATTTATTCCTTCAATTTTTCTGTTATTTGAAAGAATTTTAAATTTTATATGATGCTGTTTTTATCCTAACATCCTAGCGCAGCTGCACTTTAATGTTTGTATTGGCAGCAACTGACATTGAATGTTAGTTAAGGAACTTGATTCTATTGTATGATTCTGACTTTATACATTGAAACTTGTGTACCCTTTTCCTCCTCCCAGCTGTTTTCTGCTAAATTTGATTGAACTAGTTTGAGGGAAGGAAGTAAACATTCTAAAATTATTGAAATGACAATGACTAAATGTGGAATTTTTTGGCCAAAAACGTTGTATTTTTAACCCAATTACAATCTTTCCCTGGTAATTCGTTTGTATGGAAGTTACTTCAGCATTCTTCTATAGACAAAACATACTGTATATAGAAAATCAGTAGCAAGATTTAGGATTTTTAATCTTACTAAATTCTTCAATATGATGTTGCACTAGCACATTGATTATAGTTTCAGTAAGGAATCAGAAAGGTTATATTAAGATTGGAATATATAGATGAAATATCTATATATTGCTAAGGTTAACATGATTGATTGTACTTGTTCATTAAGAGAAGTTTGACTGAAACTCAGTGGCACAGCTATTTTTAAATGTCAGATAATACAGGCACTGGATTGCATGTTTTTTTTAAAGAAAAAGTCCTAGCAAATGGAGGTAAGTAGCTTTTGATAGTGATTTAATGTGCAGTCCAGTTTTTCAAAAAAAACTTTCATTAGTAAGTGATGGTTCACAATGTCCCTTTAATTTTTGTGGAGTAATATTCTTAGATTGGATGAATCTGTGTATTCCATTATTCCCTGTAATCTGAGATCTCCCCATTCATCAATAAACCTTTCACTTCAGGTGATTTTGTTAGCGTAACTTGTAACCTTTAGTGAAAGTCACAGAAACACATTTCTGCTAGAAAAGTTTCTGCTCAGCCTGCATCCAGTCCCTTTTTCTTCCTTTCACATTTGTTCTGTCTTTACACAGGTCCTCACGCTGAAACTGCCAGTGGATGCCAGAACTTGCAGTGTGGTTTTCGAGCCTGCTGCCGCTCTGGTGAATGACCCAACTCCTTACCTTTTTTGTCTACTTCATTTAGCTCCACAGGCTTCCTCTCATGCACTTTACCGTTTGCATCTTGTTCTTGACTGTTTTCTTTAGGAGTGTGAATTGTTTTTGCTGCGTAAATTCAAAAACTTGTAAGCAACCTGTGTAGGGTTTTATCATTTTTCAGAGTGTTCTGTACTGATTTGGAAGGTGAGAGTTAAATTTTTTTGTGCTGTGAAAAGAAATTATTAAATCATTTAGACACCTTTGCCCTAATGTTTGGCACTTAAATTTGGGGTTTCCCCTCCTCTTTGTGCTAAGTCCATAAAAAAGCTTATGTAGAAATTTTTTCAGTGAATGTAAAACACATTTGGATAACAATATATATTAACTAGTTATTTTCCCCAAACCCTTATGCCAGAGTTGTTCTTTATGAATTAGAGATTCTTTCTGTCTTTTAGTACTGATTTCACATTTTAGGCTTGAGGAACAGTAAATAAAACATTCCCATCAGCATCAGAGTTTGTTAGTCTGATCGCACTACAGCAGGCCAGTGACTGCCATTGTCACATCATCTTGTGGGCTTCTCAAAGCATTTGCTTAACTGTAGATGCATAGCAACCATAATTCCCTACATCTTCTTATGTAGACATACTAAAGATGTTGAATTTTGAAAGGGATTTTCCAAGAAGCAATTTCTCTGTGATAAAGAGCAACAACTATAATAAACTGCAGCTTTAAGAAACTTTCTTGTATCCATTTGCATGCTGGGAAGATACAAAAAGGTGGAAGATAATTTGTTATTAGTGCTAGGAGGCATGTGTTTACAAGTAGACCTCACTGACTGCCTGGTACAGTAAAGTGATGAAAAAATAACTGCAACCATGGAATAAGTTTACCACCCATGCAGTCATGTGATTACCATTACAGTCATATGCATTGCCTGACCTCTCCCCCTGCAGAGTCGAGACTGAAGAGGAAGGGATTATGCAAGGAAGTAAGAGAGCATAAACAGGTACATAATATACACCCAGATGTTTGTGGCTTCAAGCCCCAAGCATGTTACCCAAAGTAACCAGCAGCACTGCATTCCTTTTGATGTATATTATCCATTGTTTGTCTGCTTACTCTCTTATAATCCTTTCCTTTGCAATAATTAAATAATGAATTTATTTTAAAAAATTCCACTCTTCCTAATTTTCCCAGCACTGGGGTGAGCATTTCAAAGGATGGAGGTGTGACGAAGCTTAGTCACAATCTTATGGTTTCCAACTTAGTCAATGCTTCATTTAGAAACCAGGCTGCTGGTCCCAATTGTTGTCACTAAATAAGAACTACCTGTATTGAAAAGTACAATACTTGGTTTCATGTGACATGCAGTCTTGAGAGCTGTGACTTTCCTTAAAAAAAAACAAACAAACCAAAACCACCAAAGGAATTTGTCCAAATGGCCACTAACAAATAAGAGGATAGGAGGATTTGAAAGAACTTTTCTGAAAGTAATTTTGTCATAATTCTGTGTCACAACTGGATGAAAATAAATGTACTATATGTTAATGTTTATTTTGTAAATAAGTTACCTTGATTTATATGATATCTTTAAAAAATCACTTACAGAAGCTTTAAGTCTAAAAACAACTCATAAGACATGTATACATACTTTGCATTAACAAGTAGAAAGACTGCAGACAGCAATTCAAATACATTAGTGTCCTGCTATTCCAAACTGTTCAGTTTTCAGATATTCAATCCAGTGGTTGTTCTGGTCAGAGTCCTCCATTTGATTTCCTTCCACTAAATGTGAATGGGAACTTTTTGCACAGATGCCCAGAATTTGCCTCATATATTGAGTTTACTTGCCTTCCTGTATGAGGACACAATGGTATTTCGAGGAAACGATCAGGATTCAGATCTAAGAATCAAAGCCTGGAGGTAATAGTTGAGATTTTTGCTGCCCTTGAATGGAAAATTTTATACAACTATAAAGCAATTTTCATCAGGAGATTTAAAAGGATAAACATGGGTAAACGGGTATGCTGCCTTGAACTGCTGGATTAAATGTGGATAGGAATCAACTACGGCATACCTATTTCCCGAGGTAACTCTCCTCCCTGTCCGTTTTGGAGAGTAATCTCCAGGTTTCTAAGTTGCCATTTCTACTATACTCTTACAATCTTCACAGCAACTGAAAGGAGTTATCTAATTTTGGGGGTGGGATGTTTTACACTTCAATAATATCAAATGAAAATAAAATGAAACAGTTTTCCTGCATCGAATACATCTCAGCAGCATTAAAACTGGACATGTTTTCCCAATTCTCATTTCATCTGCAACTTAAGAAAGCTTCTGGTCTCCAGAGGTTGTGGTTGCTCCATCACTGAAGGTTTTGAAGAAGAGATTGAACAGCTATTTGTCTGGAATGGTCTATCTTGCCTGAGCAGAGGGTGGACTAGAACAGGGGTCGCCAACCTTTTGGACCTCAGGGACCACCAAACTCATAATTTTAAATCCTGCGGACCACTAACATGAATTTTCAGTGATGGTGGCTTGATGACGTTGGTGGGAGTGAGAGAGAGAGATCGATCCGATCAGAGGGCTGGTGGTGATGTTTTCTGTCTCACACACAGCAACACACACAACACACACAGGTCCCTCACACACACACACACCCCTTCCAAGGCAGCCGATTCCTAACTTGCTTTTCAGCTCCATTCTCAGGGGGAGAGAGAGAGAGAGACTGTATCCTGCGATCCCAAATAAAGAACGATTGATCGGTAGAAAAACGGGTGGGGATTTTCCTGCAGGTTCTCTGCAGAAAAAGCAGAAGCAGCAGAGACCCTGGGAAAATCCCCCAAAAAGTCTGCAGGAAAATTCTCCACCCTGTTTTTCTACCGATCAATCATCGGTAGAAGCAGGATGCCTTGAAATGAGAAAGACTCATTTCTGGCGGAGTTTGGGGGAGAGAAAGAAAGACTTTTGCTGCTTTCCTTGCATGCAGCCAAAAACATAAGAAAGAAGTGGAAAGCAGCAGCCCAGTGGCCAGGCCAGGCACATAGGGTGAGTGGGGCAAGTTCCTCTCTCCCCTGCTTTCCCCCTTCACCTCACTACCTCGTGTTGTTTGCAATGCAAGCGACACAAGCCTTGTGTTCCCACGCAGCCTGGATTAATTGCTTTGGGAGGTGCTTTGGGGATGGCATTTCTCTGCGGACCAAAATTTTCTTGTCGCCCACCAGTTGGCGACCACTGGACTAGAAGATCTTCAACGTTTCTTCCAACTTTATTATTCTGTATTTTGTAATCTTCACATTTACCAAACTAAACTACGTATATTATTCAGAACTCTGCTGCTTTTTCTTCAGAAGCTCCAGGCGACCTGTATGGGCATCTTCATTTTATATCTATAGCCACCATCCAATAAGGTAAGCTGGGCTGGGGGAGACCATCTTGCACTTAGTTATGAAGCTTCCATTGCTGAGGCTGGGTCAAGAACTACCTTTTTTTTTCCCCCTGCCACACTCCCCGGGCATTGAGTTTAATGGTCATCTAAGGTTTGAAGGCAAAAATAATGAAATCTTCTGAGACAATCTTCTGCCTTGATGTGACAGGAGATACAGAAGGACATGATTGCCTAAGCACATGCAGGTACCAATGGCTTTCAACTCCTGATTGCTCATTCTTGCCAGCCTCCTTGATAGTGTTAGTAGCCCTTGGACTTTGGCACCAAAATTCCTGGGGTACCACCACAAAGATGTTTCTGTAGATAAATCTTAACTGTACTGTGGGGATCAGGCAGGAAATTCCTTGAACAGCAGCAACTATTGGACTTTGTGGAAACGATCTGTTTCTGTAGAGCCCTACCGATTACAAACCAAAGCAGCCACGTAAATCCACACTGAAAGAATGTGTTTGGGGTAAGCATGAACATACACAGCTAGTGCAAATTCTGTGTTTGGAATTTCAGTTTTATGAACTCCTGTACTATATGCAGCTTCAACGATGGATGCAACATCTGAAAATGGCAAGTGGATGGGAAATCCAGAGACCTACAAGAAGGGAAAGAAGAAGAAGAAGAAGGGTTATCTAATGACACCACTTCTATCATACCGGCTTCTAACAGCATTGGATGGGCCCTGCAAAGCGTAGATATTCTTCACCACTAACTGAACATAGTTCCTTTTCTGCCGTCTACATTAGAAAAAAAGTTACAATGCAAATAGTTGAACAAAAAAGCAAGTCTTTGAATCAATTTTGCAGGCCTAGAAGTCAGGATAGACTGCAGAACCCTGCTTTGGAGTTATTTTCAATCATTTACCAACTCTGGTTATAGAAATAAAAAGATGTTTATGGGTGTGTCTTTAAGGTTCCCCCCCCCTCCCGAGACTAATAAGGTTGTGTACTAAATTTCTGTATGTTCTTTCGCCAGTTTCTTCTTCGCTGAATTTGGTCATGTTCTGTTTAGTTTTCAGAGATCCTGTGGAACAAAATTCTTACCTTCCTTTACAAAATTTATTGGAAGCAATCAATAAAAATGGTTTGGGAAACAACTCATAGTAGGATGTTTAGATCTGGCCTGCAGGACCACCCTGGAAACAGCAAAGGACTGGCCCCTGGTGCCTATGTCAGCGAAAACAGATTGGGAGGGTCGCATACAGCCCCCCTCCCCCGAGTTCTATTTTCTCTGGCTAAGGGCTGCAGGATGCCATTGTGCCCGCAAATGGAGCCCATTTTCACTGGCAGAGCACTTGGGCCACCACAGGTGCCCCTCTAACATGATGTCAAGCTGGCCATGCCCCCCTGACCACACCATGCCCCCCAGGTCAAACACAACTGATGCAGCCCTCAATGAAATTAAGTTTGACATCCCTGCCTGACAGCATCTTGAATCCTTTTTGTAGACTCACCATTCAATATCTTTCCAGAAATTCTTCATTCTAAACTGACTTTGCTAGGCCTGTCCACACTTACACATAGATTATAAGTTTTTTGACAGATTGAAAACAGCAGGTGAATCTAGTTAAAATGATACTGAATACCTGTTCAATTAGCACAGTTGATCTCCAGGGTTGTGTACTCTCTCCATTACTCTTTTCTCTATATATTAATGACTGCCTCTCTAAGGATCCCTCTGTTAAAGTACTGCACTTTACAGATGATACAACAGTCATTGATTTCAACTGAGACGATTATATAAGAGTGCATATATTGACGGAGGTTGAATAACTGGCATACTAAAACTAGAGAGGAAATTGGATTTTAGGAGGAGCCCTATTCTACCACCTCTTTCTGTATTGGTATCAACAGTACAGACTTTCAAATTTCTCAGTTCTTTAATCTCCCAAGATTGGAAATGAACACCCAACATCACAGCCCCATTATTGCAACCAACCTTTCTTCGATCGAGGACCTGTATATTGCATGGGTCAGAAAGAGGGCTGAGAAAATTATCTACGCATATTCTGGACATAAAACTGTTTCAACTCCTCCTCCTCCTCCCCTCAGGATGCCACTATACGGCACTGCATGCCAAATCAACTAGACACATAGTTTTTTTCCCCGCTGTAATGACCCAGGACGGGGCATGAAGGTCACACAGCCAGCTGAAAGTTCAAACTCCCCTTTAATGCTCCAAATTTCCCCCCAAACGTTCCCACGTTCTTGGCAAACCCAAGTGAAAAGCATGCACGCGCGCGCACACACATGGCAGCCTCTGGCTGCACCTAGTCCAGCAAAACAGGAGCAGGGAAATGCGTCCATGAACCAAGGAACAAACAATTGAGTCCACCAAGTCAAGAACAAGGCACTGAGTCCATGAAGTCAGGAAGAAGCAAGCAGTCCTACAAACTCCAAATGTTTGCACCAGCACACCAAACTACAAATTCAGAGTTTGTTCCTGACAAATGAACCTTCCCCAGCTTCTCCTTAAATTTCAGTCCCCAGGTGTGCCTTGTGAAGAGAGGCGGGGCACTTTCCTGAGTCATCGTGTTGGCCTGCACTGTTTCTGCCTTCTCTCCACTCTCCATGCTGGGGATCAAGAGGGGGCAGTCCTTACAGCCCTCCCTTCATTTATATTTATATTCTATTATTTCTATCTTTAGCATTTCCAGCAATTGAAGGGGGACTGAAAATGTCAGGATAGTGGCGACAGCCATGCAAATCAAGCTCCATCTCCTTTCTATGTCTATGTAACAATGTAAAAAGGATGTCTTCAATCACATGGTTGGGAATCAGTGTCAATTTTTTTACCTCTTTCTGTGGATGCTCCTGCCAGCAATTCTACTTTTGATCAAATAAAGTTCAACCGAAGTCAATAAATCAGGATTCAGTAATAGTGTTTGCAATATTTCATTTTGCATTTGCAGATGCCATTATCAAAATGCAGTTAAAAAATAACAATACAGAATTGTGTCAGGTATAACTTATGATTTAAACTCTATTTCCCTTCTTTCTGCCACCAGACTATTGTCCAAATTCTTTAAAATAATTGCCATTCTCACTTTGTCTTTTGAGGAAAAAAAAATCTTAAGTTGTATACAATATTTCTTATGCACGAGTAATAGTGTAATAGAAGGTTATGATCAGGCCCAGGAAATGCTAAATGTAGTGGGGTAGTTTCCCTTCATAAGCTCTAGTTAGGCAAGCCAAGGGACTGATTTAGAACATAATGTGCTAAATCAAGGGTCTTCAAACTTGGCAAGTTTAAGAATTGTGGACTTATGGACTTCAAACTCTTAGAATTCCTGAGCTAACATGACTGGAGGAAGAATTCCCCAAGTCTCAAAGCTGTCAAGTTTGAAGACTTCTGTGCTAAATCAAAGCTGACTTGGCCCTTTCACCAGTTTAAGCAATTAACTCTAAAGCAATACTTTCCTTCCAATAGATGCTAAGATGAAAGTTAAACTGCTCCTAAGTCTAAGTCAGAAATCAAATCCTGTTAGATGGGGAATATATTCCCATTGAGGGTGTGGAAACTTTTTTTCTGAATACCTCTAGGGCAGTATTTTTCAAACTTGGCAACTTCAAGCTGCATGGACTTCATTTCCCAAAATACCCCAGTCTGTACTTTGAAGCCTGCACATCTTAAGGTTGCTAAGTTTGAAAGAACACTGCCTCATTGTGCTGCTGCATCATAGCTATCAAATATCTGAAATGCTTTTCAGGAATAAAAATTTTTATCCATACCCTGTAGTCTCCAAGTTGTTTTTGTAATTCTGCCTGATGATCATCTTCTGCCTCTTTGCCTTGATGTTTCTCCAACAGAGGCAAGAACTGCCGGAGGGCAGAGGTACAGTATCTGTTCCAACGTGTCAAGTGGTTTGGCCGCCATTCCATGATTTTTTCTTTTAATATCTTCTCAAGCCTGCATTTATAATTTTTTTTTGAAAATGTTAAATTTGTATTTGAAATTCTGTGGGTTTCCTGCAACTGTTTTTGATTGCAGAACATCAAGAATGAGCTAGCAAGAATCATTTTCAATTGGAGTTGTATAGCCTTAGTAAACAAACAACTAAAATTATGTTAGAAATGTGATTTCTGGCATCTCTGTATATCATATATTTGGGCTTATGAAAAGGTATTCAAAATGCTACAGTTTAGATTCCTACCATTTTTTTAATTGTAACATAAACCCCACATTTTAGTAATAACATTTGAAGTCAATTTTCATAATAGAAAAAAAATGAGATGGTAACACGAGGGTTTGTCACTTCAGCTAGGGAACTAGATGAGAACATAATTCAATATCTGTCTTCTGATGTCCTTTCCAACTTTTCATTTGTGTCAACATTATAAACATTCTTTAAATTTGGGGAAAAGGTGAAGGCTGCATGAGACCAAATCTGCAGGCCAACCACACAATTGTGTCTTGGGTAGCTTGTAATGTATGAAACATTGTAATGTATGAAATATTGCAGCCAATCTTCTGTTTGCAAACTCTGTTTCAAATTAATGAGACATTGTTTTAAGTGTTGCAATGTAGTTATCAGACTTGCCCCGACGTAGACTTTTAAGAAAGAAAAACCCTCAACTCCATTTGGCTGAAGCGATAGGTTCTTTTACTAAAGTTATAGCGCAAGTAAAGCTGGATCTGAGTATTCCCACACAAGAGGAGTATTCCCACACAAGAGGAGAAGTTACACTTCTCCTCTTTCCCTGGCTTGTCCCCCTTGACCAGTTCACCAGTGTCCAATAGTATTCCTTTTGGATATTTTGGGAAATGCTTTGATGCTTGGCGCCTCTTGACATAGTTTCACATTCTGTTCCCAGACCAGTTATCCTTGACAGCTGGCTTATTCCGATTTGACACCTCTGGTTCTCATCAGCTTGTCTCCCCCTCCCTTTTGTCTTCCTTTTCCCATGCCCAAACATTAGTTTCCCAAATTCTTCTCCTCCCCTTTATGATTTATGGCAGGATGCCAGTGAAGCGAAGAAGCTGAAGATGTCAGAATTGACATTCTGTCCCCGCAACAGGGACATTAGTCTTGCAGGAAGAACGGAGAAAAACAAAGAGAATAATTAATTTTCAGTGGGGTTTATCTGAATGCCTGTTATGGAACTTGCAAAGCTTTGGGGCTTGGACATGCTGGGCATCCACCCATTGTTTCTGAAGGGGGAAAGTCTTTCCATATTAGGTACTGGATCTTTCTTCCGTGTCTACAAGAATCTAAATTCTCTTTAACTTCACCTTCAAATAGGATGGAAGCAAGTTGTGATTTCACTGCAGAAGGTAGGGGAGAAGTGATTCCTGGTTTCAATGCACTATAGTGAAAAACTGAATGAATATATCTAAGAGGTTTTGGTAGGCCCAGTTGAGCCATGACTGAATTGATGACAGGCCAATGTATTTGGGCCCTATTTTTTTTATTGCTGCCTAGACTGCAGGTATTTAGTGCAAAAGTAGACTTGTTTCTTGCGCCTCTTCGAGCGCTTTGTGGGCCAAGTACTTTGTAGTTGGCTAATCCATTCAACTAATGATGTGGTTTGTGGCTTAGTTTGTGGCAGATTTGGCATAGCTAAAAAGTCCTGCACGGATGCAATTTGAAAAGGGGTGAAACTAGTGCTGCTATGTACTGTGTTACTGTAGGCAATCTACTGAAAGGGAGATCTGCCCAATTCTTTTGTTGGTAGTTAATGTAGCATCATGTTCCAGGACACTATTCTTACGTTCACACACCCCATTTATCTGAGGATGATGGGAGGAGCTAACCACCTTCTTTAGGAATTCTTGCAAGAATTGCAGAGTAAATTGACCGATACTCCCTGCCCACCGATCTGAAATTGTGCATTTTGGAGCTCCATGAAGTTTATATACATGTTGTACAAATAGCTTCTTCTGTATGCAAACTGGTGTTTAAAGGCCCTTTCACACTGCCCAACAGATGCAAAATGGACACAACGGGCGAGCAAAATGTTCCATCCATTGTTATCCGCTCTCAAAAGGGGCAAAAATTTGCATAACCGGAGCGGATAACACGGACAGGGGGAGGACGCAGGGCGGATGGAAAGCGGATGCGGAACGGAAGCCCAGCGGATGGAAGTGGATGAGAGTGGATGGCACATCCGCTAGGCTTCCGGGGGGCCTCAGCAAAGTGGACGCGGAACGGAAAGAGCGGATGCAGAGCGGACGCCGAGTGGATGAAGTGGATGCACAACGGATGCACAGCGGATGAAGCGGATGCACAGCGGAAGCCTAGTGGATGCACAGCGGAAGCCTAACGGATGTCGAGCGTTAATTGCGCATGCGGGGGGGATGCATTGCATAAGCCATGCGGATATAAAGGGAAGCACCTCGCACCTGGCCAGCATTCGGAGGAAAGACCTGCTGCCCGATACAACGAGTCCTTGCCTGCCCTGCCTTGCTGCCAGCCTGCCTCCAAGCCTCCTGGCCAGCCTCCCTGCCAGCCAGTCTGCCTGCCAGCCTTAGTGCCTGCCTACCTGCCTGCCTACCTGCCAGCCTTCCTGCAAGGCTTTCTGCCAGCCTTGGTGCCTGCCAGCCTCCCTGCCAGCCTCCCTGCCAGCCAGCAACCCCACAACCACGGGGAAGAAACAAAAGCCTCAGCAACCTGCCGCCATCCCTGCCAAGAGGGACAGGGCCACCCTCCCGCCCCCTCTCCCTTACTCTGCTTCTGCTGGGGCTTCTGCTGCTCGGGCTCGCTCTTCTGGTGCTGGAGCTTTTGCTGAAGCTGCTCCTGGCGGTGGTGCTTCTGCTGCTGCGAACCCTGCTGAAGCTGCTCCTGGTCCTGCTGGTTCTGCTGCTCCTGCTCGTCCTGCTCATGCTCCTGGACTTGCTCATACTGCTCGTACTGCTCGTGCTCCTGGTCTTGCTCGTCCTGCTCATCCTGCTCATGCTCCTGGTCCTGCTCATGCTCCTGGTCGTGCTGGTGCTGCTGGTGCTGGTGCTGCTGCTGCTGCTGATGATGATCCTGCTGCTGCTGCTGCTGATGATGATTATGATCCTGCTGGTGATGATGATGATGATGATCCTGCTGGTGCTGCTGCTGCTGGTGGTGTGGAGGAGCAGCCCCTACCACCTGGGAGCCCCTCTGATGAGGGCCCATCTGGTCCTGCCAAAGGGAGGAAGAGGCATATGCGGGGACGGGAGAGGAGGCAATACTTCATTGAGGAGGAACATGAGGATGAGGTGCTGGAGTGGCTGAGAGAGAATGACTATCTGTGGCGGAAGGGACACCGGCTGTACAGGGACACCAAGCGGAAGCAAGCTGCTTGGAGAGAGAGGGCGGAGAGTATGGGTTACACTTCGGAGGTGCTCCTCGGCTGGTAGAAACATATGCACACCTGGTACGGGAAGCTGCATCTGAAGAAATCTGGCCAGGCCACGGTAAAGCTGACGGACAGAGAGACCTACGTCATGGCCAGGTGCAGCTTCCTGGAGGGTGAGATCCGCCACCGAAGAGCACCAGGAGCCCCTCTCACCACCCTCTCTCTCCGGCAGCCTGCTGAGAGCCAGTCCTCTTCCGGCCGAGAGTCAGTCCCTGTCTCCAGGCAGGTTTCTGTGGAGCGTGCCACGGCGGAGAACCCGCAGACAGGTGTTGTAACCGTGGTGGTGCGCGTGGAGGACTCCCTGGTGCGGTGGGAGAAAGGAGACATCGAGTCCATCACAGTCGTAGCTGCATCCACCCCCCCCCCCAGCTCCACCTCCACAGAAAGGCAGAGAGCCAGACAGCAGGAGGGGCAGAGCCACACTGTCCTCCTGGAGATCAGGGACACCATCCGCACCAGCATAGATCTCTCTCAGCTGGTCAACACCGACTCCTCATCCTCCAACCGCAAGCCCTTCCTCACCTATGTCAACCAGACCCTCAGGAACATGGAGGAAGCCCAGTACCAGGTGATGAAGGACCGGATCACTGAGCTCCTTCACAACCCTCCAGTTCCAAAGGAACCTGCTCCCACCCAGTCCAGTTCTGCTCCTCCACCTCCACCCCAGCTGATATCTCTCCCATTCCAAGGCTTCCCACAGCCCCTCACCTACCAGGACTACGGCTACCAGGAGGTCCAGCAGCACAGCCCTTCCCAGTCCAGGCACAGAGTCATCGGACGACACCATTGCCACCAGTTCCACTGATGCCACCGATGCCACCCACGCCAATGATGCCACTGATGACAGCGATGCCACCCACGCCAGTCCTCATCCAGCTGCAGACCAGACAGCCCCACTACACTACTCCTTCCTCCACCCCACAGCCAAGCCCGGCCTCAGTACATCTCTCATCAGTACTGGGGCTGACACCCCATGGCATGGAGGAAGGACCTCTCAGCATCACAGATCTGAGCCAGCTATCCGAGAGCTTTCTCAACACACCGTCACCTGTTGTCCTCTCAGGGCCAGGCACCCCAGTGGGGCTTCAGACCAGCACTGCAGCAGCAACCACCTCCACAGCACCTGGATCCTTCACCCCTGAGACTGGGCACACCTCCGAGTCACCGTGAAGACTGCCAGAGACTGGGTGTGGACTTTATTTGGACACTTGACTTGGGTCTTTTTCCTTTTACAGCTTGTTGTTCAATAAAGCTTATCTTTGATTCACACACTTGCTTCATTTCTGTTTTTTAATAAAGTCTTGGTGGAAACTTTTAGAATTGGTTTAAGCCTTTGCATGCTTGTGGGATGGGTTAAGATAGCAGTGGGATGGGCAGGGATACCTTTGGCATGGGGAATAGCTGTGGGATAGATAAACCTCCAGTGCAAGCATAGTGGGACTGTATGGTCCACCCTCCCAGGTGCCATACCTATGGCCCTTTTTTATCAATAACAATGTAATCAATCATCCACACATGTCAACACAAACACAACTCTTTATTAAACGCCCTGTTCATTGTAGGCCCACCCAGCATACATGGCCCAATCTCATCTGTGTGATGAGACAGGCTGAAGGAAGCACCCATTAATCATCTATCATACTGTCTTGCCACTCCACTGCTCCAGCTGGGGAGTTGCACCAGTGTTTCAGGAGGTTGCGCTGCTTCTTCCCTTCACGTGAGGCTCTGTTGGGGCCTTGCACATCCACAGTATCTGTCAGGTTTCACCCTTGCCTCCATGTCCCCATTCCCTTGCTGGAGGTCCACGAGCCTGTTCTGCAAGACTGGGTTGCAGGTGCGCATGAGATTGTGCAGGATGCAGCAAGCTTCCACGATCCTCCTCACGGTCTCTGGGCGATGCTGCATGGTGGTGAGAAGTACCTGGAACCTGTTTGCCAGGATGCCAAAGGCGTTCTCCACCACCCGCCTTGCCCTGGACAGCCTGTAGTTGAAGATCCTCTCTTCACGGGTGAGGAGTCTGGAGGTGTAAGGCTTCATGAGGTAGGTTCTGAGGGAGAAGGCGTCATCCCCCACAATGAAGTAGGGCACATCTTGCATGTCGTTGGGCAGAGGGTCTGGATCTGGGAAGCCCATGATGAGGTTGCCTTCCAGCCCCTCCTTGAGGTCACTGGCGTTGTATACCTGGGCATCTGAACATGAGCCGTTGCCTGAAGCATCGATGTACATGAACTTGTAGTCAGCATCGACCATGGCAAAGAGGACGATGCTGAAGAAGCCCTTGTAGTTGAAATAAGTGGACCCCGACTTGGGTGGTGCTTTGCAGGCCACGTGCTTGCCATCTATGGCTCCAACGGTATGTGGGAAGTTCCACCTCTGATACCACTGCTCTGCAACTTTCTTCCATCCTTCTTCAGTGGAGGGGCACTGGAGGAGCTCCTCCAGTATTCTTCGATGATGGCCTGCACCACTTCTCTGACCACAATGCTGATGGTGTTGTGTGGCACCCTCCAGCCATACTGCATGCTCCTGTAGGTGGTCCCTGAGGCCAGGTGGCGCAGAGTGAGTGCCACCTTGAGCCCAGATTCCAGGCTGGGCCGGAAGTTGGTATTTGCCTTGGTCAACCTGGGTGTCAGCCACTGCACAACTTCATCAAACATGGCTGGAGGTATCCTCATGAAGTTCTGGAATGCCCGAGTGTCTTCATTCCTGAGCTCCACCATCAGCTTATTGTACAGTCCGTACTCTGCTCTTCTCCCGATCCATCTTCAGACCCAGACGCTTCTTGGCCGCCTCCTTTTCTTCCCTTAGTAGAGTTCACAGAGCCTGTAGATGGCTTCGCACTGTTGCAGAAGGATGGTGGCTGCCAAAAGGACTGTGTTACGATCCACGGTGGACATGACTGGATGCTGTGGAAGAGCAAGAGTCAGATGAAGGCTGCAGAGGTCTGCACAGCTAGGCTGCTGCTCTGAAAGTGAAATGCAGGTGAGTTGCTTCCCCTTTTTATAGGCAGTATAGGTGTCCCTTTGCATCCTCTAGGCATCCTCTAGACATCCTTAATATCCGAGATAGGTCCCCTCTGCGAACGTTTTTTCCGTTTTAAACCCTTTGTTTCCGTGCTGCATCCGTTCTGCATCCGTTCTGTGTCCGTTCCGCTTCCTCCCTGCGTCCAAGCGGATGCGAGTTGCACAGATGCGGAACTATATCCTCGTGGATATAGTGGATGCGTAACAGATGCAGAACGGATGCGTAGCGGATGTGTAGTAGATGCAGAACAGACAAATTGGATACATTTTCCACGCAAAAGTTTTGAGCAGCTGAAAACGTCAATAAACGGATGCTGGACGGATAGAGAGGAAGCAAAATGGAGGCAGTGAGTACATCGCGTTAACCAATGGATGGCAAGCTTTTTTGTCCATTTTACATCCTCTTTGCATCTGTTGGTGCAGTGTGACAGGGGCTTTATCAAATGTATGCGGAAGACCAAAAATGATGTGCCAGCAGACCAATTTTTCAAAGCACTTCATGATGATAGGAGTGAGTGCCACTAGTCTGTAATTGTTGAGGTTATTGATAGGGAACTTCTTTGGCAGCGGAACAATGGTGGAAGCCTTCAAATAAGATGGAATAGTGGACTGGGATAAAGACTGATTGAAGATCCTGGTAAAGACTCCAGCCATCTGATCAGCAGTCTTTAAGCACCGGCCAGACATACCATCAGGACTGGCAGCCTTTCTAGGGTCCATAGCCCTCAGAATGCTCCTCACCTCCTGGCTGGTGGCTGTATTTTAGATGTCTCCACTTCAAAGCAAGCAAAGAAATGATTCAGTGTTCTGCCAATGAAGCATCCCCCTCAGCAGGGATGACAGTGGTTGGTTGATGGTTCTTAATTTGTTGAACTCTCACCACACCTGCCTCATGTTATTGCTATAATCTTATAGCTATGTTTGATTTTGGTATAAACTTTGTCCAATATGTTTGCTCTTTTAATAGCATACTTAACATGCTGATAGAATTTAGGGTTCACTGCTTTTAAATCAGTTTGATTAAAGTCCCCCGCTATGATATGCACAGCATCAGGATACTTATTCTGCTGATTACTAACAATGTTATACAAGAATCCCAAAGCTATGATAGTATTGGCATCAAGTGGGATATAGTTTGCAGTAATCAAAACCACGCTGAAATCCCGTGGAAGATATGTGGGTCTACATTTAAAAGTCATATACTCCAGATCCATGGAGCAGTTGCTGTCTACAGTCTTTGTATTGATACACCAGCTTTTGTTCACATAAAGGCTTAAATCTCCCCCTTTGCTCTTGCCAGAATCTCTGCTACTTTTTTAAAAAACTTTTTTATTCAGTTTTTCACATACAAAACAAAAAAGTGGATAACATAATTCCAGGTCATCACTTACTTTTACATGCAAATATGACAATGGTTATGTATTCATTTTTTATATTCAACTTCCTATCTTATCCAATTTTAACTTAATTCTGTAATTACCTTTTCCATTCCAACTTTTACAGAAGAAAAGAACAAACAAATTAATCCTAGTCTCTGATATTAGTCTCAATCTAAACATCCTCTCAGTTCATTTCAATTTATTCCAAATATATTTTTTAAACATTATTTCTTTTCAAATAAAAATAATATGCACTTTTATTTTTACCTTTTCCAAATTACTCTTTTCTCCTTAAAATCACATATAATTCCCATATCTTCATACTTATTATCTTTTAATTCATTTATCTGTCAAATTTGCAGTTTCATCGCATATTCTTTCCATAGGTTCTAAATTAATACAAGCTTTTACACAAGAGAAAAAGTTTCCCCTCCCCCCTTTCACTAATTTGAGTGTGTCATCTCTGTGGTTTAAATATACCTTAATTCCCTCACCTTAATTCCCAATAAACATTTGTTTTTAACTAGTTATAATAGTCATTCCCTAAAAAATCTTCATAACATTATATATTTTTCCATTAGATTCTGCATTGTATTTCCCCCTTTAATATTTTCCCCTTTCATATAATTTATTTATAATTTCAAAACAAAGGTTAGAAAAAAAAGACAATTAATCCATTTAACCAGTCCTCATAGATCATTTCAATTATTTCAACTTATTTAATACACATTGACATTTCTTTTTTTAACAATAAGACTAAAATATGCATTCACCTACTAAATAATATCAGTGTCCATTCCTTCTCTTAGTAGTCTATATTTCCCTATTTTCTAAATATTTTGTAATACAAATGCATTTTTATTATCCCTCATCCCCTTGCGGAATCCTCTTTTTTAAATTTATTAACCATTGTCTCTATGTCTTCTGAATAAACAAATTTCTTTATTTCCATATTTCTTTATTTCCTGCTCCTGTTTCTCATTACCTCTCTTCTCTTTTATTTTCCCATATCTTTTCTCCCTCCAGTTAGTATCCCTCTTTGTATCTTCCTTCCCCCTTTTCTGCTGTTTCTTTCTACCTTTTCTAATTTCACAGGTATTCCCCTTTCTAGTTACCTTCTTGAATCTCAAATTTTTAACCCCCCTTCTTTTCCCTCTTCTTTGTGGTGTTCTTTGTGTTAATTGTCTATTTAAGATGGCTTCTCCTTGAACTAACTCCTCCTTCTCTGAAGTCATTTCTTCATGTTCTTCAATCGCCATTTCCATAGCTTTTAAAACAGAGCCGAACAATTCATCTTTTTCCTGTAGTAATCCTTTAATATTTTTAAGTTCCAGAATAGATATCATCGTTGCACACTCTTACGACCATTAAAATCCACAAAAACTTTTATTCTTCTTCTTCCTTCTTCAGGTTTTCTAGATTTTGGTCTATACCAAAATCACCAATTAGTCCCGCGGTCAATCTTTTCTTTTTCTTTTATTCTAGTTCAATTTTCACTTTCTAGGGTTCTTGTTATATTGTTTCAATATTTCCTTTACATTGTATCAAATCAAGTTCATAAATAAACAAGAACTTTTCCTTTTATTTTTAAACTGAAATTTTTGTCCACAAGATGGCACTCTCCGTTGTACAAAATCTTCACCTTTTTTTCCTTGTTTTATTATTCAGGGCTTTTCAAGCCTCAATAATCCAGTATAATCAAATCTCCAATTTGTGTATTTCCCTCCCCCACCAACACTCTTAAGTTCAGCTTTAATTTATGTCTGTTTATTGCCAAAATATTTTAATCCAATTTACTTAAGTATTGTGCTCCAGCTTCTTCCTTTCCCGGTTCGAAGCCCTGTTCAGCTGTCAAAATTATTTTTCCTATTTTTTTTCCTTTATATTTCTGCCACTTTCTTTTCTTTCTTAAAAATTCTTATTTCATTAATCTGGGGTACCTTTTGTTTAACTGTTCAGCTCACTTGTCCCGGCTCTCATGTTATCTCTTCACTCCAGCACAAACTTAGTCCAGCTGAGTCCTCTTCTTCAGTGTGGCCATTTTAGACCACCTCTTCAGTCGTCTTCGGGGGGGGGGGAATTGCTGAGTCAAGGGGAGGAGATGTGGCTCCCCTCAACCTGGCTGGTGGCTTCCCCTTTCTCCACCCCCCCCGAGGCGGCTTCAGCCCCTAATCACAAGGATTGGGGCTCTCCGACAAGAGAGCACGGGCCATGGCTGCGGACAGTCACAGTCTATGGTCCGTCAGTGAGGAGGGCTCAACCTGGAAGTCCAGAATCTCTACTCCTGTCCTGCCAGTGAGCTGTGGAGCCTTCCAGCTTAATAACTGCATCTGGAATGAGTGAATGAAGCCAAGTTTCTATGATTAGCAAAACACAGCAGTCCTAGATGAATTTAGTCTTTGCAATCTGTAGCCTAAATTCATCAATTTTGTTCGTCAGAGATCTTGCATTGGTAAGAAATATACTTGGAATTGAAGGCTTGTGTGGAAACTTACTCAGACTAAAGAGAATCCCAGCAGGGCATCCTCTGTTCCTCTTTTTCCACCTCTTCTTTCTTCCTGCAGGGATAGTGATCCATGGCTCCCCCTGGGTCCTAGCTGCCTCCTCCAGCATGTTATGAGAACGTATAAAATCATCTGTAATAGCCTTTTCACATTTCAGACCAATTTGTAACAAGGTTTACCGATTATAGATGCCCCTTGCCCCACAGGATTCAATCAATCCTGAATCATACACACCATACACTGAAAGAAGGAGTGGCCAGCTGCAGCATCTATGTGCGCAGCCATCTTGAAAACTCCTTACAATGAATTCCTCTCCATCAAAATCCTGGCCAACAGTCTTTCAAGAAATTTTCAATTACAGACCTTTATCAGGCTTGGAGAGTTCCCAGGCCGATATTCAGATGCCACACTGTAGCAGACAATACTGGGCAAAAATTCAGGAACAGATCCTCACCCAAATGAACTAATTGTCTCCTGCAAAACCCCACTCCCCTTTCGCTCCTCTTTTATTCCCTCTGTGAGGGGCCATTCACCATCCGCCTATGGCTTTACTCCCACATCGACTCTTGTTCCTTAGTTGTTTCCTTCTTCTGGCAGCTCTGTGCATGCACACACTGGGAACAAGCTCCAGCTGTTCTTCTGCTTCACTGATGTCTGACTCCGAAGGCAGCTGATAACTGTCAGATGGCCCTGGCCTCACCTCTGCCTCTGATGCAGAGCACTCGTCAGAGCCTTCCCCAGACTCCAGGACTGGCCCATGTTCCTCCCCAACCTCCTCACTGTCCAAACCTGCTGCCAGCTCTGCGAGCCACAACAGGCGTTAACAAATTTGTGAATCCCAGGAAAAGTTTTGTAGTTCTTTTCTGGTGTGAGGCGGAACCCATCCTAGAAGTCCAAAGAGAAATACTTGGAATTGAAAGCTCCCTGAAGGACAGTTAAATGCAGTTTTCCATTCATCCTCCCTTTTGATCTTATGAGGTAGTGTACCACCTGCAAGTCCAGTTTAGTAAATATTTTCTTTACTTGGCTTTTGCCAAGTGGGCCAGCATGTCTTTTTTAAGGATAGGGGATAAGTGTTCTGAATGCAGATTGTATTTATCCCATGATAATCCATGCACAGGTGGAGGGCCCCATCTTTCTTTTCCTGGAATAGTACCAGGGCTGGCTGGCTAAACCCTTGTTGCGAGTTTTTATCTTTGAATGCCTGGGGCTCCTTGAGCTCTCTTGGGATTCGTGGAATACAATTTCAGCTTGGGTAGTGTGGTCCTTGGCAATATCTCTATGGAACAGTCTGTGGGGCTCACTGAAAACATCTCGTAAGTTCCAATACTTGTTAAGGGTTTGGGGATCTCTTTTGGGGCACTCCCATATTTAGCCCCAATTTCCCTCTTTGCATTCCTGCCTACTGGTGTGAGGAGCAACTTCGTAACAGGACAATTAACCAGTGGAACAGCTTCCCTTCAGATATTGTGGGTGCTTCATCACTGGAGGTTTTTACTTTATGGAATAGTCACTTGTCTAAAATGGTATAGGGTCTCCTGCTTAGCAGGGAGCTGGACTTCTAGCTCGATTCTGATACCGAGTCTGAGTTTGGCCAGTTTTCCTCAGATGCCTTTTGTGAATCTTTAATATCCTCTTCCTCTTCCTCCAATTTACATAGGAGGAGCCACGCTAGTCCTAATACAATGGGTCTCTCCATGTATGGTGCACAATAAAGCGTAGGGTTTCTTCCTGGGGTCCCACCATCATCTCTATCAGTTCAGTGACAAATGTCGTGGGAGGCCCTCCTGCTACTAACCATCCAACTGGCAGAAAGCCACGGGTATTTTATGTTCCCTTAGACGCAGACCTAGTTTCTTGACTAAGCCAGGTTGACTAAGCCATCTGGTACAGCCCAAATCTAGGAGGGCAACCAGGTTCTCCCTACACTCTGAAGAAGGCACAATCAGTTCTATAAGGATCATCATGGGTATCACGGAGTGACTTACCAAGGGCTCATCATCTATGTCGGTGTTGCTCCACGTTGGGTTCCTGGTAGATGCTGTCAAGAGTTCTTATAACATCACCAGGTGATGGAATGAACTCAACAACCTCCACTCTTAGGGCTGTCTCCCGAGTCCTTGGGGTTGCTTTTCCCATTTTCTTTGTGGGTCCAGAAGTGGCCTTTTGCATTGGGTGTGATGCTCAGCAATCGGCTGCTCTTTTCTGCATTTGAAAAATCAAGTGGAGTGGTGGAGTGGGCTTTGATCCTGCCCCCCTGGTTTGGGGGGTTGTCTCTTCTCTGCCGGGTGAGACCTCTGCCATTTGCAGTTGGGATAATTGCAGGATTGGGCTAGGTTGATTTCGATTTCTTTGGCTACTACATACCACCTATGAAGGGTGTGTGGGACACTTCTGGAGATGCAAGTATTATAGACATCATTCAGCCTGTCTTGGAAAGATTCTATCAGTATATCTTGTGGTCAATCAAGTAATCTGCATGCCAAGCTGCAGAACTATTGGGTGTAGGCAGCAATGAGTTGCCGACCTTGGTTTAACTTAATTCTTGTCCTGGCCTTCCAATCAGTGATGGGGTCTTGAAATCTCTTCCGGAGGGCTGCCCTTAACTGATTGAAGTTGTGCAGCTCCTTCATGAAGGTTCACACTTGGGTTAAGAACATCAAATGCTTTAGGTCTCTGCTGAATCTCACCCCCAAAGCTGGTAGTCTGCGTTCTCTTCTCCTTGGTGGGGTGGCCCAGGCCCATGGAGGTGGCTGGGCCATCAGAGCTGGTGCCAGCTGCTTTGCTGAAGCTGGTGTCAGGGATCAGACACCATAGCGACCATAGTGGTGGGTGTACCCATACCATCGTCTGCCTGTCCCCCTGCCCCAGTTCAGGTGCTGGTGGTGCCAACTGAGCTAGATCTTCATGTGCTTGAAGGTTGTTGAAGGTGCCCTTCAGGAATTCTATAGCCTGTTCAATGAGCATGCTGCCATCATCTGGTTTGCCCCATGCCACTTTGTCCGCATCTTTGATATGGGATTCCCTCTGGCAATTTCCTCTGGTCCCCCAAGTGAAGGTGTCAAGAGCAAGGGTATCAAAATCACAACCCGAGGAAATGTCACACACAGGCCATGCACATCCCAGCTCCGTGAAGGGAAAAAATGTGATACATCATGTGATGGCAACGTGATGCTGCAAGTTTGACACCCGTGCTCTAGAAGGTCTCTCCTCCTCATCGCCCTTCTGATTGCCAACGACCATCAGGATTTCGACCGTCAGGATTGCAGCCCTCTACCTCTCCTATCCACTTGGGGTGGTCTCCTCTGCTTAGGGATTTCAATGTGGTCTCCCACCAAGCTCCCATCTCTTCCTGATCATTCTCTTGTGCCAACATTTTGTGCATGGTCCCCATAGTAGAGATATGTCTCCAGGTTGACTGTTATTACAGATCTAGCATTATGTCAGACCTGCCCCAACTTTGACATTTCGGAAAGAAAACCCTTGACTTCATGTGGGTGATGTGATAAGCCAGGGGTATCAAACTCAAGGCTCTTGGGATAGCAATAGCACTTAGATTTATATACTGCTTTATAGTGCCTTACAGCCCTCTCAAAGCAGTTTACAGAGTCAGCCTATTGCCCCCAACAATTTGGGTCCTCATTTTACCCACCTCGGAAGGATGGAAAGCTGAATCAACCTTGAGCCTGGTGGGATTTGATCTGCCAGATTGCAGTAGGAGTAACTTGCAGTACGCACTCTAACCACTGCGCCACTGAGGCTCATACGTTATGCTTAGATTTGGCTTACGAGGCTGCCCTAGAAACAGTGAAGGATTGGCCCGTGGTGCCTCTGCCAATGTAAATGGTCAAATACAACCCTGATGCGGCCCTCAAGGTAGTTAAACACCCCTGTGATAAGGAGTTGCAGCAAAAGCAAAGCTAGATCTGAATATTCCCGCACAAGGGGTTACACTCTTCCCCTTTCCCTGGCCCTCCCCCCTTGATCAGTTCACCAGTGTCCAATAGTATTTCTTTTTGATGTTTTGGGAACCACTTTTATGCTTGATGCCTATCCGTTGTAGTTTTGCATTCTGTTCCCAGGCCAGGAATCCATGGCAGCTGGCTTATTCCAGTTTGACACCTTTGGTTCTCATCAGCTTCTCTCTCCACCCCACCCCCCCAATTTGTCTTCACTTTTCCATGCCTAAACATTACTTCTCTAAATTCCTTCACCTCTCGTGATTTATGGCAGGATGCCAGCAAAGTGAAGAAGCTGAAGACAGCAGACCTCACAATAGTGCTCTGAGCTGACAGTGTTGTCAAGTTGAAGAAAATAATACCATCTGTGTCCCAAGAAATTATAGCTATGAGTTTTCCTGCTTAGCCTGGGTGTTAACATTTTTCACCTCTCTTTGGGATGATATTGCATGGACCAATAGTACTTTCTGAGTCATAACAATGGGTTCATATTACATAAACCAAGGGTGTCAAACTCAATTTCATTGAGTACCGCATTAGGGCTGTGATTGACCTCGGGGGGGGGGGGCAGGGAAGTGCGGCCAGCTTGAAGCCACTCCCCAAACTGCTGGCATATTTCCTTTTTGCATTGGGTAGACCGGGCTGACACCACACTGGTCCTATCTTTCCTCTTTGCACCAAAGCTACACTGACCTGATCTTTCTTTGTGCTGGGTACATTGGACCAATCTTTCCTCTTCACATTGGGTAGACCAGCACAGCCCCACGGGCAGAATCTGACTACAGCACAGGCCAGATGTGGGCCATGGGCCTTGAGTTTGACACCCCTGGCATAAACTGCTAAAGTGCTGCAAAGAAATTCCTCACCTTCATTCTTGCAGTGTGACAACTGCTGTAAATTTCAATTCTTGAAACTTCTTTCCTGCCACGTAAGGGACACATTTTGTACAACCCTTCTGATATTCACATTTCTTCGAAAATCAAGCTTGACAGCCATTTCCTTTTGATCTGCCAATTGTCCTTTATCAGTTCTTGAACTCTTTTCACATAAAGTATATTGGTTGTCACTACTTTGTGCTTGATCACACATATCAATTCTGGTTTACTACCTTTATATTTTTTGGCCCAGTGACCCCATACACAACCTGCATTTGGAAGTGATTTTCAATTGGAAGGGATCCTTCAGCAATCAAAAACTCAGTCACACCTATATTTCCTTTCCTCACAGCAACCTCCCATCAAGTGAAGTGAAAGAACAGATGCTAAAGAAGATATTGCAGCTTCTTGCACAGCAGTATTGCCATCTGCTGGTAATTTAAAACATTGTCAGCATTAACTTTCAGCCCTTGAATATTATGATTAATGCAAAATTACCTGTTCTGTAAATGTAGCGCAACAGATTTGTCTGCATTTTGGTAGAAGAGTTCTTCAGGCTAATGAAATCAGAAAGAGAATAATAAATAATAAATATATAATTTTATAAATTATTTAATTTCATAAATAATTTGGTATTTATGAAATTCACTTCAATATTATAGTACTTTAAATTCATCAGTACTTTTATTCTTTCAAGATCTGAAGTGATTAATATGGCATAAGAAAAATTAGATTAAAATCATTTTGACTAAGTGAATATCATTTATACAATTTATATAGGATAATCAAATTATATTTTTAGCTTCAAACTGCTTCTCTTTCACCTGAGTAATATGAGGCACAAACAACTTTTTTCCAGTTTGGGAAGTGAAAGGTGGTGGCGTCATAGGCACATTATTCTGATTAAAAATCTTTTCAGTACCTGGTAAGAACTGGAGTTGATTTTTTAAAACTATATCTTAAATATGTATTAAATATTTAACACATATCTACATATATTTTTAATATATATTACATAAATATTTAATACATATTTATATAACATTTAATACATTAAATAATATTTAATAAATATTTGCATATTTGCATAAAGCAACCAATATTAAATATATCTTAATTATGAGCTAGCTGTGTGCTGCAGTCAACAAAAAAGTTAATGCAATCCTATGCTGCAATAGAGGGATAGACTCAAGATCATGTGAAGTTTTAGTATCATTTTATAAGGCCTTGGTAAGACCACACTTGGAATACTGCTTCCAGTTTTATCTATCACAACATAAAAAAGATGTTGAAAGTGTGCCAAGAAGAGCAACCAAGATGATTGGGGCTGGAGGCTAAAACATTGAAGAGTAGTTGCAGAAATTGGGTATGTCTAGTTCAGTGAAAAGAAAGACTATGGGTGACATGATAGCTGTGCTCCAATATTTGAGAGACTGCTACAAAGAAAAGGGAGTCAATTATTTTCAAAAACACCAGAGCACAAGGCAAGAAGAGATATCCTGAATTAATTTGCCCTTTCCTGTTTCCTAATTCTGGGAATGTAGGGTCAGCCAGCTGGTTTTGTACCTGAGGCACGACTAGAATTCAACTTTTCTCACTCCCACATGAACCACCAGACCAAACTGGCTTTCACTTGTGATAAGGTTCTTGTCTTCCACAGTGCAACCTAACCACTTAATTAGTTTAAAAAAAAACATTCACTATATTCAGAAAAGGATTAAACCTACCTATCTTTATGATGGGCAGCTCTAGTGTTTGTTTGTTTGTTTGTTTGTTTATTTATTTATTTTTACATGTTAAAATGTGCTTTTGTAGATTAAATTGACACCTCTGTTGCAGAAGGAACACTTTTGTCATGTGCAATTTTTAAATTAAATATATCTAAACTACTACTTAGATAGCCAATTTGGTATAATTGGTTAAAGGCACCAAGCTAGATCCTGGGAAATGTTGTGGTCCCAAGTCAAGCACAAAGCTAACTGGATGACCTAGGAGGAAGTAGCCAAGGGCAAATTGCTTCCAAGATAGGCTATCAAGAAAACTGAAGCAACCTCACTACATAGTCACCAGGAGTCAAGATTGACTTTGACCACAGTAAAAAAACTAGAGGGCATCAAGGTATAGAATGAATGGATCAAATGAGGAAAATGTATTTACTGAAGATGGGTCAGGATAGGAATCAATTAAAAAGAATTGGAACCAGTTTGGTTTCGTGGTTAAAATTCTCAGCCCAGGAAGAAGGAAAGAAGGCATTACTTCCCCAAATGTTGCCAAGAAAACCACAGAGCCTAGTCTCATATACTACTATACTTATAATATATTTAATCACTTGATGTAATAACTCTGCAGCTAAACTCTGACATTCCAGCCTTGCACATAGCATTACAAACAACACAAATAATCAGCAAAGCAAATACTATTTACTAAAATACTAAAACAATTTATATTATCCCCTTTCAGCAATTTCAGATATTAGGTAGACTTTGCTTATGGATCACAATTGGAACCAGCAACTCTGTTGCTAAGTGATATAATCATAAAGTGGACTGCTGCATTTTAGAACAGTCCCTGAAGCAAACAAGGACTACCTATAGAATGGAAATTGTTTTGTCCATGCTATAATATATATAGAGAGGACTGTACAAGGTTGAAGGAAATCTCATTCCAATCCACTTTACAGAATTGCTATTAAGAGGAAGATTCCCCTCCTCCTAATAAACTATCTTAATCTGAACTTGTAAGAAAAGAAAAGAGTACATTTCTCAATAGTTTTAATAACATTAGAACAAAAGTTCCTTTTACCTGAACACTGGAGAGACCAGAAAATGGTAAACTTCTAGAAAAGAAAGGTTTCCAAAATTTGGTTTTATTGACATTAAAATTTATTCTTGGCGGGGAATCATCCTGTTGAATATTAAACCAAACCTAAGAGGGAAAAAACTTATTTAAGTGTTATCTCTTTTATGAAGTAGTAATTCAGGACTAATTGATCTAGAGTAAATTCACAAAGCTTACTTTCACCCAGATAGGTGTGATATGGCGGGTCTGTTTTAAACACTGTCTTGTTCCTTGAACCTCTGACACAATGGCAGGATGTGGCCAATAAGGGGGAAAAATTCAATTGAAATCAATAGACATTCGGAAGCTCTCCAGATCCAAGCTTAAACATACTGTAGTTTCCCCAGAAAACAAAAAAGACCCACTCCAAAAATAAGCCCGAGCCTGATTTTTTGGGGGGTGGCCCTATTATAATCTTTACCCTGAAAATAAGCTCAGGGAATAGGCGTGGCCAACACAAGACGTGGCGAGTGCAAGGGGGCTGATGGTGTTTGGCAATAGCCGCAGCCTGCTTGCATCTTGGTACGGCACAAATACCCTTAATTCCAAGTGTGAAGGCAGAGGCAGGGGGAGAAGACAGGCGATTTGGATGTGCTGAGTGGCTGCCTGACTCACAGAAGGCTTGTGGGAGGTTTGTGTGGTGACACTGGCATGGGAGATGGGAGAAGCAGGCTATCCTGACACCCCATGGGGTGCATGAGCAGGCAAGTGAAGAGATGGTGGAGCAGAGTGGCAGCACATTTGGGATCATCTGACTCTACTTAGTTCTGCTGCGCACTTTTTGCTCACAGGGAGACAAACCTTTGTGTGCCTCCAAACAGGATGCTTTGAACAGAGCTCATCACCATATTTGCAAGCACACAAAGCTTTGAGCCTCCATCGTTTCTCTGTCCAGGCGAAAGTGTTTGGTCACCTGTCAGGTATTTGGTGACAGAGTGATTTGTTCCATTTCAAAGCATCCCCTTTGCAACCACATGAACCTTCGTCTCCCTCTGGGCGAAGTGTGTTTGGGCAGCTACCATCAGCCCTGCCCTCTCCATCCCACTGTCTGTTTGCCTGCAGCCTCAATTGGGGCCAAGCTCTCAACATGTCCCAGCCTCCACCTGTCATGCTAGGAAGGCAAAGAGCCAGCAGGCAGGGTTGGTGGAGCCCAAGGCATGCTGAGCTTGGCCTATTGCAGTCGTGGGCAAGAAGACAGTGGGACAGAGAGGGCAGGGCCAGCAGAAGCTGTGCTTCCACTGCCATGGGCCCCCACACTTGCTGCCTCCTGCACTTAAAAAAAAGACACCCCCCCCAAAAAAAATAAGCCCAAGTGTTTATTTTCCAGCCCAAAAGAAAATAATACCAGGTTTTATTTTCAGGGAAACATGGTATTATTACCCACACTTTGCCTTGCCACCATAAAAAAGTCTGATAGAGTACACTGTATCTCCAAAAAATGATGAAAAAATGAAATTTGCTTGTGCCTGCTGATTTGCACAAGACATGATGCTGCTTGCCCTCATTTTGCATAGCTGCTGAGTTGATTCTGGCTCTCGAACAGAAAGCAACCACAGCCCTTGCTTCTGCTTTCAACTGACTCACTTGGAAGAGAATTGGCACCAACTTTCCAGTTGATGAAAGAAAGAAGGCACTTACTCTTCATATGACTGCAAATAAATCTTATGCCAGTTGGAGCCAGGCTGACAAGCTCATCATGCACTAGATGCACAAGGTATTTGTCAAGAACCTGCTTGGCAAGATCCAGATAACATATTTTGCATATGGATTAAATTCCAGATGTCATCAGCTACAGAGCACATCTCCTAGTGCAAGAGGAAAAGAAACCTATGTGCAGGCAAACTATCTAGTAGTGAGCCCATGTAGCTGACAGGAATGGCTCAGCTGTGCTGGTAGGGTAGCTAGGGGTGGTTCACTTACATTGTCTGAAGAAATCAAACAGCTGACCCTTTTCAGTGGACAGAAAGCATCATATTGTCCATAAAAATGCCCACGGCTTGGATTCCAAATCATATACTGGTTTTGTTCCCAAGTTAGCACATAAGCTGTTGGTCCCTGGTGGGAAAAATAAAGTTATTTACAATTTCCAATTCTCCCTTTCCTCTTCTACTATTTGCCTATTAGTGCTTAAGACACAAATTCTGAATTAGCTAAAGTGGAGAAGAGAAGACAGGCTCTTTCAGGTGATAAATCCAGGCATTTCAGTGTCCAATAACTGAACCACTCTAATGAGCCAATGGAAGAATATAATAGAAATCCAAAAATCCAGTTCAGCAGCATAAAAAGAAAAATTATTTTGGAAACTCTGGGACAACCTGCTCACTGTACAGGGGGATAACCTCTGAACCAGGGTTTCTGTCTGCTTCTAAAATCAGTATGGACCATGGAGTAGTGAGGCAGCATATTTTTTCATGCAAGAAAGTTTTATTGAACTGCTAAGCACAAATGCCTTACCTCTGGAACAGCATTCCCAATTAGAAGCCAGGCCTTTTTGCCAAGAGCAAGAAAATAATTACACAATAGCACAGCATGTTCTTCTTCGTTTCCAGCCAAAAGATCAAGGAACTGCTAACAAATGTGAGCAAACAAATGGTGCTGTTAAGGACTATTTTCTATCACTGAATATTTTGGCTTAATTTAAATTTCACTTAAGGTGAAAGGGCAGCTATAAACTGCTACTACTCCAGCTGTGTAATGGAAACAGCCATATCTTATTTTCATTTAAAGTGGTTCAACTTAGAACTATGCAATCAGAAAATAAATATTCTTCACAAATGCATAACATCCTTTTATACAAGAAATTAGCTTACTGCAGCATGATTAAGGAAGGTTAATTAGAGTATTGTAGACCAAACTGGATCACTAAAATTGAAAGCAGATGGTGCCTGCCTCAACAAAGCCTTTGATGAGATTTCAATTTCTATTTATCCTACAAGGTCATATGCACCAATTCAAATTTTCCACTCTCCCCAAAGTTGATTTATGTAATCCAATGCAAAAAAGCATAACACCGTTAATGCCAACAAACATCACAACCCAGAGCAACTTTAATTATTCCACACATACCCCTATTGTTTTGACATAAATGATTACAAAATAACTTATTTTGATGATAAAACACAGAATTCTAGACATTTGAAGCTTTTAACTTACATCAGAAGTACTCCATAGATCACAAATTCCAGCAAATGATACCTTATTGGGTAAGAAAGGAATCAGGGCTACATATCGGGCAATTAATTCCTATGTACAAAGAAGAGAAAGCAAAAATCCTCTCATTAGCCTGAGGCCAAAGCTGCCATTGTTATAATAAACACAAGACTATCCTCTCTTTAGAAATGGTGGGTCTCTTTTGATTTCTCCTGGGCTTGTTGCAGGCTAGATCAGGCTTTCTTCCATATTGGTCCAGAATAATTCAGCTGAGTGTACCAAGTCAGGTCAATGTCCTTGGGCTGACTGGTTCACTTCTCAGAAATCCATGAAGCAGACCTCTTGAGATTTAAAATGAGCAAAAGAAAGAACTGAGCGGTCCTTGGTGTTCTCTGAGATTGCTTAATTTCTTGCAGATGTTTCATTATCCAAACTAAATAACACTAGCACTGATGATGTTACCTAGTTTAGGAAATGAAATGTCTGCAAGAAAATAACCAAGCTCAGAGAGCACCAAAGACCCCTCATTTCAACCCTGAGCTACAAATATTCTCTTTTATTGAAGCAAAGAACGAAATCTTGCTTTGCATATTACAGTTTAAGTTCCTCAGAGAATAAAAATGCGCACCGAGGTTTGCTGTGGACTGTTTGGATGAACTTGTAGGAGCTCTTCTGGGGGGTTGAGCGCTCTGATGAATCTCGTAACAAAGAGTGTTTTTCCACTGATATCAATTACAGTGGTCAAGCATTGGCGATCTGGAAATTTCAAGGCACATTCAGCTTTGTATCTTTCAGCTGTTTGAAGAAGCTTCTCATCTTCTTGAGTGTCAAGCTTGAAGAAAAAAAAAATCCAAGTTTTTTTTTTTAAATGTTACAACTAATGCATAAAACTTAAACAGCTAATATGCTCATAGCCACAGACAACTCCTGTCAAGATTAATGCTTTGGATATAAATGATATTTCTTGTTATGGATGGAAGAAAGGCACCAGAAGGACATTCAAAGGATACTTTGATTCAATGAAACTTGAACCAAGGAGCTCACTAGAGGGCAGAGTTAGTACCTGTCAATGACTCTCTAAAGTAACTGCATCTTTTTCTGGAATTGCACAATTATCCTATGCCAAATGCCAGGGAACTTGTCTTTAATTGAGACATTTTCCACCAAGTTAATAAAACATGGAGCATTGAAACACACATTCCCATCTATAATTCATTGCTAAATAAACACACAAAAGGTTGACTCTTCTATATGTCTAATTCGCAATATATTTCTTATTTCACTCTTTCACTTGTTTGCATCTCTTCAATTTCCTATTTCTCTTTTGATTCATTTCTCCCTTCCCTTTTTTTCTTCTCTGTAAGTTCAGAAAATAGTGCAGTAATATAATAATAGTTGTCACAGCAATAATTTAACAGCAATAATAAAGACTTTGGATATATCACTATATTTTATCTCTAAAGTATATTAAATAATTCTAATTCCCTATTCTATCTCAGCACCAATCTTAGAAGTACACATTTGGGATGGTTCTTACATCTTGTAACAAGTACATTACTATTGTCAAAATAATTAGACACATATTTTGTACTGTATAAACACTAGTTTTAAATGTACAAGGAAACAAATGCACAGCAAACATAAATAGTTCTAACCAAATACTGTTATGTATTTATTTTTTAAATTACATTTAAACATCATTTGCCTCTTTCAATATTTCATTCATCTACACAGATTCAGGAAGACCAGCAAGAAAAAGCAGGGGGGGGGGGGAAGATATCAATGCAATGGGCAAGAATCATGTGAAAGAATATAAAAACTAAGCTGTTAATATAATAAGGGAAATGTTTGGTTATTTAATTATTGTTTTTCCAAAAGTAGGAAGGAACTCTGATTATTAGGAAAAGAAGTGAGCTTTCTAGCAAGACGTCATCATGGAAAGGAAAATCTGCCCATCTCTACTGAAACTTAGATGGCTGAACTCACTCTCAAGGAAGAGTTATATAATCTTTGTTTCAACTAAACCTTTTCAAAATTCTGAAATTTCTGAAATCAAACCATTGAGAGAAGTCCATAAACAATAATTGGATCTGGACATGAATTTTCATGAAACAAGTTCTGATTAAAAGGATGGGTTAAGGAAAAGAATTAAAGTTAATGGTCAAGAATTCCAACAGGTAATTTTGCTTCCAAATGGGAATGATATAGAAATAGATATAGGTATACAGATATAGATATGCAATTCAAAATTTATGAAGAAATGACTAGAAGCAAAAAACTTTGTTCTCTGGAGAAGTATATTCAATGCCCATCCCAAAATAGGCCTTGCCCTTTCACTGCCAGCAGTGTGCACCTTGAACTTATGAAAACATTGCTTCACACTCCCAAATCCCCAACTTTATTCTCATCTTCTCATTTTATGGTTCAGCATCTACAGTTGCATCTTCAGTTATTTCCAATAGAAATTCTAGGCCATATACCGTTCTCTATATAAGGACTCCAGGCAGACCCTTATATATTCTGTCATGAAGAAATTTCCAGGTAGAGCAGCAGTCCCCAATCTTTCCACCTTGGCGGCCCAGCCTAGTGCGGGGAAGTGTGCGTGGCAGGATCATGCATATGCGCACAGCTCCATTGATGAAAGTGGTGGGTACATGTGCCCTTCACTTGCACAAATGGAACTTTGCACAGGAGCTGGGGGTGCTTATGCTCATGCTTGAAGCTCCATTCACGCGAGTGGAGGGAGCTTGAATAGAGGACCAAAGGCCGCTCGCATGTGAAGTTCCATTTGCACAAATGGAACTTCATGCACAAGCACCATCCATTCAAGCGCCCTCTGCTTATGCAAGTGAAGCTTTGTGTGCAACACAAGCGCCATCTGCTCATGTGCATACGTCCATTCACCTGAGTGGAGGACATGTGTGCCCATACCAATAGAGTTGTACACACATGCACCTGTCACTCATATATACATGCCCATGCTGATCTGTCAAAGGTTGGGGACTGCTGCTCTACCTGGAAATTTCTTCATGATGGGACATTTAAGGGTTGGCTTAAGTGTTCTTATATAGAGAACAGAATATGGCTTAGGGCCTAGAATTACTATTGGACCATAACCACTTGGAAATAACCAAAGAGGCACTGGAATACCTTGAAATACATTGAAATTAAAACATCCAAGAAAGACTGCTGAGGCATAGTATCCAACCTGATTAATGTGAAGGTCTTATCAAATTTTAAAATTGGAATGGATGATAAATATGTGGTTAGAAGGGATCCTTTTGGAAGCAAATGATAAATATTGGAGTGTGACTTTACAAAGGCTTGTTTGGAGATCTAAATTCTAGATTTGTTATTCAAGGGAAGTTGTAGCACTATTAAAGCCTAATGTGCATAGATTTTCGATAACCAGCATAGCAACTCAATTTTATCTAGTGCTTTTTAAAGGTATGATGATTTTAAATGATCTGTAAATACAGATGGGTTAGTCAGAAGTTAAGAAGAAACCATACTCTGGCATCGAAACGATGTCTGTTTCTATTTGTAAAATGGCATTTTTGATACTATTTGAACTATCAAAATGGCTCCAATAAACTTATATTAGCTGGTTTTGATAGTATTGAGTTTTGTAGAGAGCACTTTTTGGAGCAATTTTGTGAGACTACCTTCACTTGGAAGACCTTTCAGGCTGCAGGAATATAATGGCTCCTTTTGAATGGTAAAATCTTACAATAATTGTAGAGGCATATTGTGCAACACTTCCTCAGAAAGAAAAACAAGCATGCCGGGATAAATTGCACTCTTAAGAAAAGTGCATACCTGTTCAATTGGAGTCCCATTTATTTGCTCTTTGTGGATTTTATGAAAATGGAGGCAAACCCCTTCCTAAATGTCCAAATTATACCCAGAAATAAAACTTGTCCTGGTTTACCCTTTCTTGAACTGATTCTCCAGGAATAAGTTGAGGTTCAATTGTAATGAACAAGGAAAGGTAGGAACCATCACTCAGATGCTGTATGGAATCGTATTTTCTGTCAATTCCCACATTTTTCCCTTTGCTATAGCCAAGAAGAATGGGAGGAGTTTCAATCTTAAATGTGCCATCAATCTAGACAAAGAAAAACAAAGAGTCCTGAGTAAAAATAACAATAGCAATAGCACTTAAGACTTGCATACTGCCTCATAAAGCACACTCTGTGTCAGCATATTGTCTCCAATAATCTGGGTCCCCATTTTACTGACCTTGGAAGAATGGATTGAATTCCACGCTGTGGGAAGAGTTAGCCTGCAATACTGTACTTCAGCACCACCAGGAGTTGTTAAGCATTAATGCTATTTATATGCATGTTTGTCTGTAAAAATGTTTTCTTTGGCACTTACTCTTCCTTGAAAATATACTGTTGTAAATGGTATCCGAATCAATCCAAGCCAGCGCTTTTCCATACATGTATGAACCCCACCGATTTCTCTTTCGCGATCATCCTAAGAAAATGTCCCAAAAATCCTGATCAACATTTGCAAAAAGAACATGTTGTGCTTCTCAATTTCTCTTCCTAGATTCTCCAGAATTAATGTATTTATTTCATTTGCCAAGTTACAAAGCTGTCCATCTCACAGTTGTGACTCTGGGTAACCAAAATAGAATTAAAACCAACAAATAATAATAGTAATAACACCCGTAATAACAGAGTGGCATTCAAAGGTAATCCAATCTAGTTTATAAATATAAAAAACTCCAAAATAGCAATTGTGAGTAGCAGCTTTAAGCTTTGCTCTTCTTTTTTTTTTTTAACTATTTTTACTCTTTCAGTACTCTTTCTACTTTTAAATTAATTTTTAAATTGCACCACTTGAGGGGTCAGTTTTTAATCCAGCTTTCTACTCCACTTATAATTTAAATAATGGGGAAAAGAAAAAAGAGACACTCTGCAGTAAAGATTTTAACTAAGACCCTGAAAGCAGCAGAAAAGGGAAGAGTACACAATGAATAAGCAGACAACTTCAGTGAGTAACTTTGCCTCTACTCCACCAGACTTTGCTCCTCCACCAGATAGATATAGCATTCATAATTCTTTGGAGGGAGATCTGTAAGTGAAAGGAGAAAGCCAACAGCTTTTAGAACTTTCTCCCTCCTTGACAGAGGATACCTTCTTCCCCTGTCTCCCACTATTTGTTCAGCAGCTGTGGGGATGACATGAGGCTAAAAAGGGAGAATGTAATGGACTTCATAACTAAGCAACGTCTGCTTACACCACAGTGAACTCAATTTTTGATATTTTAATATCAATGAAAAATAAATTTGATTCATGAAGGGATTTTTTTGTAAACTATACTGAAAACCACCTTAACATAGTAGAAGCTGATAAAGAAATCTGTTGCTTACACCGCTAAACTTCATGAGACTAACAGGGTATTGAGAACTGTCTTCCAGAAGAGAAAGGAACAACTGCAGTAAGTCTAATTTTCAGGCACAAAAAGAGCAGAGATGAGACAAGTATAATTATTACTTACAGATCAACCAGATAACCCGGCAGATCTCCAACAACAGAGTTACAGAGGATGATGGGACTTTAAAAAGGCAATTATTTGATCACTACTAACTAGAACATATAAAACATTTGCTAGACCAATACTTGAATACAGCTCATCAATCTGGAACCCACATTATGTATCTGATATTAACACAGTTGAGAAAGTCCAGAAATGTTGTAACTATGTATCATTTATGTGTTTGCAACTGTGTATCAATGCAACTATGTATCATTCAGACATTGCAACATTGTATCATTCACGTGTAATCATTAAGCTTCTGTCTTCTCAGTGACCTTTTACAGGGCACGTACAGAGACAAGGAGTCAAACATTTGCAGAAATGGTTTATTCACTTGGGATTACATTGTCTGGCATGCAGCTTTGTGAAGAAGTAATATCCTGATCAAATATAAATCTTGCCATCCTGTCTGTCCTGATATCTTGCTTTTGTTTGAGCCATTGTTAAATCTGTATATTCCATCTGACCTAGGCTTAACCTAGGTTCTGAATAAACAATCACCCCCTTTTGAATGAGCATAATAAAAGAGCGTGTACCCGGACATTCGGGGCACACTCATCGCGAGGAACTTCGTCTCCTGTCGTTTCTCTCTCCTTCGCTCCCTATCATGAGACGCCCATCTGATGCGGGATAGCAGATACCGCACAGAAATATTTCACAAGAAGAGCTCTCCACTCCTCTACTCATTGCAGAAGACCTTATGCCACCAGACTTGAAATTCTAGACCTAGAAAACCTAGAACTACATCGTCTTCGGTCCGATCTAAGTATAGTATATAAAATCATACATTGCAATGTCCTACCTGTCAATGAATACTTCAGCTTCAACCTAAACAATACAAGAGCACACAATAGATACAAACTCAAGGTTAACCACACCAAACTTGATTGCAGGAAATATGATTTCAGCAACAGAGTGGTCAATGTCTGGAATACTCTACCTGACTCTGTGGTTTCTTCCCCAAAACCCAAAAACTTTAACCTTAGACTGTCTACTATTGACCTCACTTCCGAAGAGACCTTCCTGAGCAGTCTGTAGGGGGCATGCATAAGCGCACCAATCGTGCCTACTGTCCCTGTCCTATTGTTTCTTTTTATTTTTCTTATACGTATCCATCTCATGTATTGAAAACTATATTTAAACTTATACCTGTTATCTTGTAAGCGATTGAGAAATCAAATAAATAAATCTTGGAGTCAGCTGCTTCAGCTATGAATATCCTTTGATAGATCTACTACAGGCTATAGGCCATAGGTAGAAAGGACTGCAGGCAAATTTTGCTGACCTTTAAGCAGTCTACCGTCTCTAATTTGTTTCTTAAAATGAAGCCTTTTCTGAGTTCCTCAGTTTTCCCAGTGCATGTCTTTTACTCAGAGAAAGCTATTTCCAGTTCTGGATTGTTTTTCCCAAGTGAATACTTTCACTTTAAAATCTGAGTGTAGCTCTTTAAAGCCAGATAATTCTGTGATGTTTTGACTGCAATGTGTTTGAGAAAGAAGAGTACTAATCAACAAACTGTGAGGAAACCTGCTGAGATCTTGCTGAGAGAAAAATTGATTGATTCATTTGATGCAATCCCAAATTTAGAGCAAGCAGACATTATAGAGATTAGATGATCTAAGAGAAACATTAGAGACAATATATTGTACAATAAAACTACTAATCAATATGCCTATACCATGTATTCAAGACTGTGGCAATACACTTAAACATCAAATCGCTAATACTTCCACCAGCATTAAAAAAAAACCCACCACATTGTTCATTAATTCTCTAGTGTTTAATCCAGCCTCTGGTAACTTGCAGCCAAACTGTTGTCACAACTAGAGAATTCCAAATATAAAAACCCCAAAGGAAAAGTCCACTCTTCGTCTTCTTTGAACTCAAATATACTTCCAACATCTGACTACAACATGGGTCCCCATTTATATCCCCCAGAAAATGTCTGTAAATCCTTATGAGGTCTAAATAGGGATGTCGAATTGGTAAAGGCGATCAATTCTTGCTCCACCACTTTGGCAACATCCACAGGTTCAAAAGCCCAGTTTCAAGTGTCATGCCATCTCTGGGGCTATCTTTCCTGATACTGAGTCTCTGATTCTCAGTTTTTAACATCCCCTGCTGGGAAGCAACACTGGCCTGATTGTGGTGACAGTTGTTTGTAGTCTGTGTGTGAGTAGTTGTTTGTACACCCCCATCTTGAGTAGAATGGAGTTTAGGATGAGTGGTGCTCCCAAAAGTGGTCAGTGAGAAGGACCAGTTAGGACAAAGGACAGTGTGCTTGTTGTGGGAAGTTGGAGAGGTCCTTGGTGCTGAGTTTTTGCTATACTGTTGCAGGGACTCTCTCCCTCATTAATTCCTTGGGACGAGTGTCAAACTCCTGTTGTCACATGACATATCATGACTTTTGAGTCTGTCATCTGAAGGTCTATAACTGTCTCATTTGGTTCTGCAACCCAACAAGACAGACACAGACTTCAGAGAGTAATTAGGATTGCAGGCAAAACAATTTATTTGTTTATTTTAGATTGCCACCTATTCACCCATGTAAAATGATATTTAAAACAAAAAAAATCACCCCCCCCAACTCCCATCCACCCCATCCCAACAACAGCAGATCACATGAGCCATTTGATGGATTCCATCCCACTCTGGGTTCCTCAGGCCCGCTGGCAGAACCAGGTCTTCAGTGCCTTCCAGAGGAGTATTCGAGAGGGGGCCATTCTAATCTCTGGGGGGATGATGTTCCAGAGAGAGGGAGCCACCATGGAGAAGGGTCTTCTTCTGGATCCCACCAGGTGTATCTCCCTCAGGGTTGGGACCCACAACATTCCCTGCCTCCTTGATCTGATGGGTCAGGTAGATGTGATTGGCAAGAGACGGTCCCTCAGATAACCTAGTGCCAAGTAACAACAGAAAGGTGATAACCAGCACATTAAAGATGACAACCAGCACATAGAATTGCACCCGGAAACAAATCAGCAACCAATGCAGTTCCCGCAGGAGAAGTGACACATGTACACACCGGAGTTTGCACAAAACCATGTGAGCCACTGCGTTTTTAACCAACTGAAACTTCCGGATGCTCTTCAAGGGCAGCCCCACGTAGAGTACGTTGCAATAGTCAAGATGGAAAATGACCAGGGCATGAGTGACTGTGAGTAGGGACTGTTAGTCCAGTAAAGGGTGTAACTGGTACACAACCTGCAGTTGCACAAAGGCCCTCCTCGCCACAACTGCCACCTGCACTTTGAGCAAGAGTTATGAGTCTAGGAAAACCCTAGATTATGCACAGGGTCTGTTTGAGGGAGTGCCACCCCATCCAAAACCAAAGGTGGCAATTCTCTGAGCCAACGAACCCCAAACCCAGAGCCACTCGGTCTTGCAAGGGTTTAATTTCAACCCATTACTTCCCATCCAGCCTCTAAAAATCCCTGTGAAAGGGAAGGACCCAGCAACACTTAACTCTCCCAGGCCAAGATATTCAGTCGAGTATCATCAGTGTACTGGTGATACCTCAGTCCATGGTGATAGATGTACCGAGCTCTGGGGAACCCTGCAAAGAGTGGGCAAGGGCTGGATCTCTCCTCTCCTATCAACACTGACTGAGAGTGGCTGCAGAGGAAGAAAGTGAACTAGGACAGCACAAGACCTCCCACTCCCATCCCCTGAAGCCATCCCAGGAAAATCCCATGGCCAATGGTATTGAAAGCCACCAACAGGTCAAGTAGAGCAAGTATGGATGCACAACCCACATCCCGCTCTCACCAGAAATCATCCAAAAGTGTGACTAATGCCGTTTCTGTCCCAAATCCAGGCCTGAATCTTGACTGGTAGAGGTCGTGATAATCTGTTTCCTCCAGAAACCTCCGGAGCTGCTGCACGACCACCTTCTCAACAACCTTCCCCAAAATGGGAAGACTGGAGACAGATTGGAAATTATCCAACTGGGTGGAGTCCAACAATGGCTTAAGAATAGGGTGGACCACAGCCTCCTTAAAGTGCTGAGGCACCATCCCCTCCTCTAGGGAAGCATTAATCACTGCCAGAGATCACCCACCTGTCACTTCCTGGGAAGCTTTCACAAGCCAGGAGGGACATGGGTTTAAAACACAAGTGCTTACACACATACTCCCTAGGATTCTGTCCATTTCTTCAGGAACAACAGGGTCAAAACTGTTCCCAGATAACAGGGCAAGAACCTGCCTCAGGAGCTTCCAGCAGACCAACAATTATGCTGGCATCTAACTGGGAATGAAGTCGAGCAATTTTTTTCCCCTGCCATTCCCACCAAATCATGCCCACCAGTAGTGGCTTGGTGGGCGTGGCAGGGGAAGGATATTGCAAAATCTCCAGTCAGAGGTAGTATTTGCTGGTTTTCTGAACTACTCAAAATTGTCACTTCCAATGCTCCAGAACTGGTCAGAACCTGCTGAAAACTATCCTCTGATGCCCACAGAACTGGCAGTAAAAAAGCTTGAATTCCACCACTGTTTTACAACCCGCTCTATGGTCCACATCTATAGATTGATGGACCCTGATGGGTTCCAGAGGGAATTGGGGAATATCCCAGAGGTGTTGCTTAATGATCCTGCTGAAGCCATGGTGGTGGCTTGGAATCTAAGGATGGCCATAACTTTGGACAGGATCATGTCCATGCAGCCTCTCTTGACTTATTGTTCTTGAACCTCCCAATGGTTCACAGAGGAATTGCAGGTTCTGTAAAGAGGCAAGAGACAATTAGAGCACCACTAGAGGAAGACAAGGGATGACTCAAACTGGCTTAGAGCTACTGTTAAAGCCTACTTCATGGCAATAAGAATGGAGAAACTCTTATTGTAACCTCAGAATGCCATCCAGCAGCCTTGTTTCGGATAGCCTGTTCCCTCTTGGGTTGGGGTGGGGTTTTTGGGCAAAAAATGGCCTGAATATTGGCCAAGCAATGGCCCAAAAATCAGCTGAAAAACAGGTAAAAAAAATTGAAGATTTAAAATCCTCAATTTTCACCCTTTTTTTTGGCCATCTAGCGCTTGGCTCCAAACTTCCTCCAAATCTATTAGATGAATTGGTCCTCCCAAAGCAAGCCTCTGCTGACTGAAATGAAGCAACAGAAGCACGATTGGAATAGCCCCCTGACACTCTTCTGATCCCCAAGAACTATAGGGACCTGGCTGAAGTGCCTAGTGAGGAGGAATGCAATGTTCTAACCCCCCTCCCCCGACCCACAGACTGTGCAGTTGAATTTATGGAAGGGGCTAAGCTACCAATACCTATGATGTATGATACCCAAAGAAATGAGAGAACTGAGGGAATACAATATCATTAACTTGGTTATAGGCGTTATACAGCCAGCAAAATCCAGAATAGCCCGTATTGTTCAAGGAAAAGAACTGGGGGATGAGGCTGTACATTGACTTTAAAGGAATTAATGCTGGGTGCATGCACAACATCTACCCTTTGCCCCTCATAAAAGATATGTTGGGCTACCTCGCCAAAGGGAAAGTGTTCAATAAGCTTGACCTCTGGGAGGCATACTACTGGGTCCCAAAAAAAGAAGAAGAGTGGAAAATTGCTTTTAACTGTCCTCTATGCAAATTCCAATCCAGAGTGATGCTATTTAGATATAAAGACCGCCCCTGCGGTCTTCATACAATTGATAAATGAGGTCCTGCATGAGTACCTATATAAGAAAGTTCTTGTTTACTTAGATGGCATTCTCATCTACAACAAAACCCTAGAGCAGTGGTGGCTAACCTTTTCGGCACCAAGTGCCCAAAGCACACCTGCATGTGTGCACCCCCAAAATTTAACACGCATGCTTTGCCCCACATGCACCCTGCTCCCCACTTACCCCCCACCCCAGGCATACATGCAAGTCCCCATGCATGTGCTTCACCCCCGCACATGCACGTGTCCCCTGTGCATGTACCCATCCCCACGCATGCACCCCACCCCCACACACATGCGCAGCAGAGACCTGAAGACCACCTGGCCAGCAGGAGGCACGTGTGCGCATGTGTGGCAGAACTGAGCTTGGGCGATGGCTCTGTCTGCAACCTCTGACATGCGTGCCATAGGTTCGTCATCACGGCCTTAGAGGAACATGTGAAACTGGTGCAAATTAGCAAGTTATATGTGAAATTGTCAAAATACGAGTTTCATAAAAGCACTTTGGATTACCTCGGCTACCACATTATCAAACCAAGGAATAGAGATAGACCCAGGGAAAGTAAAAGAGATCTTAGACTGACAATCCCTACACACTTGAAAGCAACTAACAATTTTTGGGGGGTTCTCCAAAATTTACCACCAATTCATTCCCTCATTTGCAGAAATTGCCTTGCCCATCACTGAATTACTTAAGACGGGAGGAAGACCTGATAAACCTCTTGAATGCCAACAAGCCTTCAAAGAACTAAAGAAACATTTCACAGAGGAACCGATACTAAGGCATCCGGATCCAGAACAACCTTTTGTGATGCAAGCAGATGCAAGTGACATGGTTGTGGCTGCCATCCTCCTTCAAAGGAATTCCAGGGAAAACCTGCAGCTGTGCACTTACGCTTCTAAAAAACTCACTGACACTGAGAGAAAGTGGGCAGTGTAGGAGAAGGAGGTTTACGTGCTGGGTACTGCTCACATGGAGGCAATTTTTGGAAGGCAGTCAGCAGCCCTTTGAGGTTTAGACTGATCATAAAAATTTAGAGGCACTAAAACTCTCCACAAAACAAGTTCATTGGGCACAGTACTTCAAACGATTTAACATCGAGCTTAAGTACATTCCTTGGGAGCAGGGGAAGGAACCTGCTCGTTGACTCTGTCAAGAAAGCCTCAATTTAACAGCAAACGGAAGGAGTTAATTCATGCAATAATTCCTCCTTCCCGACCCTTATCACAACCCTTATCACATCACCCGTGCACAATTTAAGCTGCAGAGCTCTAGGGGCAAAGAGGAGAGGATCAAAATACTGAAAGATGAGCTAACAGCAGATCCTTGGTACCAAACCAACAAAGACACTCTAACCTAGAAAGATGGAATGGCTTGGAAAGGATCAAAGCTATATGTCCCCAGCTCCCTGCGAATCCAAGTCCTGCGGAGAAGCCATGCCTCTAAGCAGGGAGGACATTTTGTCTCCCTAAAGAGAGGTAACTTGCGTAAAGAGTTGGAAAGTAAATGCTGACAAGTTCATAATGAGAGTTCATGAGAAATATCCTCATAAGTCAAAGGGGGCTCCTGGTGGTGGCAGAGGAGGTTAGAGCTTTAACTAATCTATTATGGTTATCTGCAGGATATTCTTTTCGCTTGAAGATGGGCAGCCTGTCAATCCTGAAGTTGACATATGTGTAGTCATATTTTACTGTAGTCTTTGCCTATTCTTTTTCTTAACTTTCTTTAGAGTTTCTGCAAAGGATTCTAATGGGACTTGAGGCTCACCACATTCTAGCAGCAGGAAGGGAGGTTGTAGAGATAAAGGGGAAATGTTATGACTAGCTGGCATTCCTTCCCATAGAAACTGAGAAGGTGCCTGTGGCTGGTGGAAGTTGGAGCTTGGAGTCATCGGACTGATGGACTGTGTGCTGATTGGAGAATGTGACTATGGAGGGAAGTTTCAAACTTTTGCTTTTACTGGGTGTAATTCCAGGGTTTGGTCAGAATCGGAATTACACCAAGACCTTGCCAATTTGATATGGTCCTAATGAATAGACTTTGATGAACAATGGATGCCTTGGATTTTTATTCAGGGGACATATTATTTGGAACTTTGACACTATGGGGGAAGGGAGCTGTTGGGAAGGGGGAACTGAAACAACTCGTCGTGCCTTTCTGAGACATTGGCTTGTCACCCAAGGACAGAGACCTGGGAGGGGAAAGTAATGGCTTACAATGTAGCCCAATGATGCAAGGGAAGGTTATCTAAACAATTCTTTTGAATAGAGAGATAATCGGGGAGGAACAGGAAAGTTAACTGGGGAACCTGTGCATACAAATTTTTAGTTCTGGCTTTGCTGTAAAAAAAAAAAAGCACTTGGCTTTTAGTAAAAGTATACCTTTCACACAAATGGAGTCGAGGGTCTTTCTTTCTTAGGAGCCCAAGCTGGGCCAGGTGTGACACAAAAGAATATTGATAGTCTTTTTTCATCTAAGGTTTCCACATTTTACTTTATTCTTTCTTAAACTTATTTGGAAGTGAAATATGGGATTGATATAAGAAGAAATCAGTAAACCAATAAAAATAAAAGCCACTTCATTAGGTCTTTTGCATCTGGATAAATTAAATTAATCCTTGGCAATAGAATAAAAGCCTGTCCATGCAGAAATTTGCAGGATTTCTTCAAGGGGTGTGGAACAAGAAGTTCAATGGTGTCCTTTGAAGGTGCTTAAGAAATTCTGAAAGCCACAAATGTCTTCAGTAAAGATCCAAGGTAGTAAATAAGAGAAACCTACAATTTTCCTTCATTCCTTTACCACTTCTGTTGATTGCTCTGAGCACTTTGTTAATATTCTATTTTTGGATATTACATACTGTATTTAGTGAAGACATCCTGATGCCTTCTTGACTACAAGGTGATCTAGTAGATAAGGCACCAGAAGGCAGTGAGTTATAGTTCTTCCTTAGGCAAGAAAGTTGGCTGGAAGACTTTGGGCGAGCCACCCTCTCTCAGCCCAACCCACTTTACAGGGTTATTGTTATGGTGGAAATAGGAGGAGGAAGGACAATTAGTTATGTTTCCCAATGAGTTATTTATAAAATAACATCAAAGATGAGAGTTTCTGTACCAGAAACAAATTCCTTGTGTGTCTAATCACACTTGGCCAAATAAAGCTATTCTATTCTGTCCCGTCCTATCCTATTCAATACATAAAATCAGAGCAAGGATTCCTGTGTTTACTGGTGAAAATAGTTCCAGTATATTTCCAATGATGCATTCATAGTTATCAGCACTACTAAGAGTGAACCTCTAAAAGTGCTTCCTTTTTTTAATTCTTCTCTTCCCCTTCCCCTCACAGAAAGTGCTTGAATGTTCAAACTACCAACCTTCAGAATATCCAGTCTAATCTGTTCTGAACAGCAAATCCTAGAGGGCACACTTTGCTTTTCATATCTGAATATTCTCTGCCTGATGCTCCATTAGGTGAGTAAATGTAATCTCATCATTCAGCTTTTTTCAGTTTGTTTTCTCAACAGACAATGTCAACAGAATTTTTCAGATGATTTGCTCACCTCTAAGATATCATGCAGTACTTCATCAAATATGTTAATGAAGATATCATCCTTCACTGACTGCAGACTAGGGCTGCTATAGTCACTGTTAGGAGCTCTGTAATTATATTTTAAAACAGAGATACAATACAGATCAAAATATAATTTGCAATACATCAGCATGACAAAGACTTGTTTTCTCTTTCCTTGTTCCATATTCTCCAATATTAGTTTGATTTCATCACAATACAATATCCTATTATCCTGTTCCATTAGAAGGGTTAGTAGAGTATTAAAGAGTTCCAAGGTTTGACTCCCAACCCAATCAGAATCCCAATCTTTCATTCAGATTTGAACAGAAGACATCTCATTCAATTAGGGAATGATAAAAAATGCCTAAAGCTGGAGAGGATAAGTGATACACTGGTAGAGTCAAGATCTGGAGCAGGATGAAGTTTTGCCCACTCTTCAGCCATTTTTTCAAACTCAGTTCTTTTGCAGTTTTCTACAGAAATTAAAACTGCATTTATTTTCAGAAAAATACAAAGCCAGTTAGTTATACTAATGGACACCTATTGGGTCTAAAGCAATTGAGATTTTCACACAAGGTTTTCATTTGACACTTTGTGAGAACAAAGTGGTACAGAATCAAATGCTAAGTAACTGATCGGTAACAGGGGCAACAAATATTTCCAAATTTGGCTTAAAATAACAAAGATCAAAATCTCCTGCCTTCAGAAACCTAAAAGAGAAAACGAGGAGGAAAGAAGAAGAAGAAAAGAAATAGAAAGAGAAAATGAGGAGGAAGGGAGAAGAAGAAAAAAAAGGAGGAGGAAGAGGAGGAGGAGAAGAGGAAGAGGTGGAGGAGAAGGAGAAGAAGGAGAAGGAGAAGAAGAAGAAGAGGAAGAGGAAGAGGAAGAGGAAGAAGAAGAAGAAGAAGAAGAAGAAGAAGAAGAAGAAGAAGAAGA